>JAOXYA010000005.1:11839613-11852486 GCA_028565675.1 Sorex palustris | reverse complement strand
ACTGGGACCCATGGTGGTGGGAAAATGGGCACTGGTGGAGATGGGTACTTGATCATTGTATAACTGAAACCCAAGCACAAAAGTGTGTAAGTCTATAACTGTACCTCATGGTGTTTCACTAATTAAAAAAAAAGTGGTTATCAATCACTAGTGCCCAGGTGTAAAAAGGATGAAGCCGATGGTCTATATAACAATATCTTTTAAAATCTCCTGAGGTTGTTCTAATGGGAAACAGGACTGGAGTCAAATCATCTAGCTGTGGTGACATCTTCATTCTATTAATGAGGAAAGGGGGAACATACGGAGCAATGAGGGAAGGAGGGACACCGTGATACTTAAAGCATTGGGGGCACTCACAGTGGTTCCTCCTTTTTCTTCATAGCTTCAATCTGCTTGCTGGGAAGGGAGCCCACCCTGCTCCGCCCCGTGGCCAGGTGGCCCCACAGTGTACATTAACAGATTCCCCCAAAGTATGCTTGCGGGGGCTGGGACCAGCAGAGCTCAGAAGGGGGTCCCAAAGCAACACAGCAGCCATACTAAGGAACTTAGCAGAAATAAAATTCTCAGGACTGGCACGATAGAACAGCGGGTAGAGCATTTACCTTGCAAATAGCCGACCACAATTTGATCCCCAGCATTCCTCTATAGTCCCCCAAGCACCAAGAGGAGCAACTCCTGAGTGTAGACCCAGGTATAATCCCTGAGCAACACTAGGTGTGGCCCATCTCTCCTCAAACCACCCCCCCCAAAAAAAAAGAAGAGAAAGAAAGAAGATTCTTGGGCTGACTCCAAACCGACTGACTCCACAAGAGTGGGCGTAGAAGCTGAAAATCCAGATTTTCACAAGTCTGATGGGATCCAATAGGGGCTGCGATAAGTGAGCCCCTAGCTCAGATCATCCCAACCCTGGGCTTTTGAGGAGGGCAGGGAGAAGAGTGCAAGGGACCCGCATATGCAGGGGCCTGCCAGGGTGTGCTCCAGAGTCACGAACATTCTTCACCCTGTTCCAAACCAAATGATACTGAACACTGCAAGCAGGACGTAGTTTAACCCCGGCATTCCCCACCATCTCCACCTCCAAGGAGAATTTTTGTATTGGCCGCATGTCATCTGCCTGGTCTGCGGCAAGCTGGTGGAAATCACATGTCCCTAGTTCCCTCAAAAAAGATCAGATGTCAAAATGATCAATGCCTGCTCTCAGAAAGCTCCCATTGTCCCCAGAGAGGTTTGTTTAGCCTCCCCCCAACCCCACCCCTGCAGGCTTCAATGTTCCTATTATTACCTCTTGATTGTCTCAGAATGGGCAACAGGAAAGATGCATTGAGGAGTGAAGCAGAGAGCATTTTATTTGCTTGCAGAATCCAAGTCTCCAACCCAGTCAGAGGCATGAGCACCCTCCCCCAGACCCACCCCCACCTGGTTCTCATTCTCCCTTGGCGCCATGCCCTTCGCAGCGCCTACCACACAGCTGTTGATGAGAGGAATGTGCCAGAATGATGGAAGAGCTGGGTTACAGCAGATAATCCATTTATGGGTAATAAAGAAAAAATGTGTCACACTTCACTGACTGTGTCCGTTCTGAGCTGCTTAACATCTCATACCCACAGCCGAATGAAATCCCCCAGTGACATGAACAGGCTCCTACCCATGCTCCTTACCCTGGAACCGAAGGCAGAAATCAATTCTGACCAGTGTCCCTTGCCAATCATGTGTCCTGGGGGAGCAGAGGGCCCCCACACTGGACCCACTTTCAAGGTGCTCACAGGTAATAGAGAGGAAAGCCACACATATTGAATAAGGACTTTCAGCTTCCAGTGTTGTAGGCTATGGTTGGCTAGCTTACTCTAGGTGAGTTGGGGGGGGTGGGCCATCATTATACATCATGCAGTTTCTTTTCCGGTTCTGGTGAATACTCTGGGGTTGGCAAAGTAGCCTCCTCTGTTCCAGTATTTGGGGATCTGGACAAGTGGAGACCCTCCCCTCTATGCAATGACGTTCTCAAGGTCCCTCATGGAAGTGCTTCCATACCAGCAAGTCAGATGCCAAAGGGACATGGGGGAGAAACTATGGGAGGGTTTTCTGGGCTGGGGTAGAAGCCATACTCTTGCTCCAATGCATTGGCTGGCATCAGTCAGATAATCATGCCTAACTATAAGAGCTTCTGCATATCCAGTCAAGTCCAGCTGGAGATACAGGAGGAAATGTGGGTGATTGGCTTGGGCCTGTCTTAATAGGTGTGGTTGGGAGGATATGCAAGGCCCAAACATTTTGGAGGGGTTAGGAAGAATTTTCTTTATATCTGCATCCCTTGTTTCATTGCTTCGTCCTCTCCTGTCTTGCTCTTGCAATGTCTGAATATTCTATGCTTGAATTGAAGCTCATGGCTCCTCCTTGGAGCTTTTCCTAACACTCTTAAAGCATGCCAAACAGTACCATCCCCTTCCGAGATAAGAGGAAATGGGAGTTCTAGAGAAGTACAGCTTCCAGAGAGGATCCTCCACCGCTCCTCCTTTGACCTCTTTCTGTCCCTCCTCCCACGCACCAACTCACTGCTTCCTGCCAAAGCACGAAAATCACGTTGGTGTTGGCAGGGACAGAAGATGATGGATTTCTTTCAGGTGCCTGGACAAGCAGGACGCCGACTGTTGGACTCAGTGAGAGTGTTGGTTCTGGGGTTGGTTAGGAAGTGAATGTAAAATAGATGGTTGAAAACTAAGGAGCATAGAAGAATATGGAGGTGAGGGTGTACCTTCTACACTGAAAATGGGATGGTGAGACAGTCAGGAGTACGGGAGAGTGACTCAAAGGCCAGGATCATCTGTGTTTGCTTCTTTCTTCTAACCTAAGAAGGACTCCACAGACCCTTGGAAAGAGACCTCTTGGGGTGAGGGACAGACCCAATCTCACCTCTCACCTTGCCTGCTCCCTACCAGACCAGACACCATTTCTTTTTCTTCAGGATACAAGGAAATGCAGAGGAAGATGGAAAAGTAGCACACATCTGGACTTAACCACCTCCCGGCCCACGGCCCCCAGCTGTTTTACTGCCAAGGTAATTTTCTAATTGGAATCAACAGACACTCTAAGTCTGTGGGAAACAACAGATGTAAGTTGTCATCAAAAGGTTGGGTGTGAGCCAACAGGTCTAGCAAACATGTGAACCTGGGCCCTCTATCTTGACACCTTGAGACTAGTCATTAGAGGCTTTCTGTCAGGCTCTTGGCTTCGCTCAGGCAGTCAGCAAGAGTGAGGAAATGAGGGTGTGTTTGACTGAGGTCTCGTGAATTTTGCTGAGAATGGTGTTGCCCACCTCAGGCGTCTTCTGATGAAGACATCAATGCAGAAAGAACCTTCATGGATGACAGCTGGAATCAGAACGCAAGTTGTTCTTCCTCCATCCACTCATAATTTGTTCATTCATTTAACAAACAGCATGAGACAGATACCTTTGTAGTTGCAGGGGTGAGGGGTGAACAAGCTAGTCCCTGGCCCCGGGGAGAAATGCTCTCATGAGGGACAGAGACAGTGAGAAAATATAAAATACGTGCCACTCTGTATTAGATCTGAAATAAAAGTCAGACAGAGACGACTTTTCTTCAGGAAATTAAATGGGAGTTAAGCCACAGGTTGGCATTTAGGGCTACTGAGTCAGGAAAACCCACTCTATCAGGGAACTTGGGTGGAGACGAATAAAGGGGACATCAGATGCCTGTCTGAAGGAAGAGCATTTGGAGCAAGGACAGAGATCTTGTACTGGGCCCTTCCTTTGTAGCCAGAGCTAGATGGGCCACGGGAAGGAGGGAAGGAGATGAGCTGAGGGTGAGGAGGGGAAAGCCAACCCCAGAGCAAGACTTTGAACTAAGTGTGCACTTAAAAAGCTGCTGCTGATGTCTCTTTGTTTTAGGGTTTGTGCTAAACCAGGCAGTACTCAGAGATTACTCCTGGCTCTGTGTTCAGACATCACTCCTGGCATATTCTAGGGATTGTATGAGGTGCTGAGGACAGAACCAGGTTAGCTGAATGCAAGGCAAGCACCTCTCTTGCTGGACTAGCTCTGCATCTCTATCGCAGGTTCTGAGTCGGTAAGTGCTCTGAAATGTTACAGTTTATGAGAACCATTTTTTTTCTGGGACATAGAGAACTGATGATGAAACCCAGAGCATAGACAAAAACACAAAGGGAAAAAATGGGGGGCTGGAGCAATAGCACAGAGGGTAGGGCATTTGCCTTGCACGCAGCCGACCTAGGTTCGATTCCCAGCATCCCATATGGTCCCCCGAGCACTGCCAGAAGTAATTCCTGAGTGCATGAACCAGGAGTAACTCCTGTGCATTCCCGGGTGTGACCCAAAAAGCAAAATTAAAAAAAGAATAAATTAACTTCTCATCATGTCCAAACATGGAATGCATATTGTAAACATCTCTCAGCTCTTGTGATATCAACCTAGTCACTAATAACCTAAAGATGATTTTGTCACAGATTTCAATGTATTGATAGTTCCTCCTCATCCCTGCATAGATTTTAAATAAATCACTAACTTCAGTCCACACTCAAAGTGAAAGGAACTGCACTAGTAATTGTCTAAATAGGATATTGCAAAGATAATCCAAAGGAATAAGTGCATGCCCTTTACCACATGATTCCCTGGTACCATATAGGCCCCCAAGAACCACCAATAGTGACCCCCAAGTGCTGAACCCCTGAACCCCTGAATACCACTGGGTAAGGTCCCAAAACAAAAACAGCAACAGAGCAAAATGAAGAACAAATGACTTACTTATTTTCATCAGAATGAACTCATATATTTGTTTAATAATTTGGATTATAATTTAGAACTAAATTCTTTATTTACAATTTTATTTATTATTCAGATTGTTACCATCTTTGACTATCAGGAGCACATTGAAGTTTTCTTCTATTCCCTTTTGAGATACCAGTCAAGTAGAACGTTTCTGCACAGCCAACCAGAAAACTGTGGGAAATCATATAATGTTTTACTTCTCACTTTTGATAGTTACAAAGCAAACATTGATTAACTATACAGATTTATAAGCTCTGCAATTGAAACTATGTACTGAGTAGAATCATGCCAAGAGAGTTATGAGATATGTGAGATTGAATGTTACGAAGAGGGGAACTTGCAGGTCTGGGTTGTCAGTCTATACACATTCACCTCAGTGCTGCTCTCCTGAAATGTCATTGTACTTACCTGTCTAGTTTTCCTGGCATCTTTTTTTTTTTGAAGGGGGGGGGTGTTGGACCACACCTGGTAGTGCTCAGAAGTTACTCCTGGCTCTGCACTTAGGAATTACTACTAACATAGCTCGGGTGACCACATGGGATGCTGGAGATTGAACCAGGGTCAGAGGCTTGCAAGGCAAACACCATATCCTCTGTACTATCGCTCTGGCCCTTACCCAACATCTCTTACAGAAGAGACCTTCCTTTTTCCATCCCATGTTCTTGACTCCTTTATTGTTGTGCAGATATTTGTGGATTTTTTCTTTCTTGTTCTCAGCTCTGTTTCACTGTATTTTTTAAAATTTCAATCCCATTCAATTTCGATTACCATAACTTTTAAAAATGAAAATGTTCCATTGGTGACCACATGAACGAATTGAGAAGCAGTTTGCTAGGTAAAATAAGTCTAAGAAAACATGGTATGATTTCACCACAAGTAAGGAGTAAAGGAGAAAAGTAGAGTTAAACAAAAGCAAACTCTTTGAGAAAATAAAATGGTAGCTCCTAGAGTGAAAGGGTATGTAAATCAGGTCATGGATAGTAAAGAAATTGTTGCCTATCTTATCTAAATGTAGCTTTATAGAGAGTAATTTTTTTCCAATTTTTTTTACTTTTTATTGAATCACTGTGAGATATACCCTTACAAAGCTAGTCATAATTGGATTTCAGTCCAATATTTCAACACCCATCCTTCCACCAGTGTACATTTCCCAGCACCAGTGTTCCCATGTTCCCTCCCATCTCCCCCCACCCCCAGTCCCTGCTGGCCTCTATGGAAAACGCTTTGCTTTTCTCTCTCTCTCTCTCAGTAATTTTTAATGAAATACTAAACATTAAGTAAGATCTCCAATGATAACTGATGGATAGTTTAAGAAGAATTTTAGCGAAGCAGAATTTATGCAAATTTTGTTGATATTTTCATAAAAATATATTCTTACCCAACATACTTTACATTATATTCAATATATTGATACAAATAACTTTCTTAAATTCCACTGAGAATATATTTGGTGAAACATATTTAGATCACAAATAAGAGTAAACATATTATGATAAAGTCAAGGAGAATAGTACATGAAATACCTTTGTGTGGAATAAAAAAATAGTTACAATTATCAAATCTTTGACAAATGAGCCTGATATGAATTTGGCTGAGATAAACTAAGATTTGAAAATTAATTTCAACAAACGATAAAAAAATATTTTACAATGATAGATCAGGCTCAATTAATAAAGAGTGAAATTAATAAAAAGTGAAATCGGGATAAGATTGCTCTTTAAATTAGATTAAATATTTTAAAATTGCTCATACTAGTAACAATTTCTAAATTGTAATGCTCTGAAGATAGTTTCTAAGTATTATGCATATAGATCTATAAATATCCTTCTATAAAAGAATGAAAAGTAAAGGTGCATTGTAAGTGAAAAAAAATAAGTAGGGTTTCATGGAGTTTTGTTTCTGCTGAGAGAGTGTGTGTGGGGTAGGGGAGAGCAAGTATGCTGGATGACAATGCAAATCATACTTCTGATGTGTTTTTTTTGTTTAAAAAATTAATATCTTTGAGAGCCTCTAAAAGGTCTTTACAAAGTTACATGTGATACTATGCCTTGATAATATCTAACCAAATACTTTTAAAATGTGCTCAATAAATGGCTCACCCACTAATTCAATCATTCATTTGTTTGTATACCTATTCATCCATTGCCAAAAAATATTTGTTGAGAGCTCATTATTTATTTTCTAGGTGTTCTCTTATGCACCAAGATTTTAAGTGATCAGGAAAAAAATCACTATTTTTTTAGTTAATGAATATATCAGATCTGAATTCTTGCTAAGTACCATAAAGTCATGATGTATCAAAACTTGGAACATTCAACTTAAAAAATGACAGAAAGAGGTTCTTCTTATTTCTCTGTAGAGCATATCTTCTAAGAACAATATAATTGAACCTGAGGTAGAAATTTACCTTGCTCTTCAAAGGTGACCCTATTTTATTTGAAATCTTCTAGTCCTACTCAGGAGAAAGTGTCTGTTATCTTTTTTGTTGTCTGACATAATATTGAAGTTCTCTTTATTCAAGGAGGTATAGTAAACTGTAATCATTAGAAAAAAATTCTCTGATCACTCATGCAGTGTTGTTGCTGTGAGAGAATGTAACCTTTGTAATCAACTGAAAGAAAGAATCATCATATGCACTTGCCTCTTGTTTTTCACTTAAGATTATATCCTTGGCTATCACTGTAGGCTCACAGAAATAAGCCAGCAGTGCAAAGTCTTAGTAAAATGAGTAACAGTTTATATTTGGAGCCTTTGACACATAGACTAATCCCTATCAAAATAATGTCAAATAGAGTCTTGTTGGGATGTTTAAAAGCCAATGATAGAATCACAAACATTTGCACATACACTATATTCTCAGGGGACCAAATACCCAAGAGAGAAACTTCTCTTTCACTCTAGTGATCTTGAGAAGACAAAATTCCTTGCAAGACTTTTCTTAGTTTGAAAAGGCATAGATGTAATTACATAGAACAGTCATTATATGTAATAATATATAATGTAATTATAAATAACACAAATATACCTGAACGGCCTTACTTAGAATTATTTCTTCATGATAATCAAACATTTTGGGGAGGGGAGGGAAGTGCACACCTGGCAGTGCTCATGGATTACTCCTGGCTCTGTGCTCAAGAGTCATTCTTAGAGGTCTTAGAGGATTACATGAGATGCCAGGAATCAAACCCAGGTCAGTTTTGGGCAAAGCAAGTGCCTTACAAGCTCCAGTTCCCAAATAACCAAACTCCTTGATCTTCAAAACAGATTATTCAAAGATATATATGATTCATTAAAATCTTGAGAGAGGTCATGGAAATGTGGTTTCAAGTTGACCGTAGTAGCATGATACCCAAAATTTATATCAAAGGTCACAGGGACTGGAAAATAAAGGTTCTATCTAGGCTTCCTCACATGCACACTTTCTATTATCGATTTACAGGCAGTGAGGGAAACTATCATTAGCTTTACCTGAAGCAAGAATATCTCTAAATGCAGAAAGGAGGTCTGTTTCCAGAAAAAGAGCAAGGCTCTCATTTCACATCAGTTAGAGCATTGTCAGCCACCTCTGCAGGGAGAGAAAGTATATGACAGAGGAAGGAAAATGCTTTTTATTTAACATTGTAGAAATAAAATTTTGCAGAATTCATTCAAATGTTAAGTGCTGCCTGAACAATGAAAATTTTAATATGATCTAAAAAAATACAATAAAAATCCGTTTTTATTTAGGATCTAAATCTGTAAGTGCTTAAGGCTCTTTCTTTTGCTGATGTGATTCTCTGAGGACTTTAGCATTTTCCTTCTGTTCACTGGTGAGTATACTCCCCATTGCTTCAGACATTAGGCAAACTCGATTTCCCTTTTTTTCACATTTGTGACCACTGGGCTCCATGTTAGAATATGCTCAGATTTTTTTTTTAAATTCCCATTACAGGCTGTACCCCAGGCTGACTGAGTAACAGTTTTTGGAATAACGAGTGAGCTACAATTTCCAGGCATCAGCACTTTTAAAGCTCTCCTGGTGTTTTAATATGCTGCTGTGAAACTTCAAGTCAAACAGATTCCATCATGTCTCTTAATACCACCTTGATAAATCTGAGTGAACTGCTGAACAAAGACTAACTCAGTAACTCCATATCTGGCCCCTATCTGTGCCTATATATAAAACAAGGCAAAACACAGGGACCAGAGAAGCCCAAAGGGCCGAGGGCGTGCATGTTGGAGGCCTGGATTTAATTCCTGGAACTGCATGTGGTCCCCCAAATACTGCCAGGAACAACTCACAAATATCAAACCAGGAGAAGCTCCACAGTATCACTGGCAGTGGCCCCAAAAGCAAAAACAAAAACAAAACACAGAAGACTACCTGCTGATAGTTTCAAAATCCCACACCAGCTTTCAATATAGAGACCTTTATCCATTAATCATGAGACAAGCCAGTTCTAAAGGCTTCAAAACAAGTGATCCCAGATTAAACAACTTTCCTGCTTGACACTAAAAATCTACCGTTCTCTGCTGCTGATAAAGCACCCTTGATTGTGGAACATCCCGGTCGTATATTTGAATCATGATCTTGATTCTCAATATTTCCTTGACGATTAAGATAACAAGAACATCTTGTTTATGTAATGGCTGCACACTTTAATTCCTCATTGATAAAGTGGAGATGACAGCAGGGCCTACTTCATATGGTTACTTTGAGAAACACATATGTTCATATTTATAAGTACTTAAAATAGATCCTGGTTCACAGTAATTTCCCACAAAACACTAAAAACTCCAAAACAAAACACAATGCCACACGTTATTTATAGCCTCTATTCATTTTTGTTTTCTTTTTTTGGGAGCACGGAGGCCCGGAGCCACCCCAGCTGTGCTCCGGCCTTACTCCTCACTCTTTGTTCAGGAACTACTCCTGATGGACCTGGTGGATCATATGTAGAGCTGAAGATTGAACTCGGGTCATCTGTGTGAAAAGCCAGTACCTTACTGTCTCTCTAGATCTCTGCTAATTTCTGAGATTACCTAATATCCTCCAAAGAAAGCCTTATCTCTCAAAGACCCTCTAAGTCACCATGAGTTCATTCCAAAACCCTACTATATAGTTATAAGACTGAGGTATACATTACTGGCAAACTGAGGATATTATAATAAAAAAATACGGGATGCTTAAATTAACAGAGCAGCTTTATAAATGATTCACCTATAACATATTTCTTTTTCTGACTATGTGAGTTATAGACAGAGCAGCTCAATCTTAGGATCCGGCAAGAAAATTTCAAACACATTTCTATGTAGAAACTATAACATGAATACCAAGAACTGATGGAATGACATTTTTCAATATCACTTTTACCTGAAATTCTCCAATGTCTTATAATTCCCCAGTCTGTGACACTTAATAGGTAACTGTATTATACACAGTTCAAGAACTCCTCTGGATATATTCCAGGATATTCCAACAGAGCCACAGGTGAAAATCACATAAATGGAGGATCATAAGACTAGAGGGGCCTACCAACAGGTCAAGGAAGCCAGAGGGAGAAAAATATGGTCAGAAGGGGACCACAGTCACACCCACTGCCCAGACCTATAGCCATGCTGACTCACTCACATGACCCTGCTCTACCACTTCACAACTAAATCTCCGAGGAGACGCGTAAGCCAAGCAACTAAAACTCAAAAATATACCAGCCCTTCCAGCTGAGAATTCTGGGTCGCTCTTGGAAGGGGAACAGACTGACTCCCCGCCCTGCAGAGGCCCTAGCAGCCACACCCTCAACCCATTGCTGCAGTCACACCAATGACTACAACTCCACCATCTGACTGATACTCTCTGCAGAAATGCCAAACCACAAAAAATTCAAGTGCTCCTGGTGTCCAGGCTGAGATCTTTGGGGTCTTTTTGATTCATTGGCCCAGACCATAGATCCTCGGGTGTCTTGACCACGCTGCCACACATGCAGCCATGTGACACCTCCAAATTCCTTACTGAAAGTTTGGTAGGAGCACACCAAATTACATGGGAAAAGAGCATAGAAGTCAAATAAACAAAAAAGTAACACTAAAAGCTCAATTAGCAACAACCAGCTTAACAAATTCTTAGACAAGGATTTTATAAACCCTATGGTGAGATATAACAAATTTCATATATTTTCTTTTACTGAAGAAATTTTGATAATTTCTTTTGCTTTTAGGGGTTTTTTTATTTTTATTAGTGAAAAACCATGAGGTACAGTTGTAGACTTACACACTTTCATGCTTGGGTTTCAGTTACACAATGATTGAGTACCCATCCAGTGCCCATTCTCCACCACCACTGATCCCAGTATCCCTCCAATATAAAATAAATTACTGTGTGCTCTAAGGGGGCAGGATTGGAGGGTGGTTTGGTAAATGGAGATAGTGGCAGAGGAAAGGTCACTTTGGTTGTGGGATTGGTGTTCGAATATCAAAAGCCTGTAACTGTTTTATGAACAATGTTGTACACCACTCTGTTAAAATACAGTATCTTAATTGCATTTTTTTAAAAAGAAGGAAACTACAGTCGGAAAAAATAGAAAAAGCTTGAGAAACAAATGGCATGAGGGCGAATTGTGATGTATCCAACTATCCTGAACTTGGTAAAATTATTCCGAAAAATCCAAATATCAGTCATTTCACAAATAAAATGGAGATAGTAATAGGACTTATTGATAAAGTTTCTGTGATGACTGATTTAAGACATGCCAAGCCCTAACAGCTGTCAGTATGCTCCTATGCTTATCATGCTCACAGTTCCTACAACAAAACCAAAGAAGTTTCCTCGGTCAAAGGAATGCAGTGAACTCCACACAGAGGCTAGAGGAGTTAAAATGTATTTATGGTGGGTGTTGTGGCATGTGACATTATTAAGAGTACAACAGTTGTGATAATGGTGATGAAAGATAGTAATGTCTCAGGGAAGAAAAATGTAAATGTGCCAGAGAAATTATCTCAACAAAATTGTTTCAGTGTTTTTATCTTGCCTGTGGTCCTGATTTCTACCTTCCTTTGTTTTCTGCTGATATTGTTTGTCTTACTATCTAGCTTCCTCCTTGGTTTTGTAAGTAGACCATTGTTTCAATACATCTTTTTCTGTGTAATTTAGCTGGAGTTTATTTCTATTTCTATTGTGTCTGTTCCAGATCACATTTGCCCCCCTTAATACCCACATGTACATATATGATAGTGGTGATAGAAAGAACACCGCCACCTCTTTTGCTTAAGGTCTAGAGTTGTGTTTAACTTCCAGTAGGACCATGATTAGATTTCTTCACACAACATGCCAAAATAAACAACCGATTCTATATTTTATATAATAGAAAACATACAAGTGTGTCTGAACCTCCTTACTACTTATTATCTTGCCCACTTATTAACCACTTCTGTTTTGTCAATGATAGCAGAGTGGTAGGGCATTTGCCTTGCAAGCCACCTGCCCGGCTGAGCTGGGTTCGATTCCTCTGCCCCTCTCAGAAATCCCGGCAAGCTACCAATAGTATTTTGCCTGCATAGTAAAGCCTGGCAAGCTACCCGTGGCGTATTCGATATTACAAACACAGTAACAACAAGTCTCACAATGGAGATGTTACTGGGCCCACTTGAGCGAATCGATGAACAATGGGAGGACAGTGCTACAGTGCTACAGTTTTGTCAACTATGATCAAAAGAGGAATTCTAACACTCAAGTGACAAAGAAACAAAATTGAGCATCTCACTCATCTGTGGTATATAAATAAACAATGCAAAGGTACAGAAAATATCAATTGACAATAAGCTGCAAGAACTAAAATAATGAACTGAGAACACCAGGTTCAGGCAGGGAGGTCTCCAGGGACAATGAAATAGACTGGAAATATTTTCACTGTCCTACAAATCCCTGAACTCTGATTTGCTCATACTTCCTTATTCATTGAAAACAAAGATCTTTTTTTTACTATCTCCAAGGTTTTGTCTTTTTCCATAAGTCAACTAAATTGCTTTTCATAGAGACTTTTTTTATTTATACTGTGCATTTAAGTTCTCTATCCTCCATCTCAGGTCTTTTAAAAACT
>JAOXYA010000005.1:11826778-11839513 GCA_028565675.1 Sorex palustris | reverse complement strand
GACCTGTTGCTTTAGATCTTCACACTCACTGTTACTCTTCTGCTTGTGATGCATTGAGATGGGCTTAATGAATTATTGGCTAATGTGTTTCTGGTGGTTAAAATAATCTAGTGAAAGTTCCATCTAAGAGGGTAACTTATGGTTCCTATGGGACATGTAGGGGGAGAATAACTCGGCTGTGGCACCGGAAAGGGGCACTGCCACTGGATGGGTATCTGGATGAATGAGGAGAGGGTGCCTAAAACTGTTCAGCTTTGCTTTGGCACGGTGTGCCTTACTTCCTGTCCCCCGCAGGCCAAGGGTGAAAAGCAGCCGTTCTCAGGGGATCTAGTTAGATGCACAGCCCTGGGAATGGGCCCTGCCAACTAGCAGGTACCTGGATGAATGAGGAGAGGTTGCCCGGAACTGTTCAGCTTTGCTTTCATGCAGTGTGCCTCACTTCCCATCCCCTGCAGACCAAGGGTAAAAACCAGCCATTCTCAGGGGATCTAGTTAGATGCACAGCCCCGGGAAGGATTCCTGCTGCCAGGCGAGTACCTGGATGAATGAGGCACATACCAGATGTGAGCACGCAGCACAGACCCCTGATCTAAATGTTGTTTTCCTTTGTGAATATCAATTAGACATGTGCTTCTATGTGCAGTAAGTTTAAATTAGTTACAATAACAGACACAGAGTATTATATCTTATTATGACAGAGTTATTTCTTTTTACCTCGTTTTAACTTTTTATATGCTTCAGAACACCTATGGCTATTAGCTATGATATTGGAACAATGTTGAGATAGTTTTCATAAAGAATAGTTAATTCTTTAGAAAAAATTTTACTGGAAACCACTAATAGGGTATTTCTTTTTTTTTTTTATTAGTGAAACACCATAGGTACAGATGTAGACTTACGTGGCCTCAGCCCCCTCGTCTTAGTTCCAGAATTCCTTGGGATGGACTCACCGGCCCACCCACTGTACTGTCTGGGATTGTGACTGGAAGTGGGCCAGGCTGCAGGAGGAATAGGGCAGTTGTTGCTGAGCTTGTGATGGTCGGGAGAGGAAGTTTCAGAGAAGAGAGGAATATGTTGGTAGGCCACTTGGGCCTGCTGCTGAGGTCGTGTGGGCAGGAAGCACCCCGGTCCCCTGGTGTCTTGTTGGTTTATTACTCCAGCAGCTGCCCAATAACGGACACTGATTTTTGTTCCACTCATGGCTTTTATTACCTTCTTCGCCTTGAAATCGGCTCATAAGTGCTTGGCATGTTCAAGTAACCATTTTCCCTTCAGAGCGTTATTTGCTGATTTGACATGTTGACTGCTTTCCTGTCGTGAGTATGAGATGGGGAACGGATAGGTATTTCACGGGGAGGGTTTGCTGAGTGAGTGCCACTGTTAAATGACAAATTTCAGCGTTAGTGAGTAGACCCCATATGGTAACCATTTTCTAAGCTTCAAATCAAAACACATGGCTAAATAAAGGATTATTCTCCTGGCAGATGAACTTGAGGATTTCATTCTATTTTTCATACCGAAATTGAGAAACATGCCTTGAAACTGGACTGTTGAGCACATATGGGCAGTGATAGATCCTGCTTCAGGGAGGAGACTGAGTATCTCAAAGATATTAATAGTAATTAGTAATAGCTAACATTTTCTGAGTTCTTACCAGGTGCTATGATTATCTTTTTGTCTTTTCTTTGTTAATCCTCCAGATGATTTTTGTTTTTGGTGGAGAGGAAGGGATTGGGGTCACACCCAGGGTGCTGAAGGCTTGCTTATTCTTGACTATGCTCAGGGATCATTCCTGGCACTGCTCAGGGAACCATATGTGGCACTGGGGGGTTAAACTGGGGTTGGCTAGGTGCAAGCCAAGAGCTTTAACCCTGCATTATCTCTTCGGCTCCCAAGCTGATTTTTTGAAGTTAGTCCTTTTCTTTTGTTTGAAGATGCGTTCAGGTAGTGGCACAGAGGGACTGTGGATCCTGGTTTAGTGAATTCCATGGAGCTTCCACACAGCTGCGCAGTGCGCTCCACAGATCTGCGAAGCTCTGTTGAGAAAGCACAGATGGAGTGGAGTCTGTATGAAACGCACAACAGGTTGAACTTGATTTTTCTGAGGGAAAGCAAGCAAGTCAGCTAAACGGTTAACAAATCATAATGGAAATTAAGTTGATAGTCATCCCTTAGGCAACCCTCTTAGACTGGCTAGTGATGATCTTCTTTTTGTTTTGTGATGAAGCAGTGATGAGGCATCACTTCCTGCTAGGTGCTTGGGACTCTCTCCTGGAGAGAGTGCTTGGTAGACCACACAATGCTCTGGGATGCATAGCTGTGCTCCAGCCTGTTGAACTATCTCTCTGGAGCTGTGATGCCCTTCTTTACCTGGTCTAAGTGTTGATATTACAGAACTGTAGATTGACTCTTTTTTTTGGAGGTTTTGGGGGGGGTCACACCTGGCGATGCTCAGGGCTTACTCCTGGCTCTGCATTCAAGAATCACTCCTGGCAGTGCTCGGGGGACCATATTGGATGCTGGGGAGCAAACCTGGATCTGCCTAGTGCAAGGCAAATGCCTCCCTGCTGTACTATCGCTCCAGCCCCCGTAGATTGGTTCTTGAGTGTTATCAGAAAGCATTGCATTTGTTGGTGGACGAGTATATGAGTGAGAAAGACATGGAGTCTTTTATCTTTAGACCTAAACAAGCTCTAGACTTATTTTTCTCATAAAACAAAGCCTCTGGGGTGAGGTAGTTCTGGATCTCTTTTTGCCAGTTCCATCTTTTATTGCTCCTGCTGCCACGGCCCTGTGGTTGAAGGTAATTCTTTGCCCTTCACATTTGGCTGCCTGTCACAAGATCGCCTGGTTGTAAGGTGTAAGCTTCAGGACAGTTGGGCATTTGCTTATTTTTTAAACAAATACAAAGCGTGAGCTGGGCCCATTGAACTATTTCTACAGCCCAGTGTGTGTGTGTGTGTGTGTGTGTGTGTGTGTGTGTGTGTGTGTGTTTTAACACTCTGTAGGCTTGATATATATCTGTATATCTATATCTATATCTATATATATGTACTTGGTCAGTGGTATTCCCTAAAGCTTATCATTTAGTCTGGCGAATAGAAACATAAAAAAGTGTGCCAATTCTTGACAGTCATTTAAAAACACATGAAATCATTTATTTCATGGCTCTTGTTTGGATGCCAGGTATTGAGTTGCTCTAAGACTTTCTAAGTGCCCAGCTACCGTATTCTGTAAACTTGCAGTGCATTTTTACTAATATTTTTATTTAAAAAATACCTGGAGGAGCTGGAGCAATAGCACAATGGGTAGGGTGTTTGCCTTGCACGCAGCTGACCTAGGTTCGATTCCCAGCATCTCATATGGTTCCCTGAGCACCGCCAGAAGTAATTCCTGAGTGCATGAACCAGGAGTAACTCCTGTGCATTGCTGGGTGTGACCCAAAAAGCAAAAAAAAAAAAAAAAAACCCAAAAACAAAAACAAAAAACTACAAAGGGACCTTTCTGGAGTGGGGCCGTCCAAGTCTCCCCACTGCAGGAGTCCTGGTAGCCAGACCCACACCCCACTACTGTCGTCATGTAAACCCAGTTAAATATTATGGATTTTTTGGAGGGTGGGGTTGATATCTCTAAACTCTGTAATTCTGACATCCCAATAGGAGCACACCAAATTATATGGAAAAATAACATTAACAAAAACATTAACACAGAAGGCTCAACTAGCAACAGCACCTCAGTAAATTCTCAGACAAGAACTTCATGTCCCCATAGTGAGATATAACAATTATCACAATTTTTCTTCTACTGAAGTATTTTTGATAATTCCACTAGCTAGTTAGTTGTAACAAACAATATAAAATAAACAATTTGGGGCCTGCTGAGGGGGTAGTTTTGAGAGGTGTTTGGGAAAATGAGGACAATGAGGGAAGATCACACTGGTGGTGGGATTAGTGTTGAAATATTGAATGCCTATCACAAATGCATCATCAACAACTTTGTAAACCACAGTATTTAAATAAAACTGGAAGAAAAAGAGGTAAAAAAGAAGAAACAAGAAGACATTGTAGACTCTGACTATGATGGTGGCAGTAAGGAGCAACAGACCAATGAGTTCTCTAGGCCTGATGGGATGGATCTGAAAGGACTTGCTGAGGAACTGAGGCTTGATGGAGAAAAGCAGGAATCATGAGAAACTGGGGCTGGGGCTGGGAAGTGGGTGAACATTATGCATCTACTGAGCTGAGCACATAATAGTGATGTGCCTGAGCCAACACCGAGGTGGTGGCCTGGTGGTGAGATTTTGTGGATTACTATCGAGAAGATGCTCTGGGCCCTCAGGCAAGGTCTCTCTAGAGCTCTCTGTCATCACTCTCTCCTCTGTGAAAGGATGACATTCATAATATCTACAGTGTAGTGCTGTTAGGAAGATAAAATAAGCTAATACTGTCTGTGAGGTTCTTGTGTGTGAGAGAGAGAGATCTCAGTAACTTCTGACAAAAGTGAAAGACAGGGAGGCAGGAGCAACCTTGCTAAGGAAATCATTACATCCATTTGAAACACAGTAAGCTAGATTTGCCCAATCAGTATTCTGGGTAAAAAGGTCACTGGGTGGATGGACATGAGAGCCCAGGACTATTGGGAGTCCCAGGCTAGGCTATGTGTTTACTGTGGAGGGAGCCATGCAGAGATTTTACACATCAAGGGATTGCATAATCTGCAAATGCGGACAACAAAGAAACGCATGTGCTGTGAATGCTCACAGGGAAAAGGAAGGGGAAAGGGGAACGTACAAGAGGATGCAGTAACCTAGACTTGTGTTCTGGGATGTTTCTGGACCAATGGACATTTAACTTGACACCTGGAGGAAGCCCAGCCTTTCATCACTGTGCTCATTGCATCCCAGGGCATATTTCCAGTCCCAACACTCATGGTCCAGATTGAGCAGGTTAAAATGAATAAAGATAGAAAAGTACCATAGTGACCTTCCTTTATGCCTGTAGACACATTCAGAAACAAATCCACTGGTCTTTTTAAGAGAGAGAGCATCTGCCTTTGGTAAAATTTTGGCCTCAGCCTCTGCCTGGACTTCCATAGTAGAACTTCCATTTACAGCCCCCATTTACAGCAAGAAACAGTTCCCTGGCTAAGTCAGCATTCTCTCCACACGATTTTGATAACCACAACATCACACCCTCCCTCAGCTAGCAAGGAATGTCCTTTGCAGCCCAAATGTAAGCAGGGCCCCAAGCGAAGGCTCACTGGCTTGGAACATTAGCTCCATGAGAGAAGGCAAGTTGCTTTTCCTACACCCACTGAGGATTCCCACACTTTCCCCATCTTGGATTCCTGCCGCAAGGACCAAGCAGGTGCTGTGTAGAGGCATATCATAAGCTGTTCACTACTCACACTGAGATTGGGGAACCTCTGGGCCCACACAGAGCCTGACCTGGATGGGGAGGGAGGCCCCACCCTCCAGCACAGAGGATCTCGAAGACATAAGTGCATTTCCCACTGACACAGAAAAGAAGGTTTGGGCTCTTCAGAAAGACCTGATGCCACCAACCCCTTGTCTCACATGGTGAAAGTTAAGATCTCCTTGACTTAAGCCAAAGGCAAAGCAGAGATAGATATGCTCCAAGAAGATGCAGATATCATTGAGCTGTTAGTATCCCAGCCTCAACTTCCCAGAGGAGGATACCTCCCCTGGCACTGCTCACAACACTGTGGTTGATAGGGACATTCCTAAAGAATATCCAAGAGACTAGTCCAAGACATGCCATAATGCCTACAACAGACAGTATAGCTTTAATGCACTTTGCATTTCACTGATTTTTTTTTCCTACAAAAAGTAAACCACGACTTAGATACTCATGCTAAGTTACATGCTAAAGGATCACAGATGAACCCATGCCTATGGGCCCATTCTAGGCCACTGATTACACTGAGTAGCAACTGGGAAGAGACCACACCATCCAAAGAGAGTCAAGGTGGGGTTTGCAGCTTCCAATCTGTGACCCAGTCCTTAAGCAGAGGCAGGGGACTTTCAAACTTGCAGTGAAACAAACGCAGAGATGGATACCACCATCTTCGCTTATGGGAGGTGCTTGAACTCTCGTGTCAAAATGGCTCTACCTTGAAAAAGTGAGCATCAAAGCAATGTTGTCAGTGTGTTTTGTTTGTCTGTTTGCTTGGGGATCACACACAACAGTACTCAGGAGTCACTCCTGGTGGGCATGGTGAACCACCTGGGATGCCTGGGATTGAACCTGGGCCAACTGCATGCAAGACAAACACCCTACCTGCTGTGATATCTCTATGGCCTTACACAGTCAGTTTTCAATATCAAAGAACTATCTGGCCAATAAATGAAGGGGGTGCAATCAGTAAGTCAGGTCACCCAGGACATGCTGGACCCCTGGAGCTCTGCACAGCAAGCCCCTCGCACCTGATTGTAGGAATAAATCGGGTCTGAGCTTTCTAGACACAGAGCTCCCCCTTACTTCTGATCTGGCTCCCCTTCTCATGACAGCCAAGGTGTACAAGATCCTTCTCTTGATCTCTCCCATGTGAAAGAAGATGAAGAACAAAATGTATGGGATAGGAGAGATAGTACAGTCAGTAGCATGTTTGTCTTGCACACCTGGACTTGATCCTAGCACCCAATATGTCCCCAAGCCCTGCCAGAAGTGGCACAGAGCCAGCAATAAATAAGCTTAGTTGGGTGTGCCCCCTTCCTGCTACCTGCCTAAAAGAGAAAAGAATGAAGTACAACATTGATGAAGTGCCTCCCATCTCTCGGGCCTTGAGGAAGGACTCTGCTCCCAGGACAGAAGGCACTATGCCTCCTATTTTACTGAGAAAGGAACTGGAGTTCAGTGGGACAACTGCTCTCTAGAACCCCTGAGGAGCAATGTCAGGATGCAAAGCGGGGATCTATCCTGGCCATATTCTTTGCAGGGGAGGCAGTTCTGGGTCTGCACATGCTGGTTCCATTAGAGATCCCAGGGGCTTAAGGAGCAACATTTCTGGGGACAGTGCTGGGGCCACTATCCCCAGCAGGCCTGCCCAGGCAGGTTGGAAACAGAAAATCACTGTGCCGGGGCCAGGCTGCTGAGTGTGGTGGCTTTCACTGCTAGGGACAAGGTCTATCAGAGCCTAGATACATCCTGCAGAGCCCAGATGTCAGCAGATTAACAGCTTTTTCATACCTCGAACCCATTAAAACACATGATGCTTTGCTTGCCTGTGTCCTACTTCCTTTCAAGTGCCCACCCGTGTTGCAGGCACTGCCCTCCTCATCATTCTCCTGTTTTCTCAGACACTCACCAGGTTCTCTTCAACACCTGCAATCTGGTTGTTTGCACCAGGTCCGGGGCTCCAGGAAGATTGGATGCCTACCGTGTGTGGTGGGGAAAGATGTTTCTATCAACACTCAGCACTCATTCCTGTCAGGAGCAGCAGAGCTTCTCCGCTGGAATTTCACACCCACCTCCCCCCTTCCCTCCCCACTGCTTTCCTCCCTCTGCTTCCTGCCTCCATCCCCTGCTCCTTGCTTCTTCTTCCTTCTCCTCTCTTTCCCTTTTCTTTTCCTTTTCTCCTCTTTCCCTCCCCCCTTTTTTGATTCCTGGTGTTTTGTTATTTATATTCTCTTCCTCTTAACATCTCTTCCATAGTTTTACCTCTTGTTAGCAGGGGATAGGGACCAGAGGAAGAGGGGAGAGTGTTGAATCTCCCAAGCAGGGTTCAGGACAGGGGTCTGAGGAACACTCCTGATGACACTAGGTCAACTGGGCCAACTGGTTCAATGACCAAGCCCAGCAATTATCAGGGGTATCCAGGGATACACCCTCCGGTGCTCAGTGGGACCATTTCAGGGCTCAGGATCAAACTTGGGTCCATTATACACACAAGCATGCACTCATGGCTCATGAGCAATCTCCCCAGCTTCCCATAGATTTAGAGGCTGATTAGTTGAATGGAAACGACACCAAAGCCTGGCTGAAATGTCCCCCGTCCCTTCTGCCCCAGCCATGTGCTTGAGCTTCAGTAGCCTTCCTGGCTTTTCAACATGCTGGTCTGGAGAGTCATAAACTGATCTATGTAAATTCAGGTCAGGACTTGGTATGGAAATGGAACATTTAACAAAAGAAGGCAGAGCCCAACTT
Source organism: Sorex palustris (assembly GCA_028565675.1). Classification (NCBI taxonomy): domain Eukaryota; kingdom Metazoa; phylum Chordata; class Mammalia; order Eulipotyphla; family Soricidae; genus Sorex; species Sorex palustris. Next base: position 11,831,348 of record JAOXYA010000005.1, on the reverse strand, counting down.
GAGTCCTGTGTTCTGCACTCGTGGTTAGCCCCATTTTCTCTCACGTAGTCACCCTGCCTTCTCTGGTCCTGGTTAAGAGCCCTACCTGTCCCCCTCATATGTGACCATTCCTTTTTAGCTGCATTCTGCTCATGTACTATGCCCCTCTGTTCAGAGTCCACCCAAAAGTGGAACTAAGTCAGCATTCCAGAATGTCACATGTAGATAAAACGTTCAAGCGTCTCAGTGGTTTGGAAGGATGATAATCACAATAACAACAACTATTTCTGGATAATTCTTAACAACCTATTAAGAGTGAGCTTAGGGCCAGAGAGATAATACAGCAGGCAAGTTGATTTTTTTACATGTGACTGACCTGGGTTTAATTCCTGGCATTCCACAAGGTGCCTGAGCTTTACCAGGAGTCATCTCGGACCACAGGTCTGGTGTAAGCCCTAAGTACAGCTCTGTGTGGTCCTTCAACCAAATAATAATACAAATTAGTGGTAGTAGTTTAAGTTCAAAGAATGACCCAGCTCTCTTGTGCCTCCAAACCCAAATATGGGTTGACAAGTTGTCTGATTTGTTGGGAGATTGAATAGGGAGGGCACACACCATTATGACAGGTAGCCAAAATGGAAGGAGGATTTCTTAATTGAAGGTCTTTAAAAAAAATGTGTGACAGTGGGTAGGGCATTTGCCTTGCATGCGGCTGACCTGGGTTCGATTCCCAGCATCCCATACAGTCCCCCAAACACGACCAGGAGTAATTCCTGAGTGCAAGGCCAGAAGTAAATCCTGTGCATCACCAGGTGTGACCCCCCAAAAACGTGTGACAATATTAACCATGAGCTCTGACACAGTTTACTTCTGGGTAAATAAAATTCAATTAACAAGACACATTTAGGAAATAAACCCTTCACCCAAAGAATCAGACTTCTAGGTACCAGGGAGCTAGCTCAGTGGAGAACACATACTGAGCATGTATAAGACCCGGGTTCAATCCTGGGTAACACCTTCCACCCTGTGCCTGTACTAGGTGAGGTCCTAGTGGGCGCTGGAGAGCGCTGAGTGTAACCCCGATTGAAAACAGTCATAGCTGTCCTTTCCATAATGAAGGACCCCAGACATAGATGAATGATTCCCACTGTGGTCAGCAAAGACCCCTGCCCTGTCCCTGCTCCTGCTTTCTTGGAAGCTTCTGGAACCCCTCACCTCCTTCATTCCTAACTTTTCTGGCCTTTAATTTTTTTCCCTGCACAACTGCACTTCCTTTTGTCCTTGTCTTCACTAAACTTCATCCTGTTAGTTTTCTGATTACTAGTCCAATTTGTTGAGGTCATTTCCAATTCTAATCACATCCCCCCCAGGCTGTGGCCTCCACTTTAAATTCAGTCTCATCTATGTACTTAATGAGGATGCAGTTGTGACACGGGCGCCATTGATGACAACCTTAACTAGAAGTGGAGCTGGGGCTGAACCCTGAGTAACACCTTTTTCATGTGTTTACTTGTCAAAAGGAAGGTAAGTGCTGGGGCTTTAATGAAGCAGAGTCGGAAATAAACATTTCTCTGGAATCTGGGATCATCCGGGTTGAATTTGTGACAGTTTTGGCAATTCCAGGCTGAAGTTCCATACAAGTGAAATGAACTAATCAGAGTCATTGCTCAAAGTGTAACTTTCTTTCTTTAAAACGAAAACAGCTCCTCATTTTGAACAGAAAAGTCAGTACCTATTTTCATCTTCCTTGCTGGGAGGTGCTTGCACAGTTCTCCCTGCTGATGGGAATCTGGGTAACGCAGACTCTGATTGGTCGTCGATGTCATTCAGGGTTTGACCTTGGGTGAGTCATCTAACCAGTGTGGGCCTTGACTTTTCCCTTGACACTAAATGAGAAGGCCTTATCGGGTGCCTGACAATGTGCCTTCCACCTTGGAGAAGCTGTGATCGTCTCTTGATTAAGAACCAATTATCCTTAGTGGCAAATTATGACATGAATTCTTTGATTACAAGCCTGTCCCATGACGTAAGAATCTGCCATTATAACTTTGAACATCGTGAAAAAGTTTGGGCCAGATTCTCTCTGCACATTGTCTAGAATTTATTTTCTAACCATGCAAGCATATTTGCATATGTCTTCCTTCTCCAAACATTCTCAGTTAATTGAGTGCTACCCATTTGTGAGGGGGTTTGGGTGTTTTTTTTTCCTGGGGCTGTCACTATTAGGATATGCCTCTACAACTAATCACATCAGAAATGAGAAATCTGAAGCTCAGCCTGGCCTTGGGATGGACCAGGATCCAGCTTGCCTGTGACCAAGCTGGTACTTAAACTTGGAGTTCTTAAGCTCAGAATTCTGTTTCTTCCTTTACAGATGCTCCTCGGGCCAGCTAGCTTATTCAAATCTAATATAGTAAATCTATCAAGGAAAAACATTGTCAATTATACTAGCAATTTACTAGAATGTCCCATCACACACACCTGAAGAACCATCTCTTTCTCAATGATAGATGACTATCTGCATAGGCCCTGGAGATAGCAGTAATTCTCCACGTTCTTCAACTAGGTATGTAAACAGCTTTTTCTGAAAAATATAGAAAGGCAGTTTCCTAAGAGTATTGGGCTCTAAGTCTGGAAAACAACTGTAATTTTTTTTACAGCCAAACTCTTGGTAATGCTTTCTTCGCAGAAATAAACAATTCCCTCCTCGCCCCCCTCCTCCTTCTATCCAAGCCCGGATTTCTCATTTTTGTTCCCACTTGATACTGAATTAGGCCTCCAGGTAGGAGGAATGATGTCAACAGCCTCTTCTCTGACCTTCCTACCCATTTCCACATTCCAATTCACCAACTTCTTTGATGCCCCCAAATTTTCCTGCAAGACAAATTCTACACAAATCAATGTGGAAATAGCAGGAGAGAAGGCAGAGAGAATCCACAGATTCAGTTAAAAAAATCTAGAAAGAGTGAAGAGAAATATGTCTGTTTGAAACCAGGGGTTAGAAGAAATGCAAGCACATCATTTCTTGTGGGTTCTTCCAGTCAGTTTCCAGCAACCTCCGAAAATTGGTTCTTTATCCCCAAAACAGTGCTCACTAAGAAATCATGGAGAATTTGTTATTGATACTGCCATAGCAGCATAAGTCAAAAACAGGTGAGTGAATGGAAGTCCCTCTCCTTGAAATTTCAAGGAGAGAACCCCCTTAAGAAAGAAGAAACCAGAGGGACAGAAGTGGTGTTGCTAATGCCAAGCCATGAACATCTGCTTCTCTGTGCCAGGCTCTTTATAACCCATTTTCCTCCACCAGCCTCTCCATTGTCTTTGCTCTTTAAGATTCTCAGCACATCTGCCCCAGATAAAGGGAAAGAGACCAGCGTTCTTTTCATGTTTTATATTGATTCTCTATTTCATTGACTCCTTGCAGTAACTGAATCTGGTAGATATCATGGTGACTATTAACCTTGGGTGATCTGCTAGGACTGGTTTCTAACCCTCAAATATGGTAAAACGAAAGGGCTTCCATGCCTTTGACCAGATTACACTCATGGAAAGATGATGTGATTATCATTCCCCAGATTGTATAAGTTTTTCTTTTCTTTTTTTTCCCTAACCATACTGGAAGGAGAGATTCTCTTGCTGGCTTTGAGAATGATGGGGGAAACATGGCCATAAATTGTATGTGCCTTTTAAAAGCTTATAGTAGGGCAGCTGAAGTGAACGGTACAGTGGGTAGGACACTTGCCTTGCACTTAGATGGCCAAGTTTGATTCCTGGAATCCCCTATGGTCCCCCAAGCACTGCCAGAAGTAATTCCTGAATAAAGAGCCAGGAATAACCCCTGAGCATTGCTGAGTGTGGCCCCCAAACTAACTAAATAAAATCTGATGTAGGCATGGAGAGATAGTACTGCTGGTATGGAAGCTTTCTTGCATGTAGCTGACCACCAGGATTCAATCCTGGCATCACATATGGTCCCCCAAGCACTGTCAGGAGTAAGCTCTGAATACCATTGAATGTAACCCCAAACAAAACAAAACAAAAGCTGAGGTTAGCTTCTATGCAGCACCACTAAGATTCTGAAGTGGCCAGACACAAATAATTTCTACCAGCAAAGCAGGTAGACTTGAAAATAATCTCCCTCATTCAAGCCGTCAGAGGAGAATAGAGCATGTTGGCTTTGGATTGCAATTTTTGAGACACCCAGTAGATAACCGTAAATGAAAAACCCATTAGAATTTAACACAACTTCTGAAGAACCTTAGTAACTGAGTTTTTGAGAACAAAAGTAAATTATATGAGGCCACACAACTGGTAAGCAATAAAACTCATATTTAAACTTAAGTTTCCCTAAAATTCAAAAGTCAAATGTTCTCTAATACAAGAGATTGCCTTACCACACCCTCTTTCTCATTAACTGGTATTACTGATGGCATGGGCTGGAGTGGTAGCACAGCAGGTAGGGCATTTGCCTTGCATACAGCTGACCCAGGTTCAATTCCTCCACCCCTCTTGGAGAGTCCGGCAAGCTACCAAGAGTATCCTGCCTGCATGGCAGAGTCTGGCAAGCTCCCCGTGGTGTATTTGATATGCC
>JAOXYA010000005.1:11782166-11795954 GCA_028565675.1 Sorex palustris | reverse complement strand
AGTGATTCCTGAGTGCAGAGCCAGGAGTAACCCCTGAACATGGCTGGGTGTGATCCAAAAAAAAAAAAAGTTGGAAGGGGAAGGAGAAATCAGGCTGGGCAAATCCCAGAAGAAAAGGGAGGCATGGAACATGAACAAAGATCAAAACCAGGTGTCCCAGAAGCAGCCACATGTGGGATGATCACTAGTGCCAGAGGGTGAAGAATAACCAGCTTCCCCAACGAACCTCTGATGTGTCTGCCCCAATAAACACAGCCACCTGGGAGTCAGTCCTTCAGGGTTACTAATTCTGAATCCCTTCACCTTTGCATGACCCCTTTTTTCTATTATTGTGAATCCGCCTCAGGCCCTCTCAAATTGATCCGCATTCTTTTTGGTATGATCTATACAATTAGAGGATGATTTTAGTCAACTCTCTAAAATTCACACCCCAACCTCTTCTCAAATGGGAGCTTGCAGGAAAATCAATAAGGATGACTTGAAAAAGTTGTCCTCTTTGATTCCTGACTCTATCCGCACCCTACCCTTACCTGCACTGAAAATGTGGGCTGAAAGGATAGCACAGTGGGTAGGGGCATTTGCCTTGCATGTGGCTGACCCAGGTTCAACTCCCAACATCCCATATGCTTCCCTGAACACCACTAGGAGTAATTCCTGAGTGCATGAGCTGGGAGTAACCCCTGTGCAAAGCTGGGTATGACACCCCCCACCCAAAAAAGAAAAGAAAATGTGTTCCTTTACTCTATACCTCAGCTGGTCCAATTAAGATGTCTACATACCAATCTGATCCTTCAATAAACTCCCATGGTTTCAGGCTACCTCCCACTTCAGTATCATATTGTGGGACCCTGTGGAAGGTTCAACCAGCCAGATTCCCAGCTAGATTTTGCAGCTTCTTCTATCTTGTTTTTTTTTTTTTGCAGGTCAACTCTGCATCATGGGCCTTAATGGAGAACAGGGAGCACATCTGTAACCAAAGTCAACAGATCCCTCTAAACCTGATTGGAGGCAAAAGATAGGAAATTCTCCCCCACTGCATCCTCTGCAGAGCTCCTAGCATGAAGCAAAACTTAATAATGTCTCTGCTAGCCTCTTTGCTCATCCACACCTGTGGGGAGGTCCTAATAAGCAGTTAAATGACCAAAACCCAGCAGGAGGGGACGGGGTGAAAAGCAAAAACCCTAGGAACTTCATAAAGTGGATAATAAGTGCCTGAATGATGGGATCTTGGGAAATGAGGCCCTGGTGGATGAGTCTTATTACCCTCCCAACACCCCAAACACAATGAAGGCAGATGATTGAGCAAGTTTGCTCCGAGGTGTAAATTCTGAATTTGCCGTGAATTACTCCCACAACTCAGGAGAGATTCAAAGAATGAAAAAAGCCCCAATTTTCACTTTTTAAATGTGCAACCATAACCTTACAATTCATCCAATTCAGGAAGCAGCTTGTCTCTAAATGTGATGAAAAGAGAAAGAAAGAAACAGTCTATTGAGTCTATCAGGGCTTCTGACACACTCACAGATGGTGCAATTAACATCTAGCTGAGCCCATATTCTTATCTCTCTGCTCCCCCTGCCACCCAACTAATGTGGAGAAGCACCTGAATTTCTCTTTCCTTTTGTTCTGTTCCTTTGTTTCTGCTTCTAGGGGTTAGTAGTCACTGGGGTTCTCATATCCTTAAGGACATTCTCAGAGCCAAAACTCAAGTGGACAGGCTTTGGGGCATTTACTCCTAAAACTTTGTTTAGAGATGATATATCTACCTGTGAAGTTGAGCCTTCAAAGGAATTTGGATCAAATATAGTGCATGTAAACATTTGTTAAATATGTTCCATTAATGACACAGAATTCTCTGTAAATTTATAGAATTGCACATTTTAAAAATTGAAACAAACTCTAAACAAAAAACGTCGTATTTTATGGAACAACAAAACAGTCACAACAACTCAACAAACTCAAAGTTAATTAAAGAAAAGAATGTTGATCCCACAAGATGCATTTTGCAATTCTATTCAGAAATTGATTCACTCAACCTGATTCAACCCAACTCAAACTCAGCTTTCATGCTTCTGAGATAGGCACCAAAATAGCAGATAAGATTTGCTTTCCCATTCCACTCGTTGGCACCCATCCCAATAATACAGAAACACCAATTTGAAAAGATAAATGCACACCTATGTTTATTGCAGTGCTATTTACAGTCATCATGATCTGGAAATAATCCAAATGTCTAAGGGTGGAAGAGTGGATAAAGTTGTGGTCTAAAGACACAATCGGGTACTATTCAGCTATTAAAGAAAGATGAAATTGTGCCTTTTACTATCATTTGTATGGTATGGGGGGGTTCATGTTAAGTAAAATAAGTTAGGGAGAGGAAGATAAATAATGGATGATCTCACTCACACATGAGATATAAATACATAAAAAAGGAGAAAAAATGGTATCCAAGTGCAGCGAGCCCTAGACATTAACAAGAAAACTGAGGTGACCCAGTTAAGCAGCATGTAGGGATAGGATGGACAAGAAGTGACAGAAAGACAGTGGTGGAAGATGTTTTGGTGGAGGTGGAGCTACTGTGACTTCATACACTGAAATAATAAATGTTAACATTATTGTAACCAATAATAATAACATTTTTACACATGTTTTTCCCATCTAGTTGATAGACTCCACCTACTCCCATCCATTGGTCTTTCCTCAATGTATCAAAGTGCTGGGACAGACAAAAAAATGCTTTTTCCTGCTCCAGCAATGGGCTGGAGGTCACCTCCCCACATCGTCCTGGTTTATGAGGCAGTGCACGCACAACACATGTGACTCAGAGAGACACGTGTCAGCTGTTCTGTCCGGATGCAGCCCAATGTGGGAGGAAGTAATTTTATATTTAGGAATTTCTCAAAATTCTCACAAACTCTTGCCTTGCTGATAAAAATGAAATCCCCCAAAGTTGAGTTGCCATAGAAAAGAGATGTACCTTCAGTGGAGACTCACCACTTTATTGGAAGCTGCTGCTTTATGAACAGGATCCCCCCTTTATATACAATAAAATGATATGTGTGTCTGTATAAACAAAATGTACTTCTAGCTTTTTTTTTAGGCTGGAAGAGATTATCCCCAAATATAGCAGTATTAGCCATGACTCATAAACATCTTTGTAGTTGTATTTATGTAAATCTCCAAACATTTCCTGTAGTGTCTGTGTATCACTTTTATGTACAAAAATAATTGTATTTTAAAAACCAAAAAGTATGTCTGCTTTGGTAATCTAAGCAGAATATTACAAAGTGAATAAAAATCATTGCTGCAACGGGCAGGCTCTTGCGACAAGGTTCATCTATCAAATGTCTGAAAAGCATAATGACAAATTGGGCATGCACTGTGATAGTGATCATACAAAAATAAGTACGCACAAGATCAAAGGCAGCAGTAAATTCTAAATATTTGTCTTAATGTTGAAAATACTGGTCAAGTCAATTTTGTTTCCAAGTTTCCTATTGCTGCGATCAATCAGCCATCTGTCTTTTTTATCTATCATCGCTTTTTAATAATGTAATGAGCACCATCCTTGTTATCACAGTGAACTAGGTAGAAGATCAAGTGACTTGAGGCATGGAGAGACAGACTTTAGCTCTGACAAGTCATAGAGTCCATGTCACCTGATGGTGGCTGATGGGGGCTTGCACAAAACAATGTGAGGTGACAATGACAGGCATTAACTGCCAAGCCTTGGGAAAGACTGGCTTCTCTCTCTCCCCTAGTCCTCCCCACTAGGCAATGTAGCACAACAGACTGAGGAGAGAGGTATGTATAGGGCTGGAAAGGGCTATACATGATAGGGCTGGAAAGTTCATCAGTGCTTGCTTCTAGGGTAACCTAAATGCAAGTAGAACAAATGGGGTCTGGAGTTCTTATCAAAGCCCTAGTTCTAATGGGATAAGAAATTCACCAAAGAATCTGACAAATTAACACATACAACTTGTTTCACAGGAATCACTGAAGAGAGATTGAATTGCCAAAGGAAGCTTGTATGTTTAAAACATATAAAAGGAGGAATAGACACATGAATTGGCCTTTCTGGCACTGTGGAGGGGGGGAGTTTCATTTGGAAGGACATTGAAGGACTTATTTCTTTGGCCTCAAAGGACAAGTGATGCTATGATAGAGATGGCTGTGCTGTAGCTTTGGTGACATCCATCCATCAGGCATCATAATTCACCCCTTTTCCTATTCTTGAATCTCACTCTGGTCGCACTGAGGGGGTCCCAGCATGCCCATGGAGGAGGAGGTGTCTCTAAGAACCAGGCTGGGGACAGTGAGATGAGGGATGTTAGCACGATACAACTTCATCTGTGGAATAGGTCAGGACAATCTCACTCACTGAAGGGATAGAAAGAAACAAAGCAGGGAAATGGACAATGTCCAAAAAATCCCCAAACTTTCAGACCATAGAACAGAGGATCCCAAGGTGGAGGGCGGGGGGGGAGGGAGCAGGAAGTTGGGTCACTGGGATCATGTAGACTATAGTGGAGACACACAGGCACTGCAGTCCTGGGGGTGGGAGTAATGCTATGTTCCTAAAATATGTAAACATGTTTCACCCTTGTAAACCAATATGACTTCCATTCGAAAAAGGAAAATTGGAAACAACAAATTAAACTTCATCAGCAGAACAAGTATACTGTCTTTACCTAGAGTATGTGTTTGTTTGATAGAGTTTCGAAGGAAAATTCAGGGAGAATTTTCGATGTGCAATGAGATACCCTTCCCTTCCTCTTGCTCAGTGTTTTTAGCTAACTATGGGTCTTTTCTACATGGAAGAAACTCTATGAAAACTCAACTTCATCAACAAGCTTTCTTTAAGGTCTTCTCCAGCCACTAAAAATCGCTGAAAATTCTTGCTCACCTATCCACAAAGAGGTCATTGTTCCTTTTATTTCCCAGTTCCATCTACTTCAACCAGGAAAATCCAGGACAAGTTGATGCAGAACGTAGTGGTATGATCCTCCATGATTTAAAGTAGCCCATCTGCCAGCAGAATTATGGGGGTTGCAGTGCATGGTGTGAGTGCCACGCACAAAGAGCTCTAGATCAACATTCCCCACAGAGGGCGACCCTGGCCATGGGCTCTGCTTGGACAGTGCAGAGAATGATAGTTCTGTTGGGTACCTTAGGAGGCACTTTCTGTTTGTTCGCATAAAGAAGGTAGAGTTCCAGAGGGGTCCTAAATAACTATTTTTCTGAAAAGGGGGTGGTAGACCAGAATAAGATTAGGAACCTCTGGTCAACATGCTCCAACTTTGATCCAATCCTCATGTGAGCTAAAATCAGCTAGCCCAGTTAAATCCTTCCCAAACTGCAAAACCATTCTTGCTATAAGACTGCTGGTTTTTGAAACCAGTCAACTACTTCTAAACTAGGATAGTTAGAGGTTGCTGACTATAGGACAACGATGAGAATGAAGCTATAGTATTAACCTGCCTTCAGTTTGTTGGACTTTGGGTGAGAATGGATACTGCCCTAACTCTAAACAACTCTGAAGGAGTCAAAAATATAGAGATTGGAAGCTTCAAAATTCAGTCACCATAATCTTATTAGAAGTTCACCTCGAACTTTGTTTTGAGTTAGACTCCAAACCTATTGGTCTCCTGTTTTATTTTTTATTTAGATATTATTATTTCCACAATGAATAAACATTGAACTGATGTCAATGATATAATATCAGGTGATGGGCACTGGGGGGTCACTGCAAATAAAATGGTTCCTGATGTCCCAACGCCCTAGGTCTACTGGACTCTTGTGTTCATCTGGCTGACTGCACCTACATGGTAAGTTCAATGGATTGACCAACAAAGCACTATCTAGGCCAGGTGATATAGAAGGGGTAGTGCAGATGGGCTGGCATTGTGACAAGAAGCCCAGAGCACAGCATGGTGACCTGTGCTACTAGCTCCCCTACCCTTCCCTTCAGCTTGGCACATCTGTGCCAAAACTCACCCATCCTCAGAAACACAACCTGAATTCTATGTTCTTCGGATGAAAGACAAAGCAAAGCTTAGGTTTAGAAGATCCAGAAAGAGAACAGAAGCAAGGCTTCTTGAAGGCTTCTTGAAAAGAAACATATGCCATCCCTCTGACCAGGAAGCCTTTAGGAAGCTTTAGCCTTTGCTCTACAAACCAAGCCTGGTCAAGTTAAACTCTGAGGGGAGTTTTCAGGATTGAAAAAACAAAATTTCAGCTGTAACAAAACTTCAGCAATTCACCACCGGATCAGCATGCTCATCGAGCTGTGTGTACTGAGAGCTTGCGAACTCTCGGGACCGTCATCTGAGTTCATTATCATTCTGAGGATCAGCTTCCCATGGACCTCAGCCTGATCCCGCCTCAGCTATTTGCATCACAGCCAGAGTAACGGAGTGATAATTGTTGAACATCTCTAATCTTCCTAGTTCAAAAACATGTTTGCCAGGATCTTTCCTCTAAGGCATTCACTTTTTATTTGATAGCTTCATGTGCTGGGAACAACACTGCTACATCCAAGAAGCATTTCGTCAGATGACAACAGCCAGGCAGGCACCTGGGCTCTGTTTACTCAGAGATCTATTGGTTCCCTAGTCTGTTCTGATGTGCTTGGCTTTTGGGGGATCAGGAATGTCTGCATCAGTGATAGATACAAAAAATGAAAATTGCCCCAAGTGTTATCAACAGAAGCAGGAAGCACAGATGTTAAATGAGTACTGTGATTTGAACATGGGGCCTAGGTCCCATTAATCTGCCCTCCAGGGGGTCCACACCCAGGAACTGAAGTCTATCCATCTGTGGGAGTTAGCTTTTCTACAAACAAGGGTTATCTACTCTTACCAACCCTACTCATTTCTGGGCCACCAGGAAGAATTCTAAGGAAATGAAAGCTTTTCCATGCTCTAGGGACCATGGGAGACCACCAGACACCAGTAGAAATAGGAAGCTCTGGATTTTAATACCTTCCTTTCTGCTCTCTTGGGCTCCCTCTTCCTTAGTTTGATGTCCTTTAGCAGTAAACTTCAGCCTTGCTATAACTGCAGACCAGTACCTGTCTGACATACTGGTTCACAGACGAGCAGTTCTAACCAAGGTGGTAGACCAGTAGTTTTCGACCTTTCTACAACTATGGCTCTGCTGTGAACTGGTTAAAGACCACTACCCTATATATTTCATGTGGCAAATACACTGTTTCAGAGAGCTCACAGATATCTTTTTTCAAGGCATCCCAAGTTCACAGTTGACTCCTTCCTTCCTGTCCTGCGCCATCCCCTACCCCAAGTTCATTATTCATTAGAATTCTCGAGCAGGCAGGAAGAAAGTCCTGTGCATCTTACTAATCCACACATGCTGAAGGCTGTTTTGGGCAATGAGAGCCTCATCAGACACGAGCAGGGCTGATCTGAGTCTCTATGAGCCATGTCCCCGGCACCTGGCAGAAAAGCCTTTGAGGAAGGAATGGCATTTTCAAATTTGCAACAAGGTTCTCTGTGAGTTAAAATATTCTGTGAATCGCTGATGAATTTTCAGCCTCCTGTGATGCTGAATATCACTTCCCATAAACACCTTGGGCAAAACTTGCAGGAAGACACGTTTTGCTGTGGCTCAGCTTTCTTTCAAACAGGGAGGTTGAGACACCAGGACAGAAAGCCTCAGGACCCTCCTTAGCTGTGTGTGCCTGCACTCTGGATGGGGGCCACGCCGGAAACACAGCTGGCATCTCACAGATTTCTGCTTTTTAGTAGTCACATGCTACAGGTTTTCTGTGACTGATCAGAAAAGGCAACTAAAGGAAATCATTTTACTTTCCAGCAGTAACCACATTATTATCTTGGTAATTTTCTCGGCTGTTTTCCAAGCATAAATATGTAAATGCAATAAAATAGATATCACATTATATACAAAATGGTTCCAAACCTTCAACTTCTACCTAATAATTTCATTTCTCCCACATACACGTAAGAATGTGCAATATACTTTAAAACTCATAACATTGCATTGAATACATACTTTGCAGCAATTCCTGATATATCTGCCAGTAGACAGCTCTTACTTTGCACTTGTCTGGTATCAGAAATATGCTGAAATCCCATCTGCATGCAGCAATATAGATATTGACCATCTTCCCACAGTGCCATCCCTGCCCTGAGGAGCACCCACAAAATCAGCAAACCCAGTTTCCTTATTTCTCTGTCCAATTTTCCTCTCTGATGAGCTCCTTCTCTATAGCTCATTCCCAGGAGATTTCGTCCCCCTGTTTGTGTTTCTGTTCAGTGCACGGAAAGCATACTCCCAGGGTAGATAAACCAATAATCGTGAAGGGGCTGGATCTGACCTGGGATACTGTGAAGACTCATGGTCTAATTATGATGCCAGTTATTTTCTCAGTCATAAAAAATGCATGTCACTGATATGTCCTAGGCTTAAACTCTAAGTTTAGGCTCTAAAGATCCAGGGCCTCTCTGTAGGAGAAGCCAACGCCTAATTTCTTTTGTTTGTTTGTTTTGTTTCTGGGCCACACCTGGCAGTGCTCATGGCTTATTCCCTAATCACTCTTTGCTAGCTCAGCTCGAGGTATTGGATGGGGTACCAGGGATTGAACCTAGGGTTGTTGCATGCAAAACAAATGCCTTACTTGTTGTACTACGGCTCTAACCTCCTTGCCACTAGCCTAATTTTTTCACGGTACCAGTCCTCCCGTTGTTCATCGATTTGCTCGAGTGGGGCCAAGTCTCCATCGTGAGACTTGTTGTTACTGTGTTTGGTATATCGAATATGTCACGGTGAGCTTGCCAGGCTCTGCCATGCTGGTGAGATACTCTCGAAGCTTGCCGGGCTCTCCGAGAGGGCGGAGGAATCAAACTCGGGTCAGCCATATTGGCTGCATGCAAGGCAAACGCCTTACCGCTGTGCTATGGCTCCAGCCCTAGTCTAATTTAAGTGTAGTAATACACAACTTGTCACTCCCTAGATTTTTCCTTCTCTACTTCCCAGTACCCAACAGCAGTGTCATACAAGCTTGCATTGATCTAACCATTCCCTTTCTGTGCCTGCATTCCGCTGTCTCTGCCCACCTTTTTATGATCACAAAACCTAGCACAGTGCTTCACATGAAGGACCATCTATGAGTATACATAGCAGTTCCTCTGTGCCTATCTTAGCTTATCCCCAGACCAAATTCATCCTCTGTCTCTCCATTAACCATCGGCCGTCCACAGCAATAAATGTCACAAACTCTCAAGATTCTTTGTGGCCAATCCCTTATTTCAGATTCTATGGGAAAAGATTCTCTGGTAGATATCAGAGAAAATTACAAACTGATCAGACAAAAATAGGACCAACATATGAGGCAGAATGCTATATTTCATTTAGGTTGAACATTAAAAGTTCCTTTGATGAGCACATGTCTATGTTCATAGGTATTTTTCAAAGAAATGTTAGAGCAGCTTGGCACAATGACCTCCATTAGAACAATCACAAAATGGAAAATGCACTGTCACCAATAGCTCTGCCTAATAATCTGGTCCTTGTCATTTTTATTTTTACCAAGAATGTTCCAAGAGATTCTATCCATGGAAAGTCACCTAACACACTCTCAAAGAGTATTTTGGTGTCAGAAATATAGATCAGCAGTAGAGAGTTTATGTTCTGTGTAGAATTTGATCCCTAGTAAGGCTAAAACAAACACATACATAAAATAAACAAAATTTTGAACTCAGTCAAAATTTCTTTTCACTCTAATAATCGGTATTATTTTTATAGGAGCCAACCCCAACAATGTTTAGGGATCCAGGGTCACTTACAGCAATGTTCAGTCACAGGTACAAGTCTGATGGTTTGGTGCTCAGGGACCACCAGGGACACAATAGCAAGGCCTATGCTTGGAGTATATGTAGTACAAAAGTTTCAATCTAGGGTATTGATCATACTGAGTAAGCATTCTACTACTTGAGCTATTTTCCCTTCCTTCTCTTCCCTTTTAGCCTAAATTTTTATTATTATTATTATTATTGAGGTCACTTTATTTTATGTACAAAGAACTGCATTTGTTCCTGCTGCCGGGTAGATGTTTCTGATAACCAACTCCAGAAGTTCACCTAGTCCAACTTGATGAAGCCGATGTCCTTCGCGTACTGGCGGAAACACTGGCATCACATATTGAGGCCGTATTTCTGGACCAGGCCATGCCGGTTGGAGCAGAAGAGCACGACCCCTGGCTGAATTTTCTCAGATGGCTCCAATAGAGCTGCTGGTAACCCATCTTGCTCCTTCAGAGGCAACAACACAAAAGGTAGCCTTCATTTTTAAGTACTAATTTTAAGTAACAATCTTCAGTAGACAAAATGAAGAATTCAGATGTATTTCATGAAGGTAGCTACAGACACAAACCCTAACCTTTGGATGAATAGTACAAGACAGAGGAGGTATTTAATCTAAAGAGGAGGAGGGGGTTGATGAGATCTTGTCTTCAAATTCATGATGGACTGTTATTAGTGGAAGAGTAATCATTTGATAGTCATGCCCACAGTCAATAAAGTAAGAACACATAAATTAAAGTGCATAAGGAAAAGTTTCAATGACACAAAAAGAAGAAACTTCAGCTGATGGATTTCTGGAATAAACCCCTGCAGAAGACTGTCCAGGTCCTGGTTTCAAGTACACAGTCCACCATGCCACCTTGGTGGCATTAGAAGCCATCTGCAATAAGGACCTCATGGACATTCTATTTGCAATGATAACTCATCTTACTGGTATCTCAGTGATCACAAAAATACATTGGAGTGAGAAGCAGGGATTAGTAGTCGAATTGAATGGACATAAGAACAGTAAACTCCAATATGGCCATATTGTTGCACTCTCATGATCAAAAGAAAACTGCAATAACTCCTTCTTTCCCATGGGAAGATGAAATTGTTAGGTCTGAAACCCAGTTCTGTCCAGTGACCTAAGTTGCTTCCATTGGCTTAAGAGGGATTGAATCAATAGAAAAAATAAGAAGGCATAAGGCATAAAATAATAAGACTCAGCGGTAGGGTGTTCAGGATTTAACTTTATATTCTAGGATACCAACTTATGTCTATTAAAAACTACATCTCATTTGTGGAATATAAAATATAATATGAGACAAACACCCAAGGACAGTAGAGACAGGGGCAAGGAATAATGCTCTATGGTTGGAAGCTTGTCTTATGATCTGGGGGAGAAGGCAGCTGGGATAGAGAAGGGGTCACTAAGTCAATGATGGTTGCAGGGATTGTGCAGAATGGGAGATGTGCGCTGAAAGTAAATAAGGGACCAAACATGATGGCCTCTCACTATCTGTATTGCAAACCATTATACCCATAAGTTGAGAGAGAGTAACAGGGAAATTGTCTGCCATAGAGGTAGGGAGAGGGGTGGCATAAGGTGTGGGGAGGTACACTGGGGTCACTGGTGGTGGAAAATGTACACTAGTGGAGGGACGGGTGTTCAATCATTGTATGACTGAAACTCAAACATGAAAGCTTTGTAACTGTAGCTCACGATGATTCAATAAAAAACAAACAACAAAAAACCCCTACGTCTCTACCTTTATTCTCTAATGATGTAGGGATAGCCACATCCAAACAAGAATATCTCACACAGTCTATCTCTAGCATGAGCTTGGAATTCCCTACCTTCCACGTCTGACCATCAAAGCCATAGATATATTCAGAGAGACACTTCCCTGTGGATATTCACCAAGTCCTGAGGACAGAATGCATAGCAGTGCATTTGTGACTCTGTTGCTTCATCTACCAGAGCCCTGCTCACCTCAGGGTGTAAGGTTAATGGCAAGCTTGGTGAAAGCAAGAGACTTCTAGTTCTTCCCTAGTTTTCTTAGAGAATTGCTCTGGTATAGACCTGAGTTGAGCCTTAGGTATAGGGCATTTGCCTTGCACGGGTTCAGTTCCTCCGCCCCTGTTGGAGAGCCCAGCAAGCTACTGAGAGTATTTCACCCGAAGCCTGGCAAGCTACACGTGACGTACTCATATGCCAAACACAGTAACAACAAGTCTCACAATGGAGACGTTACTGGGCCTGCTCGAGCAAATAGATGAAGAATGGGAGGACAGTGCTACAGTGCTACAGTGCTGTTGGAAGTGGAATTTTGCTCTGTAGGCACCATGGAAGAAGTTAAGGCTCAGGGTGGAGTAAATATGACTCACTAGACAGAGAATAGATCACACTTCACCCACATTGGCTGGGCCCAAAGGCCAACAGCACAAAAACTAATTAGCCAGTCAACTTGCCAATATCCAGTTAGGGTTTTAGAATTGATCTGACAATTACAAGATTTCTTCCATGGGCTGGAGAATGATGAGAACGCTGCTCCCATTCTCCTAAATTCCACCCCACCCGCGCCCCCAAATTATCATCTGGCTAGATTTAAATTAGGTCTTATAGGCATAGGTATTCACATTGACACAAAGAACTGGCTTTAATCTGGGGGAGGTGAAGAAGGGTCCTTTGAAACCCATCTGACCTCAAAGTCCATGACATTCTCTTTCATTTCAAGATCCTGTTCCATCTCTAGAGAAGATGAAATAAAAACAGAGAAATCTCCATTTCATTTGTCATCTGTTTACTGAATTTCAACTATCTCATGCAAAGACCTTAATCTGGGCTTCTTCTTCCTTCAAATTTGGAAAGCTATCTTTATTGTTTCTACATTCAAAAAAGGATTGGGGAGAAAATACTAAACCAATTTTTTTGAGCACCTTGCCTGTACCAATACTTTCTGTATTTTATTTCCCCAGATGAAATAAATATCATTTTCTCATTAAATAAAAGATGACACTGAAATATGCAAAGGTTAATTGATGTGTACAAGGTCGTAGGCATTGGTCATTCCAATTATCTTTCTGTAATACTGCTTAGCATACATGAACATAGTCTTTGTAGTTCCCTTATTTTTCACATATTAAAAAGTATTTATTGATTGTCTTTGATATATCTTAAATTCCAAACTGCTCATATTACATGGGGACAATTTAGTAATAAAAGAAAGATTCTTTTCCTTGTAGATCTTAAATCTAATGAAGGTAACCAAACAATAAATAACAAATCTAGGAGTATATGTGGGCATATTGAGTAAGCAGATTTTCTTTTATATTATTAATGAATGCTTTTGATGTTCAAAATGGGTTCTGGTTAGATTTATAATGGAGTAAATACATCAATTTTTTCTCCCACTGAACATGAACAGAAATGCATGAACCTGCTAATTCAAGTCTTAGAAAATCATATCTCTGCAGGATGATTGGGGAGAATCCCAGAATTCAAAACAACTGAAGAAGTGGCTTTCAACTAGGCTCAAAGTACTGCAATATTTCAAATATTCACAATATAATCCAAAGTGACTCAACCTACACAAAACCATGAAAATCTCACTTGGCTGCAGAAGGACAGTCAACACATGCCAACAATTCAATGACACAGATGATGGATCTATCTGACAAAAGATCTTAAAACAGCTATTATAAAAATATTCAAATAAGCCATTGTGCACTTGCCTGGAAAAAGAGTCCAGAAAGCAAATGGAAATTTCAGAACTCAAAAATATAAAAACCAAATTGACAATGACCATGGATGGACCTGGTGACAAGAATGTTGATTACAAAGGTAAGCGCTAGAATAAACTAAAACCTATTCGAACAGTACCTTCTCTGGGGACCTCTAAGTACCTCTTAGATTAATAGGGCACCATGTCTGTATTTTCTTCCATACTTCTAATTTCAGAAATGA
>JAOXYA010000005.1:11744740-11757041 GCA_028565675.1 Sorex palustris | reverse complement strand
GCATCCCATATGGTCCCCTGAGCACTGCCAGGAGTAATTCCTGAGTGCAGAGCCAGGAGTAACTCCTGTGCATCGCCCGGTGCGACCCAGAAAGAAAAAAAAATTTAAGGGAGATTTGAATAATTTAAAAAAGAACCTATTCCCCCTTATTAATGGCAATTCATGGTTTCTGTCATTACTCTCGGCTTCCCTAATGGATCCTGCCTCAACAAAGCTGGCCATCAGTATCCTCACTCCTTGTTCCCATCAGGCCTGTGGCCTTGGCAGAACTCTGACTACTACTCCCTTCCAATGGCACTGGTAGCTGAGAGTCAGTACAAACCCTGTTCTACTTTTCTCTCCCAAATCTTCTCCTAAGGAAGATTCCAAAAGTGAGATCACTTTTTGGCCTCTGACAATGGTGTCAACACTGCTGATCAGGCTCAAACCAACAACTCCACCTGCCAGTCTAAAGACTTATCAGTCCTTGGAGCCTTCCTACAATCATATCTGCTCTGCAGCTCAGACCTAAAAAGCATCGTGCAAACCTGGTCCCTACTTTGCATTTCCCATTGATCTCATTGTCCTTTCAACCTTCAAACCTACAAGCCAGTGTAGAAAGAAATATATCTCCTTCATTCACTCTCTCTAGGACCTAACCAGATCTTAAAATGCATGCATCAACATTATCTTGCAATCCCAGTGACTACCAAAATTCTAGCCTAGTCACTCTGTATTCAGAAGAAGTTTGATTTATCTGCTCATCTCAGGCCAGTCTTCACCCATTCTCAGGGTGTGGCCTTCATCCTCTTAAAGTTATCACTTCCTCAAGTATTTCTTTTGATCATATTCCAGAGTAACACGAATTGAGTTTCCAGGACCTGCCATGACCAATATATCAACAGTAATAGTACCAGCCAGGAATTCAAGAATTAAATAGGCTGTTTTATAGAACAAAAGATCCTAAAGTTAAAAAAAAATCTACAGTGGTCTCTATTTCAATCCCTAAGGAACAGTAGTATATAATACGTAAAAATTGAAATAATTCTGCTGAGGGATACCAATTACCATACTAACTGGGGGCAGGGGGGGTGAGATTTGGACAGATTTAATGACTTAAGGTCACACAATGAAAAGCCAATTCCTAATAGACTGTCTTTCCACTACAGCATTTGGCTTTCTGAAAAACATTTCTGTCCCACCATGAGATTTCTGCAATCTCCCACCTCCCACCTCCCATTACATGTCTATAATTTCATTCAGATGAACTTATCTCCACAGAAGGTCTCCATGAGTATTTAGGGTCAAGCGTTCACCCATTATTCCCACTTAAAGAAATGTCACCTTCCTTTGGACATTCTACCAAGTCTTGAGGTCTTCTGCTCCTGCCTCCTATCCCTCCACTGCGTGTGAAGACTGCCCTTTGGACTGCATGGACAGACTCCTCAACTGTAGCACATAAAATATACATCACCAAGCACTTCATTTTTTGTCTTACACTTTCACTAAACATTTTTGTGTGTGCAGACTTTGCTTCTTGAGCTAAAACTCAAGGTTAGGAGAGAATTAAGACGTGCGTTTATTGTTCTATGTCCTTCAAGTAGAACTCTGTGAACTCTGGGCACTGTTTGTTGAAAATATAAAGAATCTAAGAATAGAACCCAAACAAAGTCTGAAACAGATAATCCAAAAGCGCAGAGGAAAGCAAGTCCATTGATAATTCAAAGCTTAATTGTACAATTAGCCTAAGTTAATTCACTTATTCAACAAATATTTAATGAGTGCCTGCTCTGAGCCAATTAAGGTGCTAAGTATTAAAATACTATGACAAGGAAAACAGTCACCAGGTGCCAACATATAGCCTATCACAAAGCTGGAGGAAGACGCAAACATTAAACATGCAATGGTTTATATGTATGCGCATGTTCCTCTGGTGTGAGGGAGAAAAATAGGACTATAGGATAACTGGGGGGAAGGTGCACAGATTCAAAAGATGTTTTGGGGGATGAAGGGATAGTCAGGCAAGTAAGGTATTTGCCTTGCATGTAACTGACCTGGGTTCAATCCCCAGGATCTTATATGGCACTATAAACCCACCCAGAGTGATCCCTGAGTGCAGAGACAGAAGTAAGCACTGAACATCTTTTGGTGTGGCTCCAAACTAAACCAAAGTCAAAAGATATTCTGCTCAGGAAATGGGAATATTATAAAAATGGTTAACTGAAGGAAGAATCCAAGATGACCTTTATGCTACTGGTGTGGGCAAAAAAAAGGATCAGCGCATGGTTCCCCTAAGCTGGACTAAGGCAGAGGAGGTCAAGTATGTGGTTCTGGAGCATGAAAACAACCCAGCCTGAGCAGGACATCAGGAGAGTTCTCTGGAATAAAAGATGAAAGTTGGGGCTGCAGCAATAGCACAGCGGGTAGGGCATTTGCCTTGCATACAACCGACTGGGATTCGATTCCCAGCAACCCATATGGTCCCCTGAGCACCACCAGGGGGTAATTCCCGAGTGCAGAGCCAGGAGTAACCCCCGTGCATCACCAGGTGTAACCCAAAAAGCAAAAAAAGTAAATAAAAATAAAAGATGAACGTTAGCAGTGGGCACTACGTCCTGACCTTTAACCTGTTCATCTTCCGGTGGTGTTTCTTACCAACTTAGAGCTCTTACCAAGCAATAGCATTGCCAAGCAGTGGACTTGAGAACAGAGGTAGCAGGCGAAGGATGTTGGCCCAGAATTGAGTATCTAGATGGTGAACTGGTGTTTGCTGAGGCAGGAAGAAGAGAAAATCAAATTGTTTTCCAATCAAATCTCTTCAATCAAAGAAAATTAAATTGTTTCCTTTATCAAGTGAATCAAAAGCTGATAATTCAAATGAATGTGCAACAGGACAGCTCCAGAGGCCGAGGGTCTCCACCCAGGGCACAGGGGACTGGATTTTCCTCTGGCCTCTGGGGTTCCTGGGTGGTGGCAGGTGGACCCAGCTCTACAGTCCGAATCTGGAATGCAGCTTCCCGCATCCTAGACATGGAAAGTTGAACCTCTCACAAAAACCAAGTCAAGCACAGCAGCTCAGAAACAATGCAAGAACAGTTCTCTTTTCTCTCCTGAAGCATCACTTTAAAGATGAGAAAACCAAGATCAGGACAGGTTAAGTGGGTAGGCACAGAGCTAACCAGCCACAAAGCAGTGAACCAAAGCATGTCCTGCCACTATCCAGACCACAGGCCAAGCACACCTTGAGAAGAAATTCCTTCTGGAAAATAGTTTCCAATCAGATGGCTGTCCCCAGGGAGGAGGGCTGGCATGCCGTGTTTAATTTAGCTAAGAGGAAGTCCCCATAGGTTTCTTAATCACACAAGTGAAATGATCGCAATAACACTTGAGATATGCTAACCCGATGGTGGAGGCGATGAGTGAGGTGATACTAAAGGGAAGAACACAGATCAGCTTGTCTGAGCATCCAGGCACCAGCGAATGAGGGTGTAGACTCATATACAAGGGTAGAGGACAGGGAGAGGCAGTTGAGGGGAAGGTCTCTGGCAGCCATTTACGGGGTCCGACTAATGGAGCATCTAAAGGGAGGACACAGAGGACTCATTTCTAAGTACAGGAGTCCAGGGGGCCATTTGTAAGGCACAAGCTCACATGGACACTATCTGCACATAAGGCAAATGTTGGGAATTAGTTCAAAGCCTTCCTCCAATTGTCAGTGAATCAGAAGAATCACCCACAAAGGACAATACGCTTAATTTTTTTTAAAGAATCATTGACTTTTCACTCCATCAACGTCACCTTTCATTTCTTTATTGATCCATTCAGACTTTCATTCAACTATGAGAGAGAGAGAGAGAGAGAGAGAAAGAGAGAGAGAGAGAGAGAGAGAGAGAGAGAGAGAGAGAGAGAGAGAGCCTTTAGCACAGGGACTTCCAGGGTGGCTACTGAAATGAGTGAGATATTCCCAGCCTTAGATACTCACAGAAAGACTTTTAATTGGAACTGCTGCACATCAAAATGTTATAATAGAGGTACGAGTACAGAGCTAGGAGAGTATCGAGAACGGGATGACTAATTCTGCCTGAGGTTGCCAGAGAAGCTTTCATAGAGAAGGTAACACTTGAGTGAGATCTGAAAGCTCTAGAAGAATTCATGGATTCTCTAGGGGAATTGAAAGCAAGGGGTATTTGAGAATCACAAAGAGTGATCAGTAGCCACAGGGAGTGGAAAAGAGAAGCCATGTTCAAGAGACGAGCTAGTCATGTGATCTCATGTGAGGCCAGACCAAAGGCTGTGTATGTTGGCATAAGGTAAGGAGTTGGAAGACGGATGAGATTTGACAAGTCTAGTCCTTAAAGTCAAACTCAGATATTTGAAGGCTTTTACTTTTTAAAAAAGTGGTTTTCGTATATATGTGAAATAAATGAATTTATCACTTCTGGTGGCAAAAAACAAATCCATCAGTGAACTATGGGGAAATTAGCTTTCTTCTCTGGCTATCCAATTGATTATTTGTAGCAGTCTGAAATATTATTCAAATCACAAGCAACAAACCCTTTCTCATTCCCAATTTGATTTGAAGAGTATTTTAGCCACTTGTGGGAGGAGGGGGTGTGGGAGCCATACCTTGCCTCCCATTTGAGTCACATTTAGATCATGGATGCTAATGTGTCCATTTAAAAAAATTGCAGATGCCAAAGTGATAAGAGGCCAGGGGTTTTTCAATAGTCATGGCAACTCTCAGACATTAACTTTCTGGAAGCTGCTTCCAGGGGCCTCTGCTTGCCTGCCCAGACCCCAGTTTGGTCTCCTTTGCAAAGCAAAGCAAAACATTAAGTCTTGTTTCTGTGGTTGGCAGCACAGGGAAGAATGACATTCAGGGGAAGGGGCTGTTCTGGTCTCGTTGGATGTTGTAAAGCAAAGCAGAATCTATGGGAGGGATTTGGAGCACATGTTCCCCCCCCCCCCCCCCCAGTAAGCCACCTCTTCATCCCTGAATTAAATTCACACAAGTGGGGTTTTCATTTTCTCGCCAAGACCCAGCGCTACTCTGAAGGCAGCACCCCCGCACCCCACCCCCGCCTGTTGGCTTGCTCCTCCTCCACCAGCTCTGTCTCTACACCCTGGGCTTCACCAGTGCCGACTGGGCTCCCAGGCACATGTTCTGCAGGTTCTGCTCTCTGGGGCTCGGCCCCAAAGCGGAACAGACTCCTGTTCTAGTCTCACTGACCCCCATCATGTCTCTTCCTCTAGCGACACGCCCTGATGCAGCTTTAAGTCTCTGATCCATTTTTTCTGCAGAGACACGTTTTCCCTCCAGCTCACTAAGAACTGGAGTGAGTTGGTTGACAGCTGGCACCATCAAGGGAGAAGTAGGATCTGTTCCCAGTGAATGAAAGGGGAGGGAGGAGGGGGTTAAAAGAAAAAACAAAAACCAAAAGTCCCCAACATTTTCTGACAGTTTTTATGTGGAACCCACTGTCCCACTCCCTTCCCTCCCCTCTCTAATAACCTTTGCAGTGAAATCACAAATGCCCTCTTTGTTTCCCAGACTCTAGGACCTATGGACTGTATCGCTTCTTCCAGGAAAAGGAAAGAAAAGAACTGGGCAGCCCTTTGGCTCTGCGTGTGCACCCAGCTCCTCCTCCAGGAGGGCACCTGGAGTGCAGCGGTGCCTCTTTTCCATATGCGTTATGAGGGACAGAATCCAGGCCTGACCGAGGTCAGCCATACACTCGAGCCGTGAGACTTCTCCGCACCAGGACTCATCCTATGACTCAAGCCAGAAACACAGAGCTCTGGGGAGATGAGCTCTGCGCCCCTATCTGATTCTGAAAACAAAAACAAAATCAGCCAGGACAGGAGGACATATAGACTATGCGGCAAGATGGAAATAATTGCTGGAAATAACTGCTGCAGAAAGGTATCCTTCAGGCTCTTGCTCCATCTGCTCAAGGGCTTCACAGGGCTCAGAAGAAGAGTAGGGGGCCTCAGTGCTCCAGGCCCTGGGTGTCATCTCAGGTACCCATGGTCCCCTGAGCACTGTTGGGTGTGGCCCTGAGAATATATGTAGGAAAGAATATAGCACAGTGGTAGGATGTTTGCCTTGCATATGGCTGACTCGGCCAACCCGGGTTTGATTCCTCCGCCCCTCTCAGAGAGCCCAGCAAGCTACCGAGAGTATCTCGCCCACATGGCAAAGACTGGCAAGCTCCTCGTGACGTATTCAATATGCCAAACATAGTAACAACAAGTCTCACAATGGAGACATTACTGGGCCCACTTGAGCAAATCGATGAACAATGGGAGGACAGTGTTACAGGAAAGAATATATGACTCTGGCCACTGAAGGTCATAGTCCAGAACCACGTAAGCTCACCATCTAGCAGCTAATCCTTCTGTCACCTATCCTGTACCTCCAACTGAGAACCCAACAGAATCTTGTGTGCCCCTGATAGGAGTTTGGAACAGATGTCCAGAGACATAAAGGCAGTAGCTCAAGCCACAAGCCCACCAGACTAGCGGCAGCCAGCATGATGCATATGCCAAATGAGGATGTGAGCATCTAAGGGGCCATTCCCGCCTGGCCTGGGGGAGTCAGCTCACTGCACATGGGCCTGGGTGAGGAATGAATGTGTGCAGTGCAGCAGTGAATCTCTGCAGAGAAGCAGTGAATCTCTGCTTCTTGGGCCGGATAAGTTTCTCCCTCCTCCTCAGTTCTTGTTGAGAAAGACCAGAAAGTGCCGGCTAATAGTCCGGGATCGACACTATTAGTCGATGCCGAACTGGGATGCGCTGGTGCAGGGCACACTGGCCTAGGAGACTGCTCTAGAGGATGCTGGCTCCTGGACACTGTTCCACAGCCCAACTCCAAAGTTTGCAGAAGGACCAAGGTTCTGGATTGTTCCCACTCACTCATTCTACAAAGTCCAAGTCAGAGGGTCTTAGGGACACAAGGCAAGAGTTTTTCTGTGCAGTAAGACCAAAAAGGGTAGGGCCCATAATGGGGGAGCAGACAGGGGGCAGGCAGTGCAAACTCACCTCTATAATCACTTACACCAACCACAAGACAACAAGAAGTTAGCATTTCTTTCTCTTCTTCCTTTGGACCAAAAATAAAATAAAGTTGTTCCCACTGACCTGCCCCTTCAATATCCAGGCCTCATGCCTCCTTAGCAAAGATGGCAGAAGTCAAGACTATTCCCACACAGCTTACACGTCATGGCCGATACTAACCAAAGGGTGCCCCTGAGGGCAGAAGGAAGCCAGACTGGGCAAGAATGCATCACCTGGAGAGTAGCAGGAACACAATGTGGATCCTGGGTTCCACTGCCTGTCAGGGGTTAACTGTGGAGCCTGCTGACCCCGCAGCACTTCCCTGAGGACAGGGCCGCTAGAGGCCGCTCTGAGCATGGGCCTTGGCAGTGGGGTTTGGCAGTGAAATCTCATCAAAGAGAAAGGCAGGCTCGGGAGGAGAACGCAGCCATGGCAACCCTAGGTGCCTATTTTTAAACTTGTGGGTGAGGGAGCCCACGGAGAGAACTTCATACACGTGGGGGAAGGGGCTCAGGCGGATTTCAAAAGAATCTTCTTTTCCAGGGTTTGAGTCGGCAGGTGACAATGAGGTCAAAGAATTAAACTAAAGTCAGCTCAGCCACCTTGCTAGACTCCACTTTCCTCTTCTCTCTACCCAACGATCCCTCACATCTCAGAAGGACTTGGAGTTCCTGATACTCTTCAGCAATATTCTGAAATTCTGACTCGTGTTGCTGGGGTCATTTATTCTACTAGCCCTCTGCAGATCATGCCCTTTGCGTGAGTTACGAGAAAGCAAAATCTAAGCCAGCAATATAGAACTTTCTAGGAGCACCTGAGCCCTTCCGAGAATGAGAGAATGGATGGGTGGATGCTGCACTTCCATCATTGAAAACAGGGTCCAGGCCATCACAGGGAGGCAGAGACTTACTGGAAGGGTCCCCAAGTCGAGTACCAGTGCCAGCGACACTGTGGTGTTGGGATATCAGTCCTCCCCCTTGCATGGGTCATGTACTCCCAACCATCCTGGCTTGTGCTTTCCCGAACTCTCTGGACAAGCCCCGGCCTTCTACCAAAACAAACGTCTGTGACCTGTCAAACATGAGCTGTGGCCCTGGAGGACATGTGTAAATTCTAACAGGGGCCAAGGTCGGCTGTGTTTTGTTGCTTGTTTCTGACAGTAGACTGAGTGTGGGAACTCTGGCCATCTCTGCTAATCTGAAAACATGAAGTCCCTTCTTGCATTGGTCCCAGGACTTTGGGGTTTTTCATAGAGTCTACGAAGGGTCTCTGGGGTTGGGATACAGACTCATCCATTCCAATGAGAAAGGCAGGGCCCTTCCCAAAGCAGAGATTTGGCACTCTCTAGGTGAGAAAAGGGCAGCTGGGTGGTGTGGGTGCTGGGCATGGCTCTTAGGTGGTCTCTGCCTCTCATGGTCTGGTCTTCAGAGTTCAGCAGAGAGGCCCAGGAAAGAAACTTGATACCAACGTTATCCCCCAGTTAGTGAAGTACTACTGATACCAACATCACATCTTATCATCACAGCAATGCGAGTGACAGAGTTCTTCCTCAGAGGGATGGACAACGTCGGCAAAGGTCAGCTGGAGCTCAGCCAGTCAGGCTTGGAGTCCTAATCTGGTCTGTAAAGGAGCAAATGTCTTAACATTTGTGGATCTCTGCTTCTTCCTCTGAACCATGAAGGTGATTGTGCACCTGTACCATATTTTAAGATTAAACAAGACTCTCTAAAGCACTTGGCACATGGTATTCACTTGATCACCTTTGGAGAGTACATTCCCCCCACCGCCGAAGCTTGGTATTTGCAAATACAGCGCTTTCTCTTGATTATAGGGAAAGTTTTGAAATTAAAAATGCCATGGAGATATTTTAGCATTCTCCGACTTCCTAAATCAAGCTTCATCAATATAACTGAAGTGCTTATTGATGACCTAACGCTGACTGTGCTACTTTCCTCCATAAGGATGCTTGAAACGAGAAGGAATATACTTTCTGGGGGAGTTTATAACAGTGTGCTCCAAAAGGTCTCAGCCAAGAATCCCTTTTGAGGTCTTCTGCTTGTTTCCCCTAAGGTCTTTCACACCACACCACTCTGCCCTCTAGAAATGATGCCCACTGACCACCTGAATAGCAACATCTTTCTTCTTCTTTGTCACTGTGGCAATGTGAGACACAAGCCTCCCAGACTTCAGGGCTTGCCTATCAAGAATGTGGCCTTGACTTCTGTCCTCATCTCTAATTAAGACTCAGTGCTGTGGCTGGGCTCAAAAAATCGTCCAGCTCTAAAATAAACAGCTTTCCTGGCAGCTATGTGAGGGCCCTGGGTGGTTTTTTCCCTAAGGGAAATGACTTGCCCTCCTTTTATAACTAACTTCAATCTGCTCCTTAAAACTGGACATGGGGAGGACACCCACACCCTGTGACTGAGAACACAGCGACACAGCAGGGGCCGGACCCTCAAACTCCTTTTCCACCCCAAGGCACTTTGTCCTCCACATTCAAACTCGGTTCGGAGGTTCTGTGCCACATCTAATCCAACCACCTCATGGATTCTCAGAAATATGCATACAACACAGGGAGAAAATGAGCTCTGAGTTCAAACAAATTCCATTCACTTTAGAGTAAAAGTTCCACATCTCTCATCTGAGCTCTTTTCTCTTTTCTGCTTTGGGAGGATAGTTACAATCTAGATGTATCAGGTTGTTGAATATGTTAGTTCTGGGGACAGATAATAACCCTCTGGGCAGAGAAGTCCTCTGCGGTTGAAAAGAAGCACTAGGCTTCCAACTTCCCATCCTCTAGTTGGCTCACAGAAGACCTGTCCCCGATTCTCTTGCCTTCTGAGGGCCCCCCAATTCTCTTGCCCTCTATGAAGCTAGTATCCCCAAATCTCTCACCCACATGAAACCAACAGCTCTGGCTCCTCTCTTGTAAGAAGCAGAACACTGCTTGAAGCCACACAACCTAAGCAACATCATGACAGTTCCGAAAGGACCACAGGGATGCAAAGGAAGTGGGAGTCCCTTTCCAGGTAAAGGATCTGAACCGGTCAGAGAAAGACCCACCCTGAGCCCAAATAATCCATCCATTTCTTACAGAAGAGAGTAAGAACTAGCAGCCCACATTTATTGACATGTATCTGCCCAACCCTCCTTCTGTGGAAAATGTCTTTCTCCTCATGCCTGGCAACAAACTTGCGGGGCATTCAGAGTGACTGGAGTATTCATAAATAATTTTGTACTTTATCCCCCAAAGTTTGCTTTTGCCACAACAAAAGAACCATAAGCATGTGTGAACAGAAAGATGTAATAGAGCAATGTGCCCCTGGATAGTCTACTGAGATTATTTAAATTATAGCTTACCACACACACACACACACACACACACACACACACACACACACCTTTTCCTCTCCATAGGCATTAGAGAAACTTGGCATATTATTGAAATCTATAGAATAGCAAACTATTTTATGATGACATGCTATTGAGTTATTTTTGCCTAAACAAAATTCTTGCGTTCAAGGAGGGCTGGAAGCGTGGGTGGCGGTGTCTGGAGATGCTGCTGGGACAATTAAAGAAAGGAAATGTATGAATTTTCTATATTGATCTCACAATCAGTCTCAGCCAAACAGAAGATGCCTTGATGATTTTGCTGTAATGGCTCAGTGAGACACTCTCACATTATCCCTGGGACTGGCCGGAATAATGGGGGGACACACAGCTCTCCATCAGCTGGGTTTATGTCACGCGTAAATGTATTTGGACACAGAGGCTCGTCTGGACTCCATCTGTGATCTCCTGTCGAGAGCTGTGCTCAGGCCCACTCGGAATGAATATGACATTGTCACAATGTGGCTCCCTGCCTCTTTTCTGCTTTCTCCATTAGTGAAACAAGACATTCATGGATTTCTTACAAGTATATAAGAACCACTTCACCATTGAGTCTATCCAAACAATACATGTGTTAGGTTACTTAGCAACCATCTTAGATCCATCGAGACTTTAAAAATGGAATAGACTGATAGGGCATAACACTAACTTCAGGCAGGGCATTTTAAAGGCTGTATCCCCAACACCTTGTCCATCCTCCACCCCTTTCAGGCATAAAATAAGGGGTCTTGAAAGAGGGGCAAGAAGGGTGAATATAATAGGTACAAACACGTTTTCTGATTCTACAGATGTCCGCCTCCATTTCACAGATACATGCTACATAGTATTGGTTCCACGTACCTGCAGTAAGGGGCCACATCCCGGCCAGAGAGAGAGCGAGAGCGAGTATGGGAGCCAAAGCTCATGCATGTGTGTACCCAGGTTTGATCCCCAGAACCTCATGGTCCCCTGGGGCATCACAGGGGTGACCCAGGCAGTCCTCAGCACTGCACGGATGGAGCAGCACCTTACCCTCGGGACTCACTCTGAACCACCACCAGGCCAACCAGGATTTGTGGGGAGGGACCCCTAGATCCCTGCCTTCTGAGCACTTCTTAGAAAATCCTCCCCAAAAGAAAAAAAAATAGCCTGCAAAGGTTGAGTAAGAAACACAGAAAGTGAAAGGCAGAAAGCCCTTGGAGCTTGCAAATGAAGGCTGAGGCAAGGAGATGGGGCAGATGGGGGGCGGGGGGAGGGTCAACCCCCCATGGAAGCCCCGGAAGGAGGGTCCAGGAGAGAGCCCTGGTGGGCGTGGGGGGGGGGGCAGCGGCAGGACCATGGCCAGGGAGAATGGGCTGGGCTGCAGCAGGGAGGCAGGAGGCGGCCCCTGGCCGGATGCTGCGGCTGGAAGCGGGACAAGAGGGAACAGATTTCAGCAGCAGGAGCCCTCATCTGTCGCACTGGCTCCTTCATGTGTGACCAGCAGTCCAGTGTGGCCAGGGACCAGTCTGGGGCCCGCCAGGCCCAACCGAAAGAAGCTGAGCTGCAAGATGGGAGCCCGAGAGTGGTGGGAGCTTCCTCCCTCCTCCTGGCTCCCCCTACTCTCCCCTGCCCTGCCAGCTTAACCCTTCCCCTGCCACCCTCCCCTAGCAGTGTCCCCCCTGCCCCGCCATCTTCCCCTTGCCCCCCACCTCCCCCACCACCACTTTCCTCCCCACCCCCGTTGACCCTGCCCTGCCATCTGCACCCCCCATGCCCCGAAACAGCTTCCCCCTGCCCCACCCTCTCTGCCACACCGACCCCCCCCCTCTCCTGCCCTGCCATCTTCCTCCACCACCTTCTTCCCCACCCAGATTTCCCCTGCCCTGCTCTAGCCCCTGACCACCCACCCCGCCCC
>JAOXYA010000005.1:11676056-11688567 GCA_028565675.1 Sorex palustris | reverse complement strand
ACACACATACACACACACACACACACACGCATATGCGCACACACACAATCTTGCTGCTTCACTATTCATTTAAGCCTGATCTGGCTTTGATTTAATTTTCTCTATGTATCTTTTGCTCAGGAGATAATTTATTTTATCATTTAATTTCTTAAGGACCGGTATTCAGAAAGTGCTTTGCAATCATTTGCTAGTTATTCCTCTGTAAAGCAGATACCCAGAGAGGTTCAATGACTCATGAAAGGTCAAAGGCAGTCTCAATGTTAAATCCTATCGCTTCTTGCCCACAAAATTCACCGACCACATAACATTTTCTACCAGAAAGCAGGACTCAGAGCCCAGCGTAAAATAACCTCATCACCAAAACAGGATCAGATCTAGAAAAACCTAAAGGTCAAATCTTCAACGATTAGAAGATTCATGTATGTTTTTTCCTTGAAAATAATACTCGTCAGTACTAACTCCAGACAAGGGAGAAAGATGTTTGAATTCCCACTGGGGAGGTGTTTGCTTTCCTATGAAGTAATAAACATGCACATTATTATCACTTATGTTGTTAAAGCTCTAAAAATACTCTATTCAAACCCTAAGCAACAGAGATGACCAATAAAAAGTACTGAACCTGCCTCATTAATGACAATCATTTATTCCAATGCAGAGTCCATCTCCAAGTGATTTGATTTTCCTAAAATTCCTGGGAGATGGCCTATTCTTGACTTTCACTTCTGAACATTTTGCTTGGCTCCAATGAACAGGGCACTCATTCCTTGGCACTTCTGGGACTGTTTTATAAAAAGAGGGAGGTGGAGTCAAAGATTTATAGACTGATTATTGGCCCAACACACTAACAATGCCCAAGTTTGATGGAAACCATGTTCCCGTTCCCCATGGAAATGTCACAGATCTATGACTGGTAGTTGGGGACATAATTGCACAAACTGCTTTCCAACACTTCTAAGATAATGACTTCCTGTCGCGCTCCTGAGTTTGTTCCTCTTGCATTGCATCCATGTCCTTCTCCTGCCTCGCATATCCACTCATCACCGCTCCAGTCACCTTGCCTCGCCTCTCCCTGCCCCTGTGAGTAAGACTCCCTCAGCCAGGACAGACACCACAGCGAACTGTGCCTTCATTTCAATCAGCAACAGAGAAGGGGAAAGTGTCCAAATTAAGCTACTTGATTACGGAAATTAATCTTGTCATTTAGCGTCCCTGTTCTACAGAACAGGGCCTTTGATTAGCCTCCTTGTTCCAGAACATTACAAGCAGACATTTATTAAGCAGACAAGGAAAAGCGAAGGTGCCGAAAGGCTATTGAAAAGAGAATGGGGAGTCAAGAATCCTCAGTCTGTGCCCACAACCACTTAGTCAGCCCCAGAATCAGGTACTTAGCCACCCTCCTGCTGGACACTGACCATCAGACAGGAAGCAGAAGAAACAGAAAGCTCTCTATGATGCCTTAGTGATGATAGAGTGTGCTTTGGGCCCAAAAAGACAATGGACAAGGCTAGATCACTTTAGACATTTAAGTACCTTTCTGTATGTCTCTGTATTTAAAGAAAAACAAAATACTTTTCTGAATAGTTTCCTTCTGTATCTCCTATCAGTAAACCTCAGTGGTTTGTTTTGTTTTAGGGACACATCAGTGATGTGTAGGGGTTACTCCTAGCTCTGCAGTCAGGAATCACTCCTGGAGGTGCTCAAGGGGTCACATGGGGTGCTGGGGATCAAACCTGGATCAGTTGCATGCAAGGCAAGCACTTTATCTGCTGAACCATCTCTCCCGTCCAAACCTCAGTATTTTTATTTATTTTTATTTATTTATTTTGGTATTTGGAATCACACCTGACAGGCAGGGCTCAGGGGCTTTTCCTGGCTCGGTACTCAGGAGTGACCCCTGGTTGTGCTTGGGGGAACATATGTGATGTCTGGGATTCGAACCAGGATTGAGGCCAATCTGTCTTGTCTCTCTAGCCCAAGTCTCAATATTTTTTAACTAGCGATACATATCAGAGACAATATGCTCCCCAGATCAGCTTCCATATTTCAGAGCTTCTAGATTAGTCCAAGTTCAGTAAGGGAAGAGAGTTAGAGTTGACTGCTTCTAACTCACAGAACTTTCCAGCAGAAGGGCTTTTGTTCAGTCCTTGTGATCTAAGCTGAAGCAACCCAGAGGAAGCCTTGCAAGGAGCAATGAGGCTTTTTCAGGCAGGAGCCCAGTCTGCACAGACTTATCCGAATGCCTGGGGGGCTCCTGAGTCCTAGACTCAGAGTTTATGCTGCCTGCAACTAACAGAGAAAATGGCCGAGACAGCCACTCACTGCTCTCAGAATGTGTGACCCCAGAAATCTTTCTTCTTCAGTCAGATCCTCACTCAGACCAAGAGCAGAGAAAGATAATCAGCATAATGACTAATGATCTAGAGGGAAACTAAAGATATGGACTGATTAGGAGGGCAGCAAGTTTGAAGACTCACAAATGAATCTCAAAACCAAGCAGCTGGCGGCAGAGATGCCTCCAGACCTTTCGCCAGGCTGATTTCACCAGGGAGCCTGAGACAGGAGCAGGCGTTGTCCCTCCACCTGCCCCCTGTGAATCCCGGTGGCCACAAACTTCCAAAAGCCAATGAAACCCTAGTACGCGGGACCAGTGACTGCAAACTCCAGGCCTCAAGGGCTCGGGGATGGGCCAGTCCTTCCCATCTCCCCATCACTTCGGGGTCCTAACTGTCACATCCATGAAATGCCTCCGAGTGCCATTTCAGCACATGCTCAGCCATGATCCAGAGACTCACAAATGAATCTTGGAACCAAGCACCTCACTGCAGAGATGCCTCCAGACCCTAATTATTTAAAAATTTTTGAATTCCAGGACACCTCATGCTATTCATAACAAGCAATACAAAATAAAATTATCTAGCATCTGCCTGTTGGGCAGGCTTGAGTGGTGGTGGGAAAATTCAAAATAATGGTTATGGGAAGGTGTAATGAAGGTGGAGTCGGTGTCAAAATACTGAATGTAATCCATTATTGTGAACAACTTCATAAAAATAAAATTTTTAAAAAAGGAATGCAGCAAGTTCTGGAACAAAACTTAGGAACTATGGCACTACTGAGATTTGGGGTGCGATCTCCTTTGATGTTGGGCCATCTCATGCACACAGAAAGCTTACCCATTTTCCTGGGGTGTTCCCACAAGAAGTCATTGCCCTCAGTATCCCAACTTGTGATGACCAAAAATGTCACTAAGTATTGCCAAATGTCTCCTGGGGACAGATTCGCTTCTGATGAGAATTGATGCTTTTGAATCATATCAGTGTCAGAAACATAAACTTCCTAATTTCCCAAACAAGCTTACCATGCTCTTAGCATGGTGTGGGAGGTAGGTCCCAGGTCTGGGTGCCAAGAGGATTTTTATGGAGTCCCAACCTCCAGTCACAAGCATGTGACTAGTATGTGGTCTCTCTGATCATTAATATCTTTCTGTTCTTCAAAAAAAAAAAATAATTTCATTACAAAGACTGTGTGTGAACCAAAAGAGAGCACTTATATCCCTGCCATTTGATTATAGAGCAGAAACTGGAAAATCCAGCAATGGCTATTACCCCAAATCCTAAAATTCTGGAGGGAAGAGTTTTACAAAAAGGCTCCAAGTAATTAATTATTGGGGGGGGGGTGGTGGTGGTACCATTCCAGATCCTAAAATCCTACTCTAAAACAGAGAAGCAGATGTCAAAGACAGAGCCTCCCTAAAATCAGTCATGAGGGTTGGAGGGATAGTACAATGGGTCAAGTGCTTGCTGTGCATGTAGCAATCTGGGTTATATCCCTGGCACCCCATAGAATATGTCTCCCCAGTTTGCCAAGAATAATTCCTGAGCAAAGAGGCAGGAGTAACCCCTGCGCACCACCAGGTGTGCTCCAAAAAGCTAAAAACATAAATCAACGATGAGTCCCCTAACTTGTTACCACAAAGGGACATTTTACAAGATTTAAGGAAAGCCAGAGAGAGAGAGAAATGAGCAAGGCCCATTACCAGGTGAGGAAGGCAGGGCAAAGCCACAAGAAAGGCACCAGTGACCCTAGAAATAGAGACAAATGAGAGATGCCAGTCCAGCTCACTAGCCTCCTGAACCACTGTGCACCCACTCCAGCAGCCTCTCTCCATCCTGCACTCAGAGGGTACCGGCCCAGTCTGCACCTCAACCTCTTTTCCTGTATCTCCCCTGCCCGCTGCAGCCACTACCCCTCTCCGTCCTCCACTGCCTTGCCCATTCTTGTTGCAGCTCTTCTCTGTGCTCCTAAGCCCAGAATCTGCCCTTCCCTCCTCACCCCTTGGCCTTTGCTCAAAGGCCACTCCTTCTAAGGCACTGTCCCTCCTTGTCCTCTCTATGCAAACTTCTGCCCTGTCCTTTGGGATCTATCCTCTTACCTGACCTTCCTACCTTCAGCGTAGAACCTTTCTTATGTACATTATTTTGTGCTTTACCTGTTTCTGTCTAACCACCAGGCAAAAAATATATTTCCACCAAGTGTGGAAATATATTGGTGGAGGTGGGGGGAGTAGTTTTTCCCAAATATAAGTTGGCTGCCAACTGCAAGCTCTGTCTTATCTACTCAAACATTGTTGCAAGCTCAAGTCTGCAACGGGCCCTCAATGTGGGTGTGGAATACAGGCGAGGGAGGAATCCTGGAGAATGAAGTGGAGATTTTTTCAGCAGCCTGGCCCCTGCTGGGCGGGTGGTGGTGGTGGGGGGAAATACCCTATCAGTCACTACTGACCCAACCTTATAGGTCTGTTTGCCGCTCTGGCCTGCAAGGACCTTCAAGGTAGATCCTTTGTCCTTAATACAGCGAGCGATCCTGAAGCCTCGTACAGTGACTGGCACCCAGCCTGCATCCAAAATGTTGATTGTTCCTACCCACCAGATGACTCAGAAGAACAAGAAATAACACCCTTCGCTGCTTCTGTCCATATGTCTGGACCAGTCAGTCATACCGTGCGTGAAGGATCACAGCAAGTCTTGTCTTCTGCTTCCCCACGCTCCTAAACAAGAGTTGGCCACTCCATGGAAGAGTCTAACGAGGAGCTAGGTGGAGGTCCCGGTGGGCAGCAGAGCAACAGCTTGCCAACCTGGAAGAGGGCTCACTGATTGGCCCCAGACAACGCTTGTTTCTCTAATCAGCAGCCATTGACAGGGATGAAAGCAGGCTGGAAGAAGAGGCCCAGTTTGGAGAATGGACACTGGACACTCATTGTGGGAAGATGCAAGGAAGACAATGTCCAGACAAAACAACTTCAGCTGCTCCCTTTCCCACCCTACAAGAGATAGGGACCATTCACAGACAACGCAGTCTTGTGAACAGAACAAAAAATAGATTGATATCTGTTGGATAACATTCAGTTGTCCTTGCTCCTCCCACAGGGAGCTTAGGTTTATTGAGTTACTCCCATAACAGTGCCCCTAAGGCACACCCAATTCCATCAAGCACTAATAACTGTATATTGCTTTTCTCTTTCCTTTATGTCACTTGCATGGTCTAGCATTGTCTTTTTTGTATAGACACAGGAAGACAGTTGATGCTATGCTTTGTAACATGGGAGTTAATTGACTCCAAATAATATTTACTCCAGGCATCCATATTTACTTGACTAAATTCTCAGTTGCCCTTAGTTCCTTACTCCAAAAACAGGGTCCCGACAAGGATACTAGGATGATGGAACTGTGATGACTGGGACTACAACCAGAAATACAACTACAATTGCATCATAAGGGAAGAGATCAGACTACACTGGGACGGAGAGAGAAATAAATGTTCCGCCAATCAGCCTGGAGTTCAGTTCCCCAGTTTCTCTGTTCCCCCGATCCTTGGTCCATCCATTGCTGCTCTGGGCCTTCCAGGGGGAACAGTTCTCAGACACCAAATGCTCGAGTCCCTCGTGTGCCTCATGTTTTTCTTGGAAACTCACAGATATCTATATTGATATATATGGATATATCATATATATGTATATGTGTGTATTGAAAGTCAACAAAGAGCCTCCCAATACCTGTTGTGGTAGGAAGAGCAAGGGGGTTGGCAGCCTTGAGGAAATAAAATTATATAACAAATAATATTACCTGAGTATAACAAGAAGCAGTTTCTTAAAACATGAAAAAATCTGCACTTAAATTATGAAGCTCAGGATTGGGACACAAACACACTTGCCTGATTGGAGGGTGGAAAGTGGAGACTGACACCAAGATCTGGGCTTTGGACTTGGGCCCAGCCATCATCCTTTGGTGGCAATACAGCTTGACAAAGGTGTCAAAGGAAATAGACCAACTTGGAATCAAGTGCTCAGTGGGGGTTCATGACTAGGTCTCAAGAGATCCCTGAAGCCCAAAAGTGCAGGTAGAATTTGGCATGTGGATATTTTTTGAAAAAGTAAGGCATAGCTTCTGGGATTTTTCTTTAAAACACCATTAGCCATTCTCACCGTTTTTATAAAAGATGTTGTAGATCCCAACAATCAAGCGAGAGAAGAATTTGTCCTACGACTTTTAAAATATAGCAGTGTCCATAGTGGGGTTAAGTTTTATAGTTAATCAATGTATCCAGCCATAAGAATCAATTCCACAAATATTTGCTAAGCTCCAAACTGTGCATGAGGCATTGTAAACACTATTTCGAGGGCTATGCCCAACAGAATAAATTGGAAGAAAATGTTATCATTCTTTTTCTTCAATGTGGGAAAAAATTTCTTAGTAAGATATTGACTGGCATAACTTCTGGAATCAGACATTGAGGCAGAATTTTATTCACCTATTATACTTGCATTTCCCACTACTTACTTCCTCCAACCTCTATTTTCATCTGCTCATATCTTTGTTTTATTCATATTTCCTCTTCTCATCTTCAGCTAAATTGATTTCAACTTTGAACATTTTCCATGAACAAAATTCTGCTTCAGTGCTTTGCATTCCAAAAAGGAAGAATGTACAAAATCCGACAAATAAAACATGAGAATAAAATAAAAGAATTCAGCATCTGATACTATTAAATCTGAGATAACTGCAGGAGATTAAATCACAATGCTGGAATGAAATAAAAGTAAGGAAGAAAACTAAGAAAATTAATAGTAGAACCATCCAGGTGTCTTTCATAGATTCCTAGTATTTAAAGCCATGCAACCAGACCAAAGAGACAGCATGACATTTAACTTGCATGCGGCAAAACTAGGTTCAATCTTAGCACCACATAAAATCCCTGAGCACTTCCAGGAGTGATCTCTGAGCAAAGAGCCAGGAGTATAAACCCTGGGCACCCCTGTGTGTGGCCCACAAGACAAACAAAATCCCCAAACCATGCAACCATTTGCTCGGAAATGAAAAGGTAATAAACTTGCCCTTATTGTGACTGTTGAGAATAGGAAAGGTCTGGAAGGCCAGCATCCAGACTACAATGAGGTAAGCGACTGAGACGTTTGAGAGGAAATTGTTTAAAACTAGAACTCAAGAAAAGTAAAGACCAAGCAATAAAGCTATTTAAAGAGACGTGCATTTGAATACTGAATATCAGGATTATGACATAAGGATTGAATAGGAGTGGGTAAAAATGAGAACCAGATGGCAAAGCAGGCCGGCAAGGATGTTGTAGATCCCAAACATCACTGGTCTCTGGGACTCAGGGTACTGGGAGCTGGCAATCAGGGAAGAAAAAAGAAAAGATTGATTTTTTGAAAAGACATGTCTGTGTGTGACTGCAGGCAAGCTCCCCAGGGGACCCTATTAAAAAATAAATAAAAAACCAAAACCGATCCTTGGGGTGACACGCTCTGCAAAAGATTTTCCCTTGTTATGGATATAAATGCCCATATTCTTAATATCTTCTCTCCTTTACTTCATGACAAGTGACATTTTGTACTGAGCACTTGGGAGGCATACCTCAATACTCCAGGTATTTCTTGTGCTTTAGCAGAAAGGTCATCATGACGAGGGTCCTGGGACCCAATACGCTGCAGAAAAGCCTAAGATTTAACTTCAAAGTGAAGAGGGGGCTAGAAGAATTTTCCTCAGGGATGCAGGAGATTCTATTTCTCTCATTCCTTACCATCGAAGACACAGTCCACCAAGACTGACGGGTGATTCACTAAGCACAAAAGGAATCTTTTCCAATCAAGCAGTTCCTTATGTTGCAAACACATAGCATCCAAGTTTGTTATGGTTTCTATTCCTGAACCTTGTGCTATCAAAACCACTTACCAGAGTTGTCAAAGTGCAGCCCAAATGAATGTTTTTCCCTCTTCTAAGAAGAAACTAAATGACAAAATTCTTATTTGACACTGATGTCTTGGACCCTTTTGAACTGGAATAAAAGAGAAAGATTCCCTATATAAAAAGTCCTGGCAGAAGCATCAGGATTTGAATCTGGTATCAATATCTGAGATTCCAGGGAAACTGTAATACATTTGGATGTGAAAACCTATTGCCTAATAGTATAAAACACTTTTTTCTTTTGCTTTTTGGGTCACATACGACGATGCACAGGGGATACTCCTGGCTCTGCACTCAGGAATTACTCCTGGTGATGCTTGGGGGACCAGATGGAATACTGGGAATCAAACTCGGGTCAGCTGCATGCAAGGCAAACACCCTAACCACTGTGCTATCACTCCAGCCTCTATAAAACACTTTTAAGAGATGTGAAACAGGCAAATGATAGTGTTCTTCCTACCCAGACCCCTACTTATTGTTCAGAGTCTCTGTCTTCAAAGCTTGGACAGAGGTGCCAGATCATATGGCTATGTGCCAGGGCCCAGCTGAGATGACCAGACAGCCTACGGAGCCCTACAACCCATTCATTGGACTCATCAGTGGTCACAAGGCAACCACAGGCTTAGTGCCAGAAGAGAACTAATGAATTTCAGTGACTACTCAGAACCTCTTTGGGGTCACTAAACCTTATCTCCTAAGAAAGTCTAAGTTCTCTTAATCTATTTCATCTTCCAAGATCAAGTTTCTCTACACCTTGCAGCTTCCAATGACGACAGAAATCATCCATTAAGTGCTGTCCAATATACTGGCCACACTTGAAATGTGCCTCCTACCACTAAGGAATAGATTTGTTATTTGACCTCATTCTATCTCATTGAAATGGAAATGACCACACATGGTGAGTGACAGAAATATGGATGGAGCCTGGATTCTAAATGTTCTAGTTCTTCTGGTTGAGGAACATTTTTTCCAATGCTTCCCTCTACTTTGATCTCTGTGATATTTGTTTGTTTGTTTGTTTTTGTTTGTGGGAACTACCTGGCTGGTGGAGTATGGGGAGTGGGGTACTCTCAGCATGCTTCTTGGGGACCACTTCCAGTAGCGCTCAGAGGATCATGCAGTACTAGGGTGTGCAAACATGCAGTACCAGGGTGTGCAAACATGTACCCCAGCCCTGTAAGCTAGCTTCTTGACCCTCTCTTCACTGTAATTTTTTTAAAATCTCTTTGTGATTTTTAAAAATATCAAGGGATAGTCCAGCTTAGGGGTGCATTCTTGGCATGTACTAGGACTTGAATTTGAACCCCTGAACCCCAGTAAATGAAGTCCTGGGTCTCAGCACTGCTAGACCTGAGAATCAAACACTGAACTTTCAGGCACGGTTGGCTGAGATGTTCAGGGTGGTCCTTGGGACCTTTGAGTACTACTTGGGAGTTCCCACAAATTAATTAAAATAAATAAATAGAGTTTATCTTTAAACACCAATCTTGCATTTCTAGTTTTTCATACTGTGACTTTATAGAAAATGCCCCCCTGGGCAGATAAATTATAGGAGCATGTCAGAAATTTCACAAAATCAACTTTCAACCTCCAGATTTCTGTGGTATGAGCAACACACAGCGTGATGCTGTGCATTTAAGAACCTTCCATAGTCACTTGATGAAAGAATGTACAAGGGAACGAATATCAGCTGGATAAATAGCAGCAAAGCCTCAGGGGCCTTACCCATTACACAAGGAAGCATTTTTCAGGTCAATGGGAAAATATATTGATACAGAAATTAAAACACCAGGCAAAACTTGTCAAATTAAAATAAAAAAGGATGACAGAATATTTCAGTATGGGATCAGTTGTTAGGAACCATTTAAAAGAGACCAAAAATGTGTAGGAATCTCTGATTCCACGGAGTAAAGCAATCACTGAGTATCCAGGGATTCACAGAGTTCTTGAGCAGAAAATGATTAAAAATAATTAAGGGTGGATTATTTATTGAGGAGGGACATGGAGTCATTAGAGAAGGGAGATTTGGGGATATGTACTAGGGAAATATGAAGAAACTGTAGGAAAGATGTCTTCGCACTCTAATAATGGGCCTTTGGGAATATTTCTGTGTAAAATGAGAATGAGAATCAAAAGATCACCAGTTTATAAAGTCCAATAAAATAAGCTCTTACAGTAAGTTGTGACTGGCTTTCTTTCAAGTATTTCAAGCCAATCTTTTAAGTAGAAAGGTGGGTTAAAATATTCTTCTATCTCCCTTCCTAAAATTGAGCTTGAAGACTTTAGCCATTTTCTTCTGTAACTTGTACTCATGGGGCTTTGTTTGACGTCATTCCTTCCACCCTTCCACAATAACCTATGTATTAAAAGAACACGAGGAGGTGATAATTACAACTGTAAATCAGCACCCTATGTCAGGACATTCAGTACACACACACACACACACACACACACACACACACACACACATACACACACCAGAGAACTGCATTTCTCTGTGTATAACACTGAGCCACATGTAAGAAACAACTAAAATGAAGAAAAAAATCACCCACAGTCTTTTATCTAGTCCCCCCGTTATGAAAATCTCTACTTGGGTACAAGTCACAGTCCGTGTGGCTAGGACTTTGGGGTAACAGGTACTCAGAGAGAGAGGCTACACCTCCTCAATTCAGTGGCTTACAAGGAAGGATGCCAGGTCCAAGCCTCTGACATCCACACGACTATGGGATTTGACAAAGCTACAAAATGGAACCTAGAAAGGCAGATGCCTGTGGAAATGGCAACTGAGAGACAGCCAGACCATAATTTCTGCCTCTATCATCCTGAAGCACAGGATCTTTAAGGCTCAGCATCCTCCCCGTGTTCTAGACTAAGTTTCTATTTGCGCACATCTCCGCCCCCTTGAAAGAGGCCAGAACGATAGGTTTCCAGGAGGTTACCAGGATGAAGTCACAATTCAGACCACACGACTGCAGGCTTTTCAGAGTCCTGCCTATGAGGAGCAGAAATTCTACTCTGGGAAGGGAAGGAGTGAGCGAGCAAAACCTGGTTTCCATAGCACTGCCATGGAAACGGCTGTGACTCTGCCTCCAGGCCCTCAGAAGCTGAAGCTTTGCTCCCTTTTTCGCTCCAACACCCACCTCCGTATCACATGGCCCCAACCCCTCCCCGGTGATTAAAGGGTATGTTGAGAAAGTGGGGCCCCAAGCAGGCTTTTGCCTGGTTATATTAATCTACATTAATTAGTCCTTGCAAGAAGAGGGGGGTGATCAGATGTTTCTTCCGGAAGATGCGAAATGCAGAACCTTGCCCAGTAGCATAAGATACATGCAGGTCTGCAAATCCCATGCTTGTGTTGGCTTATTTGAGTTTGCAACAGGAAGGCGATGATGGGGGGAGGGCGGGGACACACAACTTCTGTTGCTTGGGATGGTGGTACTTGGGGGACCATTCAGTACCAGGATCAAACCTCAGCCTCCTACATGCAGTGCCTGTGCCCCAATCTGCCAAGCTCTCTGCCCTGCTCCCATACTAGTTCTTTATCTGCTATTTGCCCGCAAGGCCAATAGACCAATATAGCGTAGAATAAACCCTTCCATATTCACAAGGGACTCTCCGTCATCACGACCATTCATGGTCCATTGGTAGATTTGCTATTCTCAGTTTTCTTCTTTTGATCCTGATTCCAAAAAACAGAATAGTTTGGCCTTCAAGAACCAGGTATAAAATTCTAGCCATAGGAGGCAGAAACTATTTAGCAAACTTTCAAGATCTCCTAGTGCCTTTCTCTCTCTCTCTCTCTCTCTCTCTCTCTCTCTCTCATGACTCTGAAGTGCAGAGGGGACAGGCAGTCAAGCAGCGGGACACTGGTCCTAAATCTGGCCATGTACTGAGCTTTCCCTGGGTTGGAACTAAGCTTGATGACCAGGGGGAAGCGGAAGTTGAGGGAACCTGGGAGTTAAGCTGGTCTTCTACAGAAGCAGGCACATGAGAAAGCAAGTTCTCTCTCCATCTTGGCACATGGCCTCAGGACACTTGTGGGAAACTGGCCCTTTACCTGACCAAGGGCCTACATGCCTGTGCTAGGTATGGTCATCTTGACCTATGACCCCGAGGCAGGCACAGCCTGTGCTATGTATGGTCGTCTTGACCTACGTGACACCGAGGCAGGCAAAACCAGTGCTATGTATGGTTATCTTGATGTATGGTTATCCTGAGAGAACATCTGTCATGGCTGTCAGTAATAACTAGAA
>JAOXYA010000005.1:11665424-11675956 GCA_028565675.1 Sorex palustris | reverse complement strand
CAAGCTCCCCGTGACGTATTCGATATGCCAAATACAGTAACAACAAAGTCTCCAATGGAGACGTTACTGGGCCCGCTTGAGCAAATCGACGAAAAATGGGAGGGCCTTTACCTTTACCTTTTAATTTTTATAAAGCTATTTTAATTTAATTTAAATAAATGCAATTATTTATTGTACTTTAGAAAAATAGCAACTGGCTTAACATGTATTTCCTATTAAAATCTATAGGATCAGAATTTAGAAAGTATCATGCTAAGTGAAGGAAATGGACATATAAAGAATGATCTTTCTCATAAGTGGAACATTCTAAAGGGCTAACAATTGTCCTATGCTAATCAAGCCTGAATGATCGGTTTGAGGCTCTACATGTTCCTACAACGAACAGATACCATTGGGCTACGCTACACACAACCGGGATGAATGGAACCCGGCTACTGGCACCTGCTCGAGTAAATCGATGAATGACGGGGATTAAGTGATTAAGTGATTAATCAAGCCTGAGAATGCCCCTGAAGAATTGCCTTTGCCACGGGGTAGTACAAAAGACAGTAGGGAACATTAGACTCCAATGCAGGGTCCTGACCTGCTGGTAGTGCTGAGGTGCTCTGGGAGTCCTATACGACTGAAACACTATTGGAAGGAGTATTATGATTCATGGTGCTGAAATAATTTTTTTAATTCCTCAAGCTATAATTATTTGCTATAATCACAGTTAAAATAGCCTTACTTAAGACTACAAGTGATCAGGGCATTTGCTTAAATAAATATGATGAAACATTGAAAATGTAACCCCTCTTCTGCTCCTATTTCAGAAAAGGGAAACTAAGATGTAGGATAGAAAAGTGTTTTTCCATAGAAACAGTACAAGATGTAAACCAAAAGAGTAAACCATAGGAGAAAGA
Organism: Sorex palustris; assembly: GCA_028565675.1. Taxonomy (NCBI): domain Eukaryota; kingdom Metazoa; phylum Chordata; class Mammalia; order Eulipotyphla; family Soricidae; genus Sorex; species Sorex palustris. The sequence goes on along the minus strand of JAOXYA010000005.1, from coordinate 11,675,054 downwards.
AATTCCCATTGAACTGGAGAATAATCATAATTTATATGATATAACAGTGACCAGAAATCTCCAAAATTATTTCTGTGAAAATAATTATATAATTTTAAAAATCATGATAGAGGTATTAAATACATTAAGAAAAACTGATACACACGAAGAAGTCCACACATGGTATTAGAGTTGTCAAATATCTCTGAGATATTCCGCATTTTCTAGCTTACACTTACAGACATTCTTGATCTCTCTTTATCTCTCTATCTCTTTTCTGTCTTTGTCTGTCTCTCCTCTGTGAACAGGTAGAATTGAGAGATGACTAAATCGTAACTGCATATGATTCTTAAGAATAGTGGTATATTTGAAGTAGCTAGACACCTATGTTGGTAAATCCACATCTAAGTTTCCACACAGGTTTCATATCTAAGATCCCTCAATTGATGAACCCTCTCTCTCTCACTCTTCTCCCACCTTCTCTCTCTGAGTTAGGGAAATTCTTGGCATTGAAAGCAAATTACATACAGGGTAGGGTGGGATTGTGAATTCAAATTATATTCTTCATTTTATAGTTTGGATACAGGATAGGCTGCCTGAATTTTCTCACATTAACTTTATCATGGTCAAGTGGAGAAAATTCTGTCCATATCATAATGTAAATGAAGACCTTCCTACATTGTAGCTCAGTTTCTCTTGGTCCTATATAGTAGCCACTAGCAATATATCTGTAATATTTATATAAAAATTATTATTTCAAAGGCTTTAATGACTGGGGTATTGATGTGAAAACAATAACTAGAACTCACAATAAACTAGAATAAGCTGTGACATTGTCTAGAGTAGCAAAATATATCAAGAGGATTAGAACAAGAAAGAACAGGAATAAAAGATGCTAGATATTTGGAATAATTAGAAAGATGTTAACAACTACATCAATTTTTGCTATGAGAAGATATAGTTAATATCTAGAGAAGAAAAATTTGTTTCAATTTCACCATAACTGAGTATTTTCACAGTATTTTTCAGAATATAATTTTCATTACATAATGAGCAAGCTTGCTATGTTTTGGGGATCAAAAGTGTGTTTGTGTAAGGTCTGTGCTAACCATGACTTATCAGTAGAGAACATCTCCTGAAGAGGAGTAATATCTGTGGTCCTGAGTGAGGTGACAACAGCATCCACATGATTCTCAGTATTCCCTGGTAGCATGTTCAAATGTTCAGCAGTGTTTACATGTGAATATTCTCTTCAAAGTTATCTTAGGATCTTACCTAAGCAGTGTGCCTTGCAAAACCTTTATTATATTGAGAAGAGGTTGGAGTTTTATCTTTAAACTGCATAGTGTAAAACTTTGATCAAGATTCTAAAGTATTGTGGGAAAATTCACTGTATCAGTAAATTAAAGGAGGTCATGAAAGAAACAATCGAGAAAATACGGGAAGAAAGGAGAGCAGAAATTGGAAAGCTATGCGCAGAAATGTCACGAATGAAAGATTTGATAGATAAAGTAAAAAACTTAATGTGTGCCCTCATCGGTAGAATGGCTACAACTGAGGACAGAATCACTGAGCTGGAAGATCAGCTGCACGAGGCAACAACAAACAATGGCAAGAGACCTCAAAATAGCTCGAGAGCAAATCAGAGTCCTAGGCGATGATTCCAAGAGGAACAACATTAGAATCCTTGGAGTACCAGAAGGTCAGGGAAACAGTGCCAATGAAAAAGCCATGGTTAAACAAATCATTTCTAAAAAGTTCCCAGAGCTGGAGAATGCAGCCATTCAGATTCAAGGAGTCCGAAGGGTGCCAGTTAAAAGAGACCGTATCCTTGCTGTTCTTTGGGTGCTTCTACCCCAGAGCTTTCCATAATTGGCCTCTTCTTGTCATCTAACCTCAGCTCAAATGCAATCTCCTGAGTTATAACTTCTCCTTCACCCACTCCTTCTTTATTGTCTGTATCCCTGGTCTAAAACAAACATTTGCCAAGACCCTACGATGATATGAGCCTTCCTGAGTCTTGGTTAAATGCTTGAGATTTCTCTTTCTCCAAACGAAAAGTTGAAACCCCTGCAATGCCAAGAGGGAAGCGAACATCCACTCTGGTAAGTCCACTGATGTTCACTTCAGAAAACCCTTCTCTTTGTTTCTCAGGGGAAGATAGCCCAGACACGGGGGAAGGGACAGGACGGTAACCTTTTCTGAAGCCGTTGCTCCATGTTGACATTCTGGAGCCCCCAGGATGGAGTGTGCTCTGTTTTGGAGAAATGAGCCACCGCAAACGAATTGCGTTCTCCCCTTCCTAACCCATAGAGGGACAGAAAAGCCAGGAAGAACTGGTGCCATGTGCGGGGGTGAGGATGGTGAAGGATGATGGGACAAGAGTCTGAGCAGCCCTTTGAATCACATGAGACCAACTCTCTGGCTTACAAACATGGAGGATCTGTCTCTGTGTCTCTGAAAATGTTTGAAGTCTGTCATCGTGAAGCAGTCCTTTTAGAACCAAACAAGCCAGATATTTGACAAAAGCAGGGCAAACTTAAAGGAAAGAAAGAGTTATCTGAGGTAAGGATGGTAACTCCGGGAGAAGTCCAGTTCCAAAGTAGAACAAAGGCAGTGAGCTCCTGCTCAACTCTTGTGTTCGGATCCAATTTTATTCCTTTTGTGACTTGGATTATAACTTAGTGACGCATAGAACTCTGTTGTTAAGAAAACTCTCAGAGTGCAAGAGCAGAAACCAATAAGGATAACTTATTCATGCTTCCACCTTGAGGAATAAGGTTTTCTTTTTTCCAGGTTATAACTTCAAGTTTTATGATTCTTTACTGACATCCAAAGAACACATTTCTTAATGAAAATGAGAGTGGTAGAGAAATTACAGAGACTGTAATTGGAGAGAAAAAAGTTCAACCTCTACAACCAACACAATATTAACTTATCTTTATAATATCTTATCAAAGGAAGAAGAACAGGGGAAAAAATTAAAATACAATACATAAATATAAAATATGTTATATATTCTTATATCTAAATTACAGATATTCTTAGCTTAGAGGTCTATGTCTATATATGAATATATATATGTATTTACATATATACACATACATATACCAGGGTATGCACCTCTACTACTTTAAATTAAAAAAGATAAGCCACTGACAAAGATCAAAAATGCCTTTCTCCATGGAGGTAGGATTAAATAAGAGACAGCAAGTCTACCTTTATGTCCCTGCTAAGAGAATCTTTTTTGTGTAGTGCAGGATGAGAGCAGGGACTCATGCATTCCAAGCAGGTACTCTACTAATGAGCTACATCCCTGGCCTGAGAATTATTTTTTGCAGAAGTAAAAGAAATGGCACTTGACATGGAAACCCCAAAGTGCATGTTTAACATCCTGATGTTTTCCCCCAGCCTCTCCTTTCCAGCCGTGCTTCCTGACAAGAGAGTGAAAGGGCAGATAGGTCCACTGAGTTTTTTGCTTCCCACTCAAACCAGCCCAAGGAAACTCAGTTGACCCCAAAGACAGTGACTGGGTGGAAGAATTCCCAACGCCTACTAATTGTTGGTGATTCTCTCTGCTGGGTCAAAAGTCAACTGCCCCCCCTCTGCCCCATTCTGGTCACTGGAGATGCCAGCTTAAACCAGACAGGCAGGAAGGCACGGGCATAGTGAGCAAAGACAAGGATAGGAGAATACAGAGAGCAGGACACCAGCACCCTGCACATGCATAAATGTGATGTAAGTGGAATAGGAGGCCAGCAGCAAACTGCAAACCAGCAAGGACATGTGAGAGAAACAGCAGGGGCTCGGGTTGAGGGGTGTACTGTGGGGTATCAGGCACTGCACCCACCACTCCCTAATCGACAGACCTCTGCCTGCTGTTCAGCAAGGCCACCCACCTCTGTGATCATAACTTTTAAGTCTCTCTTCATTTTTTTTGCCTTTTTTAGCTTTGGGGGTCATAAAAAGAGATGCTCAGCGGTTACTCCTAGCTTTGCACTCAGAAATTACTCCTGGTGGTGCCCAAGGGACCATATGGGATGCTGGGAATCAAACCCGTGTCTGCTGCGTGCAAGGCAAATGCCCTACCCACTCTACTATTGCTCCAACCCTAAGTCTCTCTTTTTATTCAACCTTTCTCTCCCCTGACTATGTGCCAGCAAAAAGGAATTTGCTAGGCTTAGGAGAAAACATCAGCAGCCCCAGATAAATTCAATAAGCCATGCTTTCCCCTGGTCTTCATTTTCTGCAAGGCTTTCAGGGGAGTTTGCCTTTCTAAGAAGAGGCTTTTGTGTCTCTGTTGCCAAAAGTACACTTCAGTATACAGAGATCATGTTCTTTTCCAAGGTGGAGGGTGAGGGGGAGCAGGGAGAGGGTTTTAGTCAGTGAATTTTTTATTTATTGGCACCAGGCTGGAAAAGTTTGGAACAAAATTAAAGACAGATGGTGTTGGCAAATGAAAATGGAGTCTCTGGAAAATGGGGCCATTTTCCTAAGTCTCAAATATCTTGTTTCTTAATAGATATTCTTATTGGAAGAGTATTGCACGAGTACTCTTGGGTGTGGTTAAAAAAAAAACAATGGTTTGGTAAAAACTAACCCAAATATAACAAGAATATCACAGACATTGTGGGAAACTGGATAATAATAAAAATCATGTAGAGGAACATTTTAATCATTGGTAACACCTTCATTTTGGGATAAAATTTGAGGATTATACTTTTTTAAAATTCTCTTATCTTCCCAATTTATCCATGTTTACAAACACATGTTTGTCCTAACCTCACTCTTCATCTCTGGAAAAACACACACCACCCAGTCTTCCAGAGCTCACATATGCCACAGCCTCTACTGTACAAGACCTTCTAAGAATAACTTCCATCCCCACTGAATAGAATATTCTAGAATTTGCAGTCATTCTTTCTTATTTACACCCCTTCCCTAGTATCTAATGTGTCTAATGTGTTGTCCTGAACATATTAGAGACTCAACAAATACTTATTGACTAATTATTACAACCTGCTCTTTTTGTGTATTTATAGAATATGACATTTTACTATTTCATTAAATATTCTTTTCTTCTATAATGCGATTTTAATGACTGTTTATCCTTCATACCATAATTTAATTTAAGCAGGCCATCAATGAATGTGTAAAATGTTTCAAACCACTCACAATGATAAACAATGCTTATCACGGCCATCTTTCAGATCAATATTTTTGCAGTTACAGGATCAGATTTTAGGAGTTGAATACTTAGAGTGGGGAGACATATTTTTGAGGCATTTATTGCCAAACTGTCTCCCACAAAGGTCATCTCATTTACACTTAATGTCATGAATTTATGAGTGTCTACTTCCTCACACCCACCAACACTAAGTAGTTTAATTTTAAAAAATTGTCACTTCGATGGGTAAATCAGTATCTCATTATTGTTTAGCATTTTCTGACGTCGGTACAATTGAGCTTTCTTTATTCTCCTGGCAGGGTTGAAAAAACGTATCACTTCCTGAAGATTCAAATCAATTCCCACCTTAACATTCACGTGTTCTCCTCCTTCCCCTGGCTCCACCTTCCGGAGTAGGATCTACAGTTCCTCCTAGACTAGCCCAACTGTGATTTCAGTTTTCTTTTCTGCCAGATCTCCTATACTCCTTCTCCTCTCACAGGAAGCCTACCTATCCACCCACCCCTCCAGCCTTCTCCAGAAGCAAGACCTTCATTCATTCCAGTAGCTCTTATGTGGAGCACCCCACTGCTCCTTCTAGGAATGGTTCCCCTCACAGGCTCTGCATCCCAAGGTCAGCTCCTGCCTCCCGTACTGATGAGCTTCCTTAATATCATGGCTGCAGGCACTCTGGCCCTCCTCATAGCCTCACCTTTGAGCCCGTAGCTTCCAATGATAGGCCCAATCTACAAACTACTTCCTCTACCAGAACATTCTTTAGCCCCTTTTCAACCCAGAGGGTGCTACTCATTCCTGGGCTTTCTCACCTTAGTGACAAGATCAAATCCTGCGAATGCCATGTGCCTCATATCCTGTACTACTACATCTACTACATCTGGAGGGTCTTTTGTGATTATATAACAACCCATGCCACTGCCACCTCCATGAAGATGTGGCAGCATCTTCATGTCAATGTAAGAAGTGGTGGCTTACATTTATTTTTTGGCTGGAGGGGACCAGGGGATGTTCCCTGCAATTCTCAGATAACCAGGTAGTGCTTTAATATGGAGGCACAAGTGTTTTTTTGAGCTGTGTTGCCATAGATTAAGTGGGTCACCCCACTGATAGCTGGTATCTGCAGGGATGGTCCCAGTGATTCTCAGAGGACTGTTTATTATTGAGGGTTGAATTGGGGTTGGCCACATGTAAAGCACATTCCTTAACCCCTGTACTATCTCTCCAGTCTGGCAGTGACTTTCTGTGTTCACTTCTGCAACCCCAGTTCCTGGAATATCCATACCAGGTATTTATCACTGAATAAATAGCCTGGAAAATGAAGAGAAAATGCTTTGTAGTCCAGATGGCATGTAAATGGCCATTGTCAAAGCCGCAGTCATTGGTGGGGTTGCAGGCTTCCTTGCACAGGACTTAACATATGGTGTCTATTAAAAATGACCACCCCTTGAATGAAAAGTAGACAAGGAAAGTCTGCATTGTCCGTGAGAATGTCACAAATCTGAACTTGGATTATGGCTGATTTGCTAAGACAAGTCCCCATTCAGGGAATTGGAGACCCTTATATGTAAGAATTATGAGGCATGCTCCAGGCCTGGCCTTCACAAAGAACAGGCACACAGGAACCCTCCCTCCCAGCCCAGTGACGGGCTTTAGAATCTTTCTCCACCATCTCAGGACTATGGCCATATTCTGATTTCACTCTTTAGTTCTTCCCTAACTTTGAAGTGTGTTCCTTTAAGTGAACTGAGACTGTGATCTGCTATAAATTCAGTTGTTTTCTGATTGTTTTCTAAATAATACTCTGAATTTGAAGTTCTCATCTGACTTGTCCCCCACCCTGCTCTAAGACAGGACACCACCACATCGCCCCAGTAGGTAACTTGTTGCAAATGGCAGGTCCAATGAGGCTGCTAGACAAAGCATCTTCACCACAACTGTTGAAGGAGAGCCTCTTGTACCCTCCCCCGCTGCACACCTTCACATAACTCCCAAAAGGAAAAGGTATCTTCCAAGGGTAAGGAACACATCACAGTAACTTAAAGCAGCTGTAAAACCCTATAATCATCCCATGCTTCCTGCTTAATGGCAATAAAAGAAAGGAAAATGTTGGATAATTCTGGAATGTGATCAGAACAGTATCATTTGAAGACTCCATGACATTTGCTGTCCCTATGCTCACTGCACTTATCAAAGGCAAGACGGGGAGGAGGGGCAGGCCCTTTGCCCTGCTCTCGAACTCACATCCTATTTAACCGAGTCCTATACCAAGAGACACCTTCCTTGGGACATTCTGTCAGCCACTGTAGGTCAAGCTCCTACATTGTGGATGAAGCCATCAAAATGCAATTATGCTTCCTCAGCCTGACCCCTTCAAGCCCTAGCTATGACCTGGGTGTCCACACACACTCACATTATTTCCTTTCCCTCAACTCCATGAGCCCCCCAACACTTCTGAGGTCCCAATTCATGCAAGCAGCTCCCCTGGACAGCTCCTTCTACTTACCTAGCCCATTTTTCTGGAATTCACCCTCTAGCCCCTCCTTTGGTCTGAGGCTGGGTCTGTGTTTCTCTCTGTGTCATGTAGGGTGTGTGTGTGTGTGTGTGTGTGTGTGTGTGTGTGTGTGTGTGTGTGTTGAGGGGGCAGGCAGCCCCGCCTGGGCAGCAGTGCCCTCCTAGGAGAGATAGTCCTGGCATAGCGGGTCTGCCAGCCTCCATGACTCCTGCCCCCAAACTCCCCAGGGTCAGCCAAAGAGCTCAGTTTCCTCCTCACATAACAGAATCCTCAAGGAAGTGTTTCTTTGTAACTAAAATGACATTCAAAAACAGCACAACTAATTCCTAGACCTTGAGAAGACCATGCTGGTAACTTCCTGGAGGGGTGTGTGGGAAGTGGGTGGCACTGAGGCTTAGGGGCAGCCCAAGCCCTGACAGTCCACAATCTCAGCAACCAACTATAAGTCAATAAAATTAGAAAAAAATTAAAATAAGTAAAATAGAAAATTAAAATCAGTGTCATTTTAAAAGCTTTTTTAAAACGCCATTTGGATCCATTCCAAGCCACTCCACCAGACCCCATCTTCTGGGCCAGACGACAGAATGCCCTCGGGAACCCTCTCACTGGCTTCCACACACCAAGGGCAGAGCCCTTGGAAGAGCAGAGAGTGAAGCGAGAACTCCCCCCCCCACTTCTCCTTTCCCTTTCTTCTCCCGTTTTCCTCTCAGATTTTCATCTCAGACAGCCCCAGAGTGGATGACTGAGAACAACACCCCATCCGGCCCCTTTTTGAAAGCGCTGACCAGTCTGTCATCACTCAGCTGACAGAGCTCTCTCGACTAGAAGCTTCCGTCCTTCTGAGATCTGAAACGGTGCTGTAGAGGATCGGAGGAGGTGCTGGTGCCCCACACGGCCACTGAGTGATGACCCTTGAAATGGGGACATGCCTGTGAGGACGTTCCCAGGGTACTATGTTCAACATCCCAGCATCTCCTCCTAATCTCTTTCCATTCACAACAGGTTTTCATGTAAAACAGAAACTCATCTTCTCCTAGTCTGGCCCAGACAGAAGCAAATGAAAGAGCCAATGTAGCCGAAAGGATGTTCTAAAGGCCACTGCGAGGGCCCCTCCACACACGCATCTCCCCCAGAACTATGCAGGGCGCAAGGAGGGCTGCAGAGAACCCCAGCACCCCACGGAAGTTCCCCCTCAGTGGCGGCGGGGCTCTCCTGGGCCAGGTACTTAAATTAGCATTCTGGGGGAAGGATTTCAGGAAGTCAAGGAGTTGTGTGAGAGCGGAAGCATACCACATTTGAAAGAAAAAGGCAGCAGGAATATGTCCTAATTTGGAGAACCGGGCCGCATTGCCATGGCAACACTGAATCTCCACAAGGCAGCTGGGCATGCCTTTAAACATCATGTTAGATAGTTCCGTGAGGAAGAAAAAGGAGAAAGAGAGGAGAGAAAGGGGATGAGAGAGGAGGCAGAGATCTTCTATCTGCTCAAGGCTGGGGCTCCAACGCCAGCCGTTCTTCTTGGAGGGAAGCTCCAACCTCCACACTGTGCCTTACGCTCAGTTGGGCCAGGCCGGGAAGTGCCTTTGTACCAGATCCACCTCCTTTTAGGAGAGACGCCCAAGAGACAGGGATGTTTCCTGGGAACAGCTCAGCTTTTTGACTCCCGGGCTGTTCTCAGAACTCCCTGGCCAGTACCACCCAGCTGCTGTGGGCAGGGCTCAATCGGACATCATGAGCCAAAGGGGAAAGGTTATTTGGAAGTCCTGAGGACTGAGGGCACCAATCATATGGCCATTTCTTTTCTGGTTCACTGGCCAAAAAGTCTGACCTAGAGAGAAAAGAAAAGAAATCTAATGTATTAAAAGAAGAAGAAGAAGGAGGAGGAGGAAGAGGAGGAGGAGGAGGAAGAGGAGGAGGAGAATGAGAATGATTTGTACCCATGGTCTTCAGGGCA
>JAOXYA010000005.1:11646234-11663639 GCA_028565675.1 Sorex palustris | reverse complement strand
ACAAAGTCTCCAATGGAGACGTTACTGGGCCTGCTCGAGCAAATCGATGAACAATGGGAGGGCCTTTACCTTTACCTATGTCTGACAGATTCATGATTACACTGTTAACGTTTTATCTCAGACCATATTTAATGCTGATACAAGAGAATCCTGTTTTTTGAGTCATTTCTTCCCTTGTTATCCTAATTTCCACTTTCCCTTGTACCTTACCTCTAGTTGGGAGAGGGGAGAGATGGCAATTTATTATATTGTAGCAACTTCTATGCTTAGAACTACCTGACAACGTTGGCATTTGTTGAGATAAAGTCCAACCAGAGGCTGACCTGGTAATCTGGAAAATCAGGGTGACCCTAAGCAAGAGGGGACATGTGCCCTCAGGGAAATCACTTAATCTTTCTTGGATACAGTGTCCTCTATCAGGAAATCAGGGCAGTGCCCTCATTCTTGAAATCCCTTCTAGATCAAATGGTCTTTGACACAAGATAACATGTCTCTCTGGATGGCTGTGCAGGTAGAGAGGATGGTGGAGAGGGGGTGTGAAAGGGAGAGAGAAAGCCCCTGTCAGGAACCCCTTACTATCTTCATTACGTGCTGAGAGCTGTAGCCTCTCTCTGCCACCCTCTAGTAGAGAATCCGAACTCTTACCAATACACAGTGGAAACGCTCATAACCAGACACACATGTCCTGGTTGCCCATGTTCCCTCATCCCTTTATTCGCTTTCAATGCACTCACTCTCATCTACATCTTTTTTGCACACACCCACCCCCATTCAGTGGCTCCATCCTCCTTTAGCCAGAATTCTCTTCCCTTAGCATATCAGAAACATCTAGAACAGATCACCTGGCTGGCATTTGTAGCCCGTGACTGGAAACTTCCCATGATGGCCTCTGATGCCTGAGTTTCCCTGAGTTATTCTTTCATGCTTAATTTCTGTGCCATTTCCCCTGAGGTTAAAAATCCTAGTTCCCACATTTTGCAGGTGGAAAAGTGGAATGAAGAGAGATGAAGCAGCTTGACCAATCTAACTTCCACAATAGCTGGGAAAACAAGAACAAGAACCAGGAACCTTGATTGGACAGTTCACATTAGCTCACTCTGAACCCCAGCCCCCACTCACTGAATATTTCTAATCCACTCCACGGAGTTAGTGGAAAGAGAATTAAAGCCCCGACTTTAATGAACAGAACCAACTATCCTGCCACCATCTGACCTTATGCTCCAAAATGATTTTCAATCAGTCTCAATCCCTCTCCTCAACCCCCAGAGATGGGAGGCACGTGCCTTCCACTGCCCATATTCCTAGCTATATATCATTGCCTGCTGTGTGGTTTTCCAGTTTTGTGACAAATGAGATGGAATAATTTACAGATTCCTTACAGCTGCCTACCTACCTCCACCCAAATCTTTTCTTCCTCTCAGGCTCTATTACCACCAGCATCTAGCCCAGGCAGTTAGGGTCTGGGTGAAAAATAACGAAATCTTTCATTATTCTCTCATGCTTCTAAATAATTAAGGACTGCACAGTCACTCAGAAGCCACACGGACCAGGGATAGAGACTGACTGGGAAATGGATCAGAAATATGTGCGTTGGGAAGGAAGGAGAGAGCAAAGAGATAGCAGGACACGGGAGGAGGAACAGGCTGGTTTAGAAACAAGGTGAGTGGAAAACAGAGCAGAACAGAGCGGCACCGGGTCAGGCTTCCAGAGACATCAGTACAGCGTGGACTGGCTGAGGAAAAACAGTACAATGGGAGCCAGGGATAGGGGCCAAGTGGTAAAGCAGATTAGAGGCCCTAGGTTGAATCCCCAGTTCCTCTGAAAATCCCACATGTAGCTCCTAAAAAAAGAAATAACTACTAAAAACTTAAAACAGTACAGCAAGTGAAGCAGAGGAACCGTAGAGAAAAGAAAGGTGTGTTTCTGATGGGACAGGGACCTTGCTTCACGGAAGCAGGTACCAAACACTCAGGTCACTGGGCCAAGACCACAGTCCCAGTCTTTGGGCGCCGGAATTGGGCCTGGAACCATCTGGGGCTGGTTCTGTCTGTGACACTGAACTTTCAAGTTCAACCTTTTCAATTTAAAGCATAAAGCAACACTGTATCACTGTCATCCTATTGATCATCGATTTGCTAGAGCAGGCACCAGTAACGCCTCCATTGTGAGACTTGTTGTTACTGTTTTTGGCATATCGAATACACCACAGGGAGTTTGCCAGGCTCTGCCATGCGGGTAGGATACTCTCAGTAGCTTGCCGGGCTCCCCAAAAGGGACGGAGGAATTGAACCCGGGTCAGCTGCATGCAAGGCAAACACCCTACCTGCTGTGCTATCACTCCAGCCCATGAATCAACAAGGATTCAAAGATAAAAACTCCCATTAGAAAGGTTTATCTGTCTAGATAATGCTGTTGACAATGCCCCATGGCAATAAAGGAGGATCTCTCCTGGCACGACCCAGGTCCCCATCATGATGCGGAGTGAAAGCTGCAGGGATGGGGCACAGGTGTGAATGAGGGGGTAGGGACTCCGGAGAAAGGACAGGAACCCTAGTTGGCCTCATTCAGACTCACCTTCCAGTCACTAAGCCAGCCTGCCCAGAACATAAAAGTCGGACAACTCCAAAGTCACCGACTGCCTGCCCTCCTTCAGCCGGGGCCTCCTAACTATGCCAGGTCCAAGGTAGGCCATGGGGACCTAGATGGTGACCCGGAGCTACACAGTGACAGGAGGCATGAAGGCGGGTGTGTGCCACATAAATCTAAGTGCCTGGGGAGTGGGTCATGGGGACAAGAGAGGACAAGGAGAGAGAAGGACAGACAAGGCCGGATTAAAAATGAGATGAAGGGGGTGGAGTGGGGGGAGGTGGAGAAAGGAGGCCAGAGAGACAGAGAGGAGAGATGGGAAAGTAAGGGAGAGAAATAAGGGACGAGGACCCAGCCCACTGAGGCCTGGGGCAGAGACGTGGCAGGCACGAGGTGCTCTGGGTGGCAAAGGCAGCTGAGATTTCTTCTTTCAGAAGGAAGGATCTGGGCCCTCTAGTGCAGGAAATCAGAATGATCTAGAACAGTGGCTTTTATCCTCTTCACACCTGAGGGCCAGTGGATGGGGGGCGGGGGTCATTACCAGACTGACAGACAGAACCCAGGGGGCCACAAATGGGTATTGTTGGGGGTCAGCGTGGGCCTCCCATTTGCTCCTGGGTCCACTTCTACTTCCCAAAGGAACTTGTTCCTCAGAGCCATCGTCATGTGTGAGGCCACAGCCCAGCCAGAGCCACTCGTGTGACCCACGAGGCTCCTGAGAGAGCCGGGAACACCTCTGTTTGAAACCCGTTTCCCGGGCGTCCTGGTCGGCATCTGAACCGGCACAGTTCCTGATTTCGCGTTCCAGTCTAGCTCGCCAACACTGGCAATAGCCACATCTCACCGCTCCCACCCTGTCCTGGACGTCACACAGGTTACAGTCTCTCAGACTGAGAGGAGACTGGGTCCTAGAAGGAGGATCCCCCCACCCAGGTGTGGGTATCACAGGGAACAGCCCAGCACTGAGTCTGGGGGAAGTTTTCAGGCTGAGGCATCGCGACCTGGGAGAGGCAGAGGACCCCGGGTGCTGGCAAGAGGAAGAGGCTCTGGGTGTGGAAAGCCAGGTTGGAAATATCTCCTTTCCCCTGGACTGGGTGCAGGGAGCCACCAGCCATGGCGGCACATCCATCGCTGCTCTCACGTCCCAGAAAGCATCAGGAACAAAAGACGAGAAGAGGAGAGCAGCACCAAGGCCTGTCCAGGGTGGAGCCTCAGGGTGAGGGGCCCTGCCGGCACCCAGAGAAGACTCCAGAGCACTCACTGGCCCTCAGCTTCCCATTCTTCCTCCCACTGATGGAGGAACCCGCCTGCCCTTGGGGGAGAGCCAGGCCCCATGGTCGCCTGACTTGCCTCCCGGGAATGAGTCACTGGTTTAGCTTTTTCGAGCGGCAGGGCAGCCTGGGACACTCTCAGTACTGGTCTCTGAGCTTTTCCCCAGTGGGCAGGGGGCGGTTTCTGCAGCTATGTGTGGCACGAGGGCCCAGAGCTGCCAACCCTTCTCCCTGGGCCCTGGGTTCGGCTGCTGCCCTCCTCAGTTTAGACTTTGGGGCCACACCAGCTCTATGATCCCCCCTTGTTCGCTTCTGGGAATTGTTCTCCACCCACTTCCGGCACCAATACCCCCACTTCTGCCTGGGCCTCTGACCCAAGATCCAGACTTTCTTCTTTGGCCATCAGCATCATGTTCAGTTTCCAGAAACATCCATTCAGAGTCAGAGACCCTCTGTGCTCTCCATTCAGAGGGGCCGGGCAAGGACGGAGATCCTAGGCAAGGGGCCAGCGGGGTCGGGGGAAGAGAATTATTCACAGGCTCACAGATGTTCGCGATGAAAAGAACTTGCAAAAACAAGCCACACTCATCCAGCCCACCTTATAAAACAGGCCCGTTTCCAACAGTATATGGCCCGTTCCCATGAGATTTCAGAGGCTCGAGCACAGCCAATAGATTGGAGCCCAGAGCCCCCAGGGGTCCACGGGAGGGTGCATCGCCAGAGGGGCGGAACAAGCTCTCTCCCCAGGCAGATGCATACGGCTGGCTCTCACCCTGGCCAATCTGCCTCCCACACCGTGGACCAGGCGCCGGCCACCTCTGTCCCGCGGCCCAGCTACCCTGCAGCCCCCCTGGGCAGCACATGCCCACATGAGCCGGCAGTGCAGAGGATGAGAACCCAATGAGAGAGGGTCCAGCAGGGAGGAACAGAGCGATGCAGGGAAACAGACTTCTGGCGCTGCCTCCAAATCTGGGATGATGAAGGGACAACCGAGACAACAGCAACAGCTGATTTGCTGATGCCACTCAGAGAGAAGCACAGAGTCTCCAAGACCCTCAACTATCCAGCCAGTGGGGCAGAGGCAGCGCCCCTACTTTCCCATGTCTCCTTTCCTCCGGGGGGTCTTCAAGACAAACCCCACTCTCTCTGTTCCTCCACAAAGCATCTCTGGCCCCTAGATCTGTCACTGAAGGGTGTGACTTGAACAGAGCCAGAGCTCAGGTCTGGAAGGATGGGGTGAGGGTCAGAGCCAAGCTCAGCAGACTGGGGAGGGGCCAGGCAGTTCTGCTCACATGCACCCTCCACCCCACGACTCCTCCTGGAATGTTCCTTCTCTCCCTTTCTGAATGCCTGTTTCTCTGTTCTCTCTCATTCAGAGCTGGACTCTGGGCTCCTAGGGCTGCTTGAGACTGGGAGAGGGTGGGATTAATTCAACCCAAGCTTCAGGTGGCCTATCTACATGTTGGGGACTGTCCCCCTTCCCTGTGAAGCCAGAAACCCTAAGGAAAACGGAAGTAGTAATATTGCTAGGGGAAGTGACCCCGTGGGCTATATCCTGAGACATAGTTCCTCATTTCCACCAGTAGAGCTCAGCCATGGTAGTTGTTTGCCCTTAAACCTCTAGTCTCTACCTCTGTTAAAAACAAACAAATAAAAGGATCCCGGGGGCTACCTCCTAAGGCTCCTCTGAGGGTAAGTAACACTGGCCAAATGCAAGTAAGCCGCCAGGTCACACAGGACATCGAATGACACATGGTACCCAAAAGCAGGAGGGAAAAGGAGGCTGGCCTCTTCAGAAAGCCTGCTTCTAGCTCTGTGCTGGTCGGAGAGAACAGGGAAAATCCAGGAATCAATACGCACCCCAAAGAGCATGCTCCAAGACGCAGCATCGACCTAGGCTCTGGGATGCAGTGAGAGGATGGAGGAGCCGACCCACTCCTGGGATACTGGGTCTCCTCATCCCCACGGCCGATGCTTTGCCTGCTTTCCGGCACCTTCACTTCCTCTTTGCTTCCCCCAACCTCCTCCCCATGATGCATAGTTCATGCTTCTCTTCTGTCTACCCCCCTTCCCGCTTCTTTGTCCTCATTAAGCAGTGAAGACACTGCACTGGGGATCATCAAATGCAAACTCCACAGATCCCGAGTATCACAAAGCTTGAGACTCTAAACAACAGGCTGCATGCTTGTCACTGAATGAGCCATCTCTCAGAATCCCGCGAGGGAAGTTTGTGCAAGCAGCAATTATGGGACCTTTACTCCAAACCCATTAAATCTAAATCCTTGGGTAGAGCACTAACAAATCTGTTTTTTATTTTTAATAATGATAATAAAAATTTAAAACTCCTCGGTGGATAATCATGTTTGTTCCATTAAAGAAACGCCATCGAACATTGGACAACCACACTTCATGATCCAAACTAAACTAGATGACAACCCTTCACCAAAGTCCCTACCCCCTTGCATGCTTTCCCGTGTCTTCATTCCAATAATGCTTGCACTGCTAGCCTGAGGCTTTCTGTGTACAGGGCCCGCTTTCACATGAGTCATGGCAACCTTGAACAGTCAGAGAACTAAAGGCAAAGGGGTGATTTTGCTGAAAGCAGACAAAGAACCAAACGTGATGGCCTCTTAATATCTATATTGCAAACCATAAGACCTGAAAGTAGAGAGAGAGAGTAAGAAGGAAAGTGTCTGCTATAGAGAGGCAGGGGTTATAATGGGGTGGGGTAGGGATGGTGGGAGGGATACTGGGGATATTGGTGGTGGAAAACGTACACTAACGGAGGGATGGGTGTTTGATCATTGTATGACTGAAACTCAATCATGAAAGCTTTGTAACTGTAACTTTGTAACTCACAGTGATTCAATAACAAAAAATTAAGATATACAAATGATAATTCTGAAAAAATAAAACTAATTATATTTTTTTTAAACAAAGGGGTGGGCGGAGATGGGAAGGTGTCTACTGATAGAATCTGTGCAGGTGAAGGAGTCACAGACACAGCTGGGAGGTGGCAGAAGTGAAGGTGGGCAGGAGGAGGAAGAGGAAAGTGGGTGGCAGAAACTACAGTGAAGTGAGGCTTCCCATGAGTCTGTTGTTCTGGCAACATGAGGCTGAAAGTTTGGAAGACTGATGCGCCCTACAACTCTGGACGGCACGTTTCCAAGGCAAATGAATGCATCCACAATGCAAAGGAACAGGCCATATGATTTGTGGGCAAAGGAGGGTGTCAGGGACCCTAGGCTCAAAGCAGGTTACTCTGGTCATTATATTCCCTCCCACTCCCAGTGCCTGTGCCCAGAGCCCTGGAATCATACCTGGGTCACCTCACTCCCTCAAGGCTCCTTCTCCATGCTGTGACTCCACTCAGAGGAGAGGATGACACTAGGCTGCAACTTCTAGCTTAGGACTGCATTTGGGGACACTACTCCAGGGCACAGCACTCCACGAGGCCCAGATTTTCCACTCACTCGGTTTGGTTCTTAAACTGCTGTTTACATTACAAGTAGAGTTAAGTCGCTTCTAACTCCCTCCGTTGCTTTGCTAATTTGTCTGCAAACGTGCAAACAACTTTTACAAAAACAACAAAAACAACATAATTTATAGATAGATTAAAAGATGTGAGGCCCCACTGCAGAAGGAATTTGCATTTCAATACTACGAGAAATGAAAATAGCAGTCTTTTACTCTAAACCATGTCCCTCAAAGGTTATTTCATTTCATCTCATAATACTTAGCTCTTTGAAGTGGGTGAGTATTAACCCCATCAGACAGATGAGAAAGAAAACAGATTGTAGGCCTCAAGGGGAGGGCAGGGGTCACTTGGCTTCTGAAATGTGGAGCCAAGATTCAAACAGCTCCACTTGGCTGACTGTTTCCACGGGAAAAGGGGCGAAGTTACCTCAGTCCTTCTGGAAGGAACAGAAAAAAAGACCCAACTCTGCCAACACTACCACATGCTCAGGTGCCAAAGTGGCCTCCTTCTCTGTGATGGCCCCTCTGCCTACCATCCTCCTGACCTCATGGATGTCCTGCTCCACATAAAAGAAAACAATAAAATCCTACAACATGATCCCTTTTCACAAAGCCTTCATGCTGGTTCTTCTCTTCTCAAATGTTCTTCCTAAGATCTTTACGTGTCTTGGTCTTTCCACCATAGAAACTCAGGTGTGAGCCTCACTTTGACCTTTCCTGATAGCCCTGCCTAAAATGTCCCAGAGTACCCCCTTCTTCTATTTTCATGAAAGTGTTTGCTACTACTTACCATTGTGCTATTTAATGGATGTTTATTTTTGGTCAACACACATGCAGACATGTGACACTATCTCCAGGACCTCTGACAGTTCCTGACATCCAAGGAGAAAATAAACACTATATTTTCCTTAATGAATGAATTTGTAAGTGAGAAAGTTGCTTGCTAAAAAAAAAATAAATAAAAATTCTCAAAGTCTCTTGTTACTACCTTTGGAAACTTAATTGCCCTGATTAAATTTAGTTGGTTATGTCACATGAGGAGCCTATGTTTATCTTCCAAAAGTTTAAGATGTTTGGGAGCCAGAGGCAGAGCATAGCGGGTAGGGTGCCTTTCATGCAGTCAACCTGAGTTCATGACACCTTGCTGGCCCTCCAAACTCTCCAGGAGTGATTCCTGAGCACGGAGCCAGGAATAAGTCCTGAGCACTGCTGAGTGTGACCCAAAAACATACAAATAAACAGACAGAAACCAAGACAAGTGGAGTTCATGCACAATTCAATCACCATAATCAGTGGCTGAGTAAACGCAGTACTCCTACATAAAAAAAAAAGCTTAACCAAAGAGTTGGGGCGATAATACAGTGGACGGTATGCGCTCCTTGCACACAGCCAACCCAAGTTCATTCCTCAGCACCGCATATGATCCCCAAGCCCACAAGGAGTGATCCCCAAGTGCAGAGCCAGGAATAAACTCTGAGCACTGCCAGCTGTGGCCCCAAAGTAAAACAAACTTAATTGATTGGGTTTGGGGTTTTTATTATCATATCTCTGTGAGATGGGCTGGAGTGATAGCACAGCGGTAGGGCATTTGCCTTGCACGTGGCCGGCCTGGCCTCGCCAAGTTCAATTCCTCCGCCCTTCTCAGAGAGCCCAGCAAGCTACCGAGAGTATCTCGCTTGCACGGCAAAGCCTGGCAAGCTACCCATGGTGTATTTGATATGCCAAACACAGTAACAACAAAGTCTCACAGTGGAGACGTTACTGGACCCACTTGAGCAAATCGATGAACAACAGGAGGACAGTGCTACAATGCTATCTCTGTGAGACAGAGCTCAATAAACTTGATGTGGTTGACTCAGAAAAAAAAAAAAACTAAGACAAATGCTTGCGTCTTTTGCCTCTTGCTTTGAAAGAGGGCTAATAGAGTTGTGAGTTGCACGGGCACCCACTGCCACCTCACATAATGAGCTTCTCACTCTCCTGCCCCTGACCATTCCCCTAACCAAGCCAGCCTTTTGGCCATCTCTGTCTGTAAGACACGAGAAGGACCTTGTGCTGTCACCTGTGAATGAGTGCCATGTGGTTGGCAGCCTGTCCTTGATGCTGAGAAGAGGGGATGAAGTCACAGTCAAGGGAAAAACAGTGTCTTTGTGGGGCTGAAAAAAGTATGAGGTAAGGTGCATGGCTAACATGCGGTTGATTCTGGTTTAAACTCCAGGACCATATGTTTCCATGTGAATCACTGAGTCCTAGAAGTCCCGTGAGTACCTCTGGAACCCAGGTAATCCTCTGTATGAAAGGGGCCAAGAAGTACCTTATCCTCAGGCCCTTGCATTGAATCACCAGCCCCTGTTTAACTCTATCCTCACCAAAAAAGAATGTATTTGCAGTGACCAGAAATTGAAACCTTACTATCCCATTTTCATTTGGCTTGAAAGTACTTTTCTCTTAATTGCAACTGACATCTGTTGTACTTAAATAATTAATTTATCCATACATTTAGTTTAAAATGTATTAAAAGTTTATTAGGCATCAGTTTATATGGCAGGCCCTGAAGCTCGTAGACACATAAAAAATGAGGATGATTAATTGCAGTTGTCCTAAGGCCTCTGAAAGGCAGGGAAAAAAAGGGGAAGCAACGGAAGAGAGGTGGGTGAGGTGACTTGTGGGTGGAGAAGAAAGATCTGAACGTTTGAGGACTTTGCATTGGTAAGACAGTCCAGGGGAGACTCCCATCTGGGTAGGAGGAAGTACCAGCAACCACGCTTAAACAAGAGTCCATGTGTATACCACACATATGCACACACAAATGCACAGACACATTGATGCACACACCTGCAAACATATGCCCACGTATCTATACCACACATAGGAACATGTTCTCATGCATGGATACACAAAGCACACACATGCACACAAAGCAAAGGAGCAAAAATAAGGAGAGAAGAGTGAAGAAATAGAAGTGCTAGGACCTAAGGACAAATGTCACTGCTCTGGGCTTCCTGTGCCCCTGAGCAGCATCCTGGGGCAGAGGGATGGGGAAGGATCAAGAATATCTGTGCCCCCAAAGGGCATGGCCATGTACTGCAGAGTTGAGAAGAGGGCTGGAGGGCTCCCAACACAGTGTTTTCTGCCTTCTCGCCCTCCCCCCTTTAACATTCACCCACTTATCCCACAAAGATTCTCTGCCCCCTCAGAGGCCACACTCATTGACTGGGATTCTTTGCTGGGCCATTTCTGAGTACTTTTAACAATCTGACTTCACAACCTTAAGAAGTCAGCTCTGTGTTTATCTACATTTACTTGGCAAGGAAGATGAGGCTCAGAGAAGTTAAGACCTCAGATGGAAGTCACACATTAATTGATGAAGCCTGGCCACCTCCTCAACAGGGAGGCTTCCAGAAGCCTCTCTCAACAGTGTGGCTGCCTTTCTTCTGACATACACACACACAGAGAAAGATATATATATATATAGAGAGAGAGAGATGCAAACAGCAGACAGTGCTTTTCTGGCAGATCTGGAACTCAAAGTCTGAGCTCCAGAGTTGGTGTTGCAAGATGCTTTCCTTCCCTCCCAGGTTAGGGGGCGAAGAGGAGGCAGAGGACGACCCTCAGCCTGGGCACTCCCTTCTTGGAACCCTCTGTTACTCTAATGTTCCTCTTCCCCTTGCTGATTCTGGTCACTCCCAGTATCTTCTAGACTCTTCTATCATCCACACCTCCTCTGACCGTGTCCCCCACAGAGGTGTCCTGGAGGATGCTTGGGAGTGGAGAGAGAGAGTAGAACTTCAGACGCTTGGATGTAACTGCCGCAGTAGTGACCCTGGCTCAAATCCCAGGCACAGTATCTCCTCCTTGAGCTCCACCAGGGTCACTCCTGAGCACCAGCAGGGGTGGCCCCAAATCAAACAAAAAGATTCTCTCCTTGACTAATTTCCCTCCTGGGGTTAACCTCCCCTCCATCCTAGTAATGGAGGTTCCAATCTCAGTGGTAGCACCCAAAGCATTTTCTTTACCTCCAATCCCCAATCCAGCTGCTTTCTAGACACGCCCATATTCTGACACACTCAAATATAAATTCTACCCATTCTCATTCCCCTGCTCCCTAAGTCCGTGGCATCCTAATTTGGGGCCTGGCACTCACCGAGTCAATGCTCTATGGCGCAGAAGGTCAAGAACAAAGTGGAAAGGCCATAGGACTAGGTACTTCGTACAAAGTGAGGGATAAAGGGAGCAAAAAGAGTTATTTCAGGCCCTGATGTCAGGGACTGAACTGACAAAAGAAGGAGCAAGCAAAGCAGGGCCAGAAAGATCTTGGTAGCATGAACTCGTGTGTTCATGGGTGGTGGTTGGCAACGGAGGAAAAACTGCCATTTGGCTGAGACTGTTCTGGACAGCTGGGAAATCTCACACATGGTAGAGCACTGACTGTGCTCGGTCTCGGGGTTTCCATGCAGTAGCCTACAACACACACACACACACAGAGGCATGTACACACAAATACATACACACACACACACAACAATACAACAACCAAATTTCTCCCCAGTGCATGTCCAATCCTCTCCTGAAAATCTGTATGCTAAGAGAACAGGCCAGTGAAGAGGAACATGTGGGTAATTTAGTGAGAAAGTGGAGCTGGAGCAATAGCACTGCAGGTAGGACGTGTGCCTTGCACGTAGCCAATCGGGTTTGATTCCCTACATCCCATATGGTCCCCCGACACCACTAGTAGTAATTCCTGAGTGCAAAATCAGGAGAACCCCCTGAGCATTGCCGGTGTGACCCAGAAAACAAAAAGAAATCAGTGAGAAAGAGACCTTTTCTGGGGCCTGGTTCTGGAGAACCCAATAGAACTTTGAATCAAAGATAATGAGAGCAGGGCTGGGTGTGAAGCAGGAGAAACAGCCGTGAGATGAGGTTGGATTGTGGCAGCAGCATGTGAATACTGACTGGATCCCCAGGCTGCCGTTTTCTTCCTTCAAGAGACCCCATCTTTGACCCAGTGTATACCCTGAAACTCTCAGTTCTTGCTCTCTCGACTCTTCCTTGCATCTCTCTCCCCCAAAACCCCGTTGACCATGTGACACTGTTTGGGCTCCTAAGGTCATGGACAGGAGACTTTTGCAGACCTTATACCCTGCGCTGCCTCTTCTTGGAGTCTGGGCACCATGCCTGGAGGTCGGGCAGCCCCCATAGAACTGTGCCAGCGATGCCAAGGAAGCACAGAAGTCAGCCTGCTGTCAGCAAGCTCCCGCCCTCCAGCCCCCTGCAGTCCCATCTCTGGATACTTTGTTGGAAGACACCACAAAACTCTTTTGTGTTGTTGTTCGATGACAAAAATCACTGCCCAAGATCCTGGGCTAAATATTCTTCCTTCTCTAGTTTCTTCTTCTGAAAAACAGGGACAGAATGGGGGCCTTAAAAATTCAGTGGAAGAATTAAGTGAAAAAATGTGGATGCTCAGAGAGGTGACAAGCTCCCAGTTCAAGAGTAATCACTGAGCAGAGATTTTCTGATGGTACCCGCAGATCAACCCAGCTCAGGACCATCTGGGCGTTCTTTGTTCCTGGAACAGAGAATTGTAGCAGAGAGGATTTTTCCCCCTTAGAAAACGGAATACCACTGGCCTTAAATATTACTCTTACGTGTGCTGGACCCATCAATCACAGAATCAAAATAGAATCTGAATAGAATATAGATCTAACATCCAACAATGAGGCAAAAAGACAGAATCACCAAAGCCTGGGAAGAGCAAACAAAACTCTCTCAGGGCAAAACTCAGACTCTGAGACATTTCCCAGCAATTTCAATGTCATCTCAGAAAATTGGCGGATAACATTTTTAAAAAGCTGCTCTCCTGTATCTAAATCATATTGTCAACGTGCTACCTAGAACCTCTATTTTCCCCTCATCTAATAACTCAATTTTTCTTATCTGTCAGCATTTCCAAATCTCTAAGTGATCTTTTATCTAAGCACTTTATCCAGCTAGGCTTTATTTTATAATGCTGCTGACTCTTCTTCACTGGGTACCTATCACCTGTGGCTAGCAGTGTATCACAATCATCAAGGCTAAAGTCTCACTAACTTATGCTCAGGTCACCAGAGTTAACAGCTTCACTGCCAAACTACCTCCTATCCACCCGGCCCCAAACACAAAACAACCCAAACTTTTTTCTTTCAGTTAAGGGGGATCCTAAAGGATCCCATCTTTCTCAGATGACTTAGGTCTGATGTATGAAAGCAAGAGATAGCATTTACCAAGAGTCTAATATTTACCAAGCCCTGGGTACTACCCCCATAGAACTAGGTTTCCTTCCATCACCATCTTACAATTAGAAATTCAAGGGCACAAATAAGGTGCCAAGATGGGGAAGGTCCAGAGCTCAAGCCCCCTGGTGCCTCTGCCAGCCTTCTCTATAGCCTGTTCCAAGGTCTTCCTGAACGCACAGCATTTATTAGTTCTCTGAAGATGGAGAAGCAATGGCTCATCATGGAAAGCAGATTGTTGCAAAAAATTGAAATAGTTATCCCATACAATCCTGCTATCCACTTGTGGGAATTTACTCAAAGCAAACAAAACCACCAATTGAAGGAGTTCTATGTACCTGTGCTTTATTGCAGTATTATTTACAACAGCCACAATTGGAAGCAGCCTTAGAACCCATTGATATGTGGGTAGATAAAGAAATGGTGACATATATATACCATAGAAGGTTATTTGGCAATTTAAAAGATGAAATCCTGCCATTTGCTTGATGGACTGAGAAGGCATTAACAGTTCACATTAAGGAAGATGAGCACCGTATGGTTTTACTCATATATGGTATGAGTAACCAAACATAGATAAACTAAATAAAACAAAAGTCAACACTTAGATTATAAGAATAATCATTGGTTCACTAGAAAGGAGAAGGAAAGGCAGGGTAAGTTGAGCAAGGGGGAAAAACCTCTATGGTGATGGGTGTAATTGTACTTTTGGTGGTAAGCTTACTATAATATAAACCAATTTGATTTTAATGATGCACTTACATATATGTAAAACACACACATATATATGTATATATGTACATATATCATGCTATAATGCAAGGTCACTTCAATGAAGTAAAAAGAAATAATGGCACCCATGTTACATTCTAGCATCAAACACCTTGACTTCTGTGCATATCTAAAGCAATTTCTAGGAGCATCTAAAGCAATTTTCTTAGCATTAAAAATACACCAAACTTCTCAAAGCAGATCTTCACTCCCACTGGAACAAAGAGAGAACTGGCTGGCCAACAAGGAATACATTTCACAGATATGAGAGACTAAAAAGAAGTGAGACAGACACATCACTGCAAATTCTATCTCCAAGAGAAGTGTTCACTCATATTCTCTGAAGAATAATCAACAGGAGCAGGGAGAACAGTGAGGAGGCAGAGGGGGTAACTGACTCTGGACAGACACCTCCATCTGCCACTGCTGACTTTTTTTTTTTTTTTTGCTTTTTGGGTCACACCCAGAGATGCTCCAGAGTTACTCCTGGCTCTCAGGAATTACTCCTGGAGGTGCTCAGGGAACCATACAGGATGCAGGGAATAGAACCCGGGTTGGCTGTGTGCAAGGCAAATGCCCTACCCGCTGTGCAATCACTCCAGCCCCCACTGCTGACTTTTAGAACCAACTCCAAATGCTTTAAAGTCAAACAAATTAGGATTTGCATTCCAGTTCTAACCATGTGATCTGGACCAAGAGACATAAACTCACTCTAATTTAGCTCCCAACAACAACCAAAAAGGAATGCTGTGACTTATCTCACAGCAGTATGCAAGAATTGAAATGCTCGCTAATGTCGTCTGGCACAAAGTTGCCCTATATTATGATCTTAGCTTTTATACCCTCTTGCCTTTCCCACCTCCATTTTACCACTCTTCTCGTCTGAGAAAGGCTATAACACAATTGTGCTTGAAAGATACTGTCACAAGAAATCCCGTCTGACAAACGACTAAACGGAAGGCAAGACATGAAATGATGTCCAAAATTGCGGAAACAACCTACAGTAGGGCATAAGGCACATACCACCTTGTTTTCAAAATTATGTTGCATATGGGACCATACGGAAGGAAATTGTCTCTTAATAGTGTCGCACATATCACTGCTGGTTTATCCTCTTTCTCCAACCATTACATGTCAGTTGGGGTGGGGAGGTGGAGGATGGGAGAACAGTAAGAAAAGATGGGGCCAAAGATGAACAGGGACTCTCTGTTTTGCCTCGGTAAATTAAAAAAAATGGGGTTCTCTGCACAGGAAAAAATAGAGAGTGCTGTGCGAATTTTTTATTCTCAATCAAGCAATTTAGAAAGAATCATAGCAACAGACTTCAGGGTAAGAATATTTTCACATGCCCTTTAATGAGAAATAAGATATAGAGTCTGATCCTATTTTAGCTACCACACATCCTTTGCTAAACTGATCTGCTTCCAGACTCCAATCCTTTTCTCCACACATACCCTTTCCATTGTACACTCTTCTTACGACTTTAAGGAGTGGGTCTGCATCCTGACCCAACCGTAATTCCTCCTTCTGTTTTCCCTCCCACCTGAGCCAGTCCCCATAACAGTGGTACAACAGTTGTCAAGGACTGTCCTTTCTTAGCATCACTCCTGATTTTCCTCCCCTAAAGGATCTGCTTGAACTGTTATTTTATAAACACCTTTATTTTAGCCTTAAGACATTTAAGTGGTTAGGGCATAAAACAACATTTCAATCTCATAAACTGTAAACTGAGTACCCGTATAGCTTAAGTGATAACTTTGTTTGAATTCCCAAAGCTCTAGAGACTGAAGACTAAAACTGAGGTCTCCTACATCTTTGCTCAGTGCTCTGAAAGACTAAACTGAGTTAGTAGAAGACCCAAGCTTTGAAATTGGTGCTTCTGGACTCTGGAGTCTCTGAAGCTGTGATATCCTAGATTAGTCACTTAACCTCTCGGAGCTAATATCTGAAAGCCCAGAAAGATTTCAGCAAATCCAGAGAAACCTCCTAGAAAGAACTGGAAATATGTCTAGCTCCTGTTCATTACTTGGATTCAGACAGAAATCCTAAATCCAGGATCTTGGGAAGAATAAAAGCAATTATAACAAGGCAAAATAAAATAGACTCTTTATACTCAGGTGGGGAGCTGCCAAATATCACCTCATACATTTTTAAACGCTCTCTGTTACTATTCTAAACAGGCTCCTGTACCCAGCCGCTCATTCTTAGTTCAAGCTCTTCTCTAACGGAACTAGCTCTTCAGAGCTATGGTCGGCATGGGCCCCCGCCTTGGCTCAGCTCTCCTGCTGGAGCAGAAGCACGTTGCCCTCCCCAGGGGAGTGAGAAGAGTCTGCAATCAGCCATGGAGTCACTCAGTCCCAGTCTCCCCGGGATGCTGAGCCTGCTCCATCCATATTCCAACCTAGTTGACTGAATGCAGAGCTGGACACTGAGTCCAACATGAGGTGTGCATCTCCTCACTTAACCATCAACAATCCTGCAATGGCTGTTATTCTCCTCAATAATCAGGTGAAGAAACCAAAGTTTAGATATTGAGGCAGGGGAGTGGTCCAGAATGGTCCACATCTAGAATGTGCTGGTTAAAACCAGAACTCACTCCAAAGCCTGAGCTTTTTACAACTGTATTCATTAACCCCCAGGCATTTGAGGGGCTAGTGGGGGTTGAACTTCCGGTGCCAGGGATTAAACTTAGGGTGTTGCGAATGCAAGGCAGGTGCTCCAGTCCTTGGAGTTTACTCCCTATCCCTCACACATGTATCCCACCTTCTAAAGATCACCCCTTCCCTGGCGAAGCAAGAGCAAACATTCACCTTTGCTCTGGTCCATCAGTGCATGCAAAAAAAATGTGAGCATATCTTCCCTCTGCTTTTGTCCAAACTCTTTCTAACCACTGTTTTAGTGTTTCCTTTCATTATTCTGTCATTCTCATGTAATTTATATTTTACATTATACACGATAGCACAGCGGTAGGGCGTTTGCCTTGCACGCAGCCAACATGGCCGACCCGAGTTCGATTCCTCTGCCCCTC
>JAOXYA010000005.1:11617279-11629721 GCA_028565675.1 Sorex palustris | reverse complement strand
CGGGCCCAGTAACGTCTCCATCATGAGACTTATTGTTACTGTGTTTGGCATATTGAATACATCACGGGTAGCTTGCCAGGCTCTGCTGTGCAGGCGAGATACTTTCAATAGCTTGCCGGGCTCTCTGAGAGGGGCGGAGGACTATAAATAAAATCTTAAAGCTCTCTAGAACCTGCACTACCCCACTTCCTACCAAACACATGACTCATTTTCTATAAAGAAACTTTGACTTAGGCCAGAGGGGGTAATACAGTGGGTAAGGCACTTGCCTTGCATGTGCCCAACCTGGATTTGATTCTTGGCATCTCATATGGTCCCTCAAGCACCGCCAGAAGTGATCCGTCAGTACAGAGCCATGGGTAAGCTCTGAGTCCCTTTGTGTGTTCCCCCCACCAAAAAAGGAAATGAGACTTTTCATCAAAGGGTATTTAATTATCATAGACGCCATCTTTGCTCACTATCAGCAATTCTCCCTTTAGGAAAAACTGAGCTAGTTTGACTAGTAGAAGCTCTTCTTGCAAACCCAAATGAGGTAAGTGCAAGGATGACCTCTGTCTCCCTCCTCTATCCCCGGTACTTAGCAGAGTGCTTGGCATATGGCGGGAGCACAATAAACATTTCTGATGATATTAACGAGCACACCCATGAGTGAGCAATGGCAATAACAAGGTGCCCTTCTCCATCTCCTTGAGACATGGAGGAAAGCACTCTTCTAGCTCCTGTCATCACCAGGACTTATAATATGAGGGCAAGTACCATAAATACCATTTGCAACTTTTTGATATTATGTAGGGGTCATTCTTCGGTCAGTGTTTTGGATTGGTAAATGCTTATGCAAATGAATGTCAATGCTCTGTGTGTGTGTGTGCACGCATGTGTGTATGTGTTTGTGTGTTTGTGTGTGCGCATGCGCACATGTGTGTATGAAACTATGTGAGTCAGGAAGTCCCCTTTCTCTCTGAGTTCTGAGTTCTCAGAGCAATCTGGGTTCTGAGATGACCGCACTGATGGGACAAGACACCCAGGCATGATTCTGTTCACATTAAAACAAGACTCTACGGGGACTGGAGCGATAGCACAGTGGGTCAGGTGTTCGCCTTGTGTGGCTGACCCAGGTTCGATTCCCAGCATCCCATATGATCCCCCGAGCACTGCCAAGAGTAATTTCTGAGTGAAGAGCCAGGAGGAACTCCTGTGCATCTCCAGGTGTGACCCAAAAAGAAAAAAGAAAAGAAAACAAGACTCTACAGACATAAAAGACAGAGGAGACCACAATGGCCAGGACATGACTGGAAGGGGCAAGCCATGCCATTCAAGCTGGCTGGGTCTAAGGTCAATTAACAATACGGTCCTACATTCCTTAACATAAAATGCCACTATCATTGCTGCCTTCAACGCCCTAGTTGGTCAGCCACACAACTCATCCCAACAGCATCCCAATCTTCTCTAACCCCTTCACGCTGCATGTGGAACTGAGCACTGCCTCAAAGCACACATGCTCTCAGTGCCCCTGACCTGCCACCCCTCTCCTCTTTCCCCTCAGACAAGAACAGAAGAGAAAACATTCCAGAACTGAGGAGAAAACACCACTGGAGTTGTGACCTTTGGGGCATAAGCCAGGTGACTTAGAGTCTCTCAACTTGCCCGTGGTTCTTTATTTAGTTCTCAGAGTCTATTCCAGGCTTAAATTTTGTGGATTCCCTCTGTCTTCCATGCTGTATTACCTTCCCCCTCCAAGATCAAGTCTCTGCTCTTGTCTGTTTGGCCGTCAGGCCCGGAAAATGGGTCTGTTGGGAGCACTGGAGTGGAGCTCTGCATCTTCTTTGCTTCTAGCTGGGTGTGGCACCCGAGAGTACAGCAAAAGCCCAGAAAATTCCCGCTGGAATATCTGTCCTCCTTGTTCTCTTCCCTCTGTGCTCACTGAGGGTTGGATGGATCCCTTAAAAGACAGAATTTCCCTGAAACAACCCTCATCCCTCATTTCCTCCTCCAGGTTCCAGAAATGGCTTATATTTTCTTGCCTAGGGACTACTGGTGGTGATCACCACTTTAAGTTACCACTGGCTCCAGGTGAGGAGAACTTTCCAACTCCTCAGCGCTAGTTCTTTGATCAAAAATTTTATAAAAAAATTTTTTAAATTAAATTTACAAAAAAAATTATTTAGGGGCTGGAAGGATTTTATAGCAGATAAGGCCTTTGCCTTGCATGCAGCTGACTTGGGTTCGATCCCTAGCACCCCATATGGTTCCCCAAGCACCACCAGGAGTGATTCCTGAATGCAGAGCCAGGAGTAACCCCTGGACATCACTTAGTACAGCCCCCAAACAAAATTAAAATTTATTTAAATATTTTAATTTAATATTTTGATTGAATTCACAATTTTTATTAATGTTTAATTGGTCTTAAAAGTTATTTATAGATGAGTTTAGTGCATATGATGCTCTAGCACCAGGCCCATCAACAACTTCCTCCACCAGGATTTCCAGGTTTCCTAAACCCTCTGCCTGTCTCCCTGACAGGCACATTCTCAAGCTCAGATTGTTGTTTGAATACAGTGTTGCTGACCCTGTGGCTTGGAACTGAGCTACATCACTCCTCTATACAACCAAAGTACCCAAACTCCTTGACCCTGTCTCCCTGTTAGCTCCCCTTACTATTTCTCTCTGTTGTCTCGTACCATTTCTCCCTTTGACTTCATTCCTTGCCTGTCCTTTTCCTTCCCATACTCTGGGGCCAACGGTGTTGATCAGACTCTCTTGCAATTAAACATTCTCAGGAGGGTTCCAGCCCTGACCTGGAATAACACCTTCTCCACACATAACCACACCCCATATTCCAGAAGAATCCCTGAGGATATCTCAGGCAGAAATGGCAAAAGCAGGCCCTTAATTCTACCACCCACCTCCCTGGAAATGGAATAGCCTCTCCTGAGCAAAATGCCCCCTGCCTGAGGAGTGCGGAGCAACACCCCGAGACCCCCTCACCAGGGGATTCGCCTGGGCGCAGAGCCCAGAAACCTCTATGAGCTGTTTCTAGAACCTGCTTCCCAGAGCCAATGCCTGAGAGAGAGGCAGGGCAGGGCACTGGGCAGCAGCAGCACCCAGAGAATAGTTCTGTGCCTCCCTAAAGGAAAATGACTCCATTCAACAGGATGGGACATTGCTGAGAGACAAACTGGCTCAGGAAGTCCTCACCGCCTTTCTCCTCATCCCTTCTTTTTTTGGATTTGGCAAGAATCTGCTTCCTGAAAACAAACAACAACCAAATTTGGGAGTCCATTTTCTTTTTTTTTCCTTTTTGGGTCACACCCAGCAATGCTCAGGGGTTACTCTTGGCTCTGCACTCAGGAATTACTCCTGGTCATGCTCAGGGTACATATGGGATGCCAAAGATCAAACCCAAGTCAGCCACATGCAAGGCAAACACCCTACCGGCTGTGTTATCACTCTGGACCCGTCCATTTTCATTGTGAAATTTTACGCCAAAATGGGAAGAAATCAAGTCAGACAAGGAAACAGCAAAGGATATCTGAGAGAAATGGACCACGGTGACCCTTACACTTTTACTCAATGCTTGCTTTGATCTCTGTAAAACCCTGGGATATAAGACTGGAGACACGCATGTTGGCACCCTCGTCTCCATCATACTTTATCAGGGCATTCATATGCAAAGCAAACATGCGCTCCTGCTCTTTAAGCCACCTCTGCAGCCCCCCCCCGCCCCATTGTAATTATTCTTTAAAATCATTTGCTTTCACATGTCCTCTCTCTGTATCCAGAAGCCAGCCTTCACAGCTAGCACAGCTTGTACATCGGGCCTGAATCACCATATCCACAGTCACCATAGAAATAGGGGGATGGGGACAGCTGCTGGCCCGAACCTCCTCTCCCCAGTCTGCTGAAACCTCAGAGGCTTCTTCCTGGCTCCACTCCCGTGTGGGGAGGGTCAGAACCCACAGACAGAGAGTCCCATGGCCGGGGTCAGGAAGCATGCAAGGCACTGGCAGCTTGTCCACCTAGGATTAGATTTGGAAGGGAAACCTTGAGTCTGCACCTCACCCACCAGCTCCCAATCCCCTCTCCTCAAATGGCTCAGGAATCCACACATCCCTGTTCAGGACCCTGAGAATAAATTAATAGAATGTTCCAGAAAGTCAGTGTCTGACAGTAACCCACAGGGGCAGTCCTGCCGACTCAGAGATAAAGTCCTCATATGGGAGCAGGGTTCCTGGAAGGTGCTGGAAAGGAAGCAGAGAGTGCCTAGGCTTAGAGGGGTGAGGCATCTAGTCTGGACGCAGCTCTGAGCTGGTTGCAAGCCCTTGAGGGCGAAGACACTATACAGAGGAGGAGAGACACTATGCGAGACACTATGCGAGAGGCATAGGGCAGTCAGGGGAACCAGGTATGCAGGGCTCTGAGACCTTTTCCACTTCCTGTTCATGGGAAGGGTAAGTAACATACACACACACACACACACACACACACACACACACACATCTCCCAGTCAGTGTGGCCCCATCCTTTAGGCCATGGCAAAGTCTTTGTTTTCAGGTTGACGCTGTGCTGCTCACAACACTCAGAAACACTTTCTCTCTTGGCCCACTTTAACTAGTAAAGAGGTATTTAAGTAAGGTGTGTGTATGTGTGTGTGTGTGTGTGTGTGTGTGTGTGCATGTGTTTTACAGAGAGAAAGAGACAGGCATCAGAGAGAGAGAGAGAGAGAGAGAGAGAGAGAGAGGAGACTGTCCTTTTTTTTTTAATCACTTCATTTTTCCCACTCCACTGTCTTTCATTCCATTCCTCGCCTTGCATTTGAAATTCCTCTTCTCTTGTTCACAGAATTTCCTGTCTTAGAGTTCTGGTGAGTCTTCACTCTTTCATGTTTCCCTTTCTCAGCCTTGACATGAGTCGCTACCAATATGCTCGTGAGTACCTCAGGTGTCTGCGCTCACTTTCCCAGGCTCTGCTTGACAAGACCCGTCACTTTCTATCCCTTCTCCCAGCCCCCTGAACGCCTCACCTTTCTCCATTGGGATTGTTTGCCTCTAAAGGTGCCTAGGAAGCCTCTTAGTCTGCCTTCTGGGGACCCCTTTTTCTTTCCCTGTCTTGTTTCTCCAGAAATTACCCACAACCTGAGGTGTTCCCTCTGCTGATGGAGGAACCAATGACAGGACCCTCACCTATGCCTCACCCATAGGACACAGGTCCAGTCCTCCACTTCATCTGCCTCGTGGCCTGTGCTCATGTCAAGGTTAAGTCAAAGTCAAAGTGGCTGGGATGTCTCTCCTGTTCTTTGTGTGCCGTTGTCATCTCCCCTTGGTTAATCAATTCTGTTCTAGACATAACCTGTTTCTATCTGAGCCCTAAATCCTTTCTTTGGCATCTGATACAATGTTCAAGTGTCTTCACTCTCTCCTCTGGCTACTTCTCTAATTGCACACCAAAAAATTTCCTCAGAATCATTTTCTTCTCCCACTTGCCACACGACATTATTTCTTTCTTTCAAATCCGACATCTTCTTCCCTCTTCTCCTTTTCCCTTAAGAATCTACCTGGAGAAGGAGGACTCTTGCTTGACAGAAACATAACTGATCCAGTCTGAGCTCCAAGGAGTTTAATGAAAGGGACTGTTAAGCCTTTGTCCCCCCTGCACCTAATTAATCATTCATGCCCTGAAACTCACTGGTTCTTCAACCGGCGCATCCATTCCCACACCAGTTCTCTAAATTTCCATCTGTCTTCTCAACCAGAATTAATATGGCTCTGCTTACACAAATCTCTCAAAGGAGCTAGATGAAATAGTGTAGGAATCAATGACTTGCTGTGACTTAAGTTTTTTCAAAATCGGAAAATAGTGATCTACATCGTAAAAAGGCTTTAAGGAATGAAAGGGAAAGACTGGATTTGCAAAAAAGATAAACCTGGTGACCTTAAGGACATCACTGAGCTTTAGTGAACCTCGGGTGAACAGTTTACATCTAAACTGTGAAAATAGGTATGAGCCTCATGTATAAAGTGGAAAGTACTTATGAAGGCAGAAGTTTGTTACTACTAAACAGAACTGACAAATTAACCATTCATGCATACATCAGAATGTAAATCTTAACCAAAAACAGAATTCTTTTTTTTGGTCTAGTTTATTGAGGTATGATCTGCATACATTAAAATTCACCCTTTAAGGTGTAAAACTGCATGATTTTACGCACATAGAGAGTGCATCTGTACTATATTCTGTTATCAAGATATACAGAATTGTTTCATCATTCTAAAGTGTTCCTGTGCTCCTTCTAACCAGGTTCCTCATCCCTTCTGCCTAGAAACCACTGATCAGCTCTCTGCCCTTACAATGTTGCATTTTCCATAATGTTCCATAAGCAGAATTCTACTGTATGCTGGCTTCTGTCCGACTTTCTTCACTTGACATAATGACTTTTGACATTGTTCCATGTAATTGCATGTACCATGACTGTGGCCTTTTGACTGACAAGTAGGATGCACACAGATTCACTGAAGGTGAGTAGATATTTGGGGCGTCTTGACCTGAGGTGAATATAATCGCAATGACTGTTCCCTTCTCGTATAGTCCTTACTGTGGACTCACTTCTCCATAGGCACAGGAAATAGTCCTGTTGGGTCCATAGACTGGAGGACTTAAAAAAATCACTAAACTTCTCCAAATTAGTGACAGCATTTTGCATTCCACCAGCAATTTCTCCACATTCTTACCAATGTCCGGTCTTGTGATTTTCCTTTTCTTTTCTCCGTTCTTCTTTTCTTACCCTTCCTTCCTTCCTTCACCTTCCTTCATTTTATCGTATTGGATATGATTGCTGACTGGGGATTTTATTTTAATTTCCTGCCACTGTGATCCTGAAAATGTTTTCAGGCATTTCTTTACCATCTTTTTCTCTATTTTGGTAAAGAGTCGTTTGCCCAGTTTTTAATTGGGTTTGTTTTACTAATGAGTTGTAAGGGTTTCTTATATATTCTAGACACAAGCCCATTATATAACACTGATTGTGTCTGGAATATATATGCATTTAGCAAATACTTTCTTCCTCTATATAACTTATTTAACCGTTTCTATAATAATGCCTTTTGAAGATCAGTTTTCATTATAATGAAAAAATATTTGCCTAAACCAAAAACTCCAAATTCTTTCTTAGGATTTCTTCTAAAAGGCTTTTTTTAACTCTATGCTACATCATAGTTTAATATGTTTTACATGGTGCAAAATATCAGTTGAAGGGTTTTTTGTCTTTGGACAAAAACTGACCATGTGCATATAGGTCTACTTCCAAAATCTTTCTTCTGACATCCATGTATATCCCTTGGGGGGTGGATGAAGTGATGGGCTACATCCATCAGTACTCGGGGATACTCCTGGCTCTGTGCTCAAGAGAGAACCCTGGCAGTGTTTGAGGGCTGTATGTGGTGCTGGAGATGAAACCAGTCATGTGAGGTGAGCACCTTAACTCCTATACTATGTTTTCAGCCCCATGAGTATGTTCTGATGCCAGGGTCACACTACTGTGATTCCTATTGCTTTACAGCAGAACTTCTAAACTTTCCACTCATAAGTCCTTTTAGCTCAAGAAATGCAAGAAGGGCTAGAACTGCTAGAAATATTCACACCCTGGCTGAATTTGAATTCATTTTTGGTCATTGTGTGTTTAGAGAACTTCCACGTTGCCAAACTTTTCACCACCCTCACGTTCAGTTAAACAACCCCAGAGCAGGCTTGTGAGGTGCAGGTTAAGAAGCAAAATTTATTGTAACTTATAATCAGGATATGCCTTTCAATAATAGTCTTTCTTTCCAAAACTATTCTATCCTTTTTTTCTTTTCCATAGAAACAATAGAGTTAGCTGTCATTGCTATCAAAAATGTCTGATAGGAGTATTTTTGAGCTTGTATTGAGTAGATATGGAGACCCGAGAACCAACATGTAAAACAATATCAAGTCAGGTCATGGTCATGGTCCTCCTACTCATTGTTCATTGATTCGCTCAAGCAGGCCCAGTAACGTCTCCATCATGAGACTTGTTGTTACTGTGTTTAGCATATTGAATACGGGTAGCTTGTCAGGCTTTGCCATGCAGGTGAGATACTCTTGCTAGCTTGCCAGGCTCTCCGAGATGGGCAGAGGAATTGAACCTGGCTCAGATGGGCCAGCTGCGCGCAAGGCAAACGCCCTACCACTGTGCTATCGCTCCAGCCCCAGAATATCATGTATTTATGGCATTTGTTTACCTTTTGTAAACTTCTATTTCTAAGAGAAAGAGAGAAGAGAGGTACAAGCTATAGGGGCAGGCTGGGGTGCAGACTGGAGGGAACCTGGGGACACTGGTGGAGGGATGGGTTTTGGAACATTGTTTGATTGAAACCCAATTATGAACAATTTTGTAACTGTTTATCTCACAGTGATTCAATTTTAAAAAAGTTAATCTTAGCTTTCTAGAAAAATTTTAAAAAATTGTTTAAATAATTGCTATTTCTAATTCTGCATTGATATAGAAACATAATTAATTTGGGGTTGGGGAGAGGGGATCTTAGGGCTATTCCCAGAGATATTTATTCATCTGGGTTATAGAAATCAATGCTCAGGCCAGTGATGTAACACAACTCAGGCCCAGCAGCGTTAGGAGGTCACCCAGGTGAAACTGGGAAGTACTCAGAGTCAGGTGGTGCCAGGGATCAAACCTGGGGCCTTGGGTCACTGGTGGAGGGAAATGTACAGTAGTGAAGGGACGGATGTTGGAACATTGCTTGACTGAAACCCAATCATGAACAATTTTGTAACTGTGTATTTCACAATGATTCAATTAAAAAATAAATTGTGGGGTCTTGCATGTGCAAAGTATGCACCCCTGTATACTTTGTGCTGCATCTTCCCAGCCGCTATGACTAATATTTGTACAATCATCACAATCATCGCTATTTCTAATAATCTCTTTAATGGTCCTTGCTCATTTACTAGCTCTAGGGGCGTATCCTATGCCAACATTCTAGAGTCAATCATATTGCATGAGATTAAAGACAGTTCTCTATTTTTTTTCCCACTTCCTTTTCACACTTTATTACACTGGCCGGTTTTATGGGAGCAAGAACATCCTTGTTTTGTTCCAAATCTCAGAGCCGAGTATTCAGTCTTTGAGCATTTCCATGGATTTACAAATCTTTATAGTCTCTCTACAATTCAATATTATCATAGGGGTTTCAGACATGCCTTTGTCAAAGTGAGGGAGTGCCTTTCTACTTTGAATTTGATTACATTTTTTGAGCAGTGAATCTATATAGTAGGAGTTTTATGGTTTGCATCTTTTTTTTTTGGTCTTTTTCCTTTATGAGAATAGAGTTTTGCGACTTTATTTCCTTCTATAACACTTGAGGAGTGAGTGTGCATCTAAATTAGTGCAGGAGGTATTGATTTTTTTTAAAAAAATAGTGTTATGGGTAAGTTATTTTGGTTAGAATCTGGCAGGGGGTGAAAGAGAGTAAGAAGCCCCTTGAGAAGGCTCTAGCAGCTCTGGTAGAAGATAATCAGGTCATCTCAAAGCTGCTGGGGATGCAATCGTGGATCAGAAATTGATGAGAGGTAAAACACAGGAAGACGGAACAAAGGTGGGAGATTAAAATTGCATTAAAATTGCCCCCTGTACCGGTCTTTGGAGTAGCTGGTGATGGAAGGCAGTTTAAAGGATAAGTTCTGACTTTTGCATCAGTTTCCAGGTGCAAGTGGTCTGTGGGGCTGTAAAATATCCTGCACACAATGAAAGAGACACATGGGAAAGGGCAGCAAGACCAAACAATAGATTCGACTGTTGACTTAATGAAGATGAAATCACTGCCTAACCCTAAAACCAGATTTAAACACAGAGCAACCTGGGAAGAGCAGATCTTCCAGAAAACAGGAGGATTTGAAACTCCCTCCAGCTAACCCTTTCTCGGGGAAGCTGTCTGCCATTCCCCTCCCAATTCACTCTCTTTAATGCTTCCCTCAGCATCCATATCCTGTGTCCTACTCCTCGCAGCTGTAGGGCCTAGGAAGTGACGGGCTACAAAACCGGTGATGGAGACAACCTGGACTTTCAGTGGGAAACTTCCTGTAGAATCTGGATGTGTTGTTTTCTGATGATGCACACCTAAACTTTGCGGGAAGTTATAATGGAGTGTTATGCCAAGGCAAAAATTTAAAGTGGGCTTAATCTGGGCTTTTGTTTGCTGGTTCAGGAACCCCCCAATCTTCCTTTCTAAAAGAGGAACTCTTCAGTGTGTGTGTGTGTGTTAACTTTAATTATTTTATGTTGGGGACATACCCAGTGGTGCACAGGGCTTCCTCTTGGTTCTGTACTTACTCTTACTCTTAGGGACCACTCCTAGTACCAGGGAACAAACATGGGATTCAGCTGCATGGAAGACAAATGCTTTAACCCCTTTACTGTCTCTCCATTTCTCAAAGCACTGTGGTTTGGTTTTATTTGAGGGGAGTTGTTGTTGTTGCTCTTTAATTTTTGGTGTTGCTGGAATTTGAACCCCAAACCTCACACATATAAGACAAGTGCTTTACTACTGATCTACCCTCCAGTCCCTACCATTAAGTTTTAAACAATAGTCTCAGAAACTTTCAGAGTACAGATTGTTCAAAAAAGAATACTGATACACAGAGGGAAGACAAAAAGGATGAAGCATCTAGTTTGTTTGAAAACTCCTATCAAGTGTAGTATTGATTCTGGAGTAGTGACGATGGGTCTCTGTTTGCAATTCCCAGGTTCTTCAATATTTTCAAGCATAAAAATATTGAGTAATAAAGATGCTCAGACTGTAATAAGGTCATAGAGTAATATAGATATTGAGAGTTAGAAAGTAGAAAAGTTTATTGGAAAGTAGAAGAGAAAGGAAAAGGAACTCCCCATGTGGGAAGGAACTTAGTATGGGGACAAGTTAAGCATGGCTCCTTTTATGGGGTTTTCGTAGGGAAACTGGGTCTGTGTTACAGAGAATGCAGGAAGTTAAATAGGGGTCCAGCTGGTTTGAATCTTTCTGCCCATTTGCCTTTGGCATTGTCCATATCTTAGTCTTCCTGTGAGCCTAACCTCTGGAGCAGAATTTTATGAACAGGGCTAATTCCCTGTTCATCAGAAAGAGCCCAGGATTTTGCAAGAAGTGAAAAAAATGGAGGCTAGCACAGCCAAAAATGGGACTACTCACAGCAGCTGACCAGGTAAACTGAGGCGTCCTCTTTCAAGTATCTGATACATATTAGAATAATATGTAAATGTGCTCCTCAAGCAACTTACTACAGAAACATTCACACACATTGCCACACTCACAGATCCCAGAAAAGGGACACAGAGTAGAGATGAAGTTTGGGAGCTTTCATTTTTCACAAGTGTTCGGACTGATGAGCTATAAAGACGGAGAAGAGACAAGCCTCTCAGACCCCACCTCAGCCACCACCTGGCAACCTCAGATCAGGCTTTTCCAGACTATCATAGGAAGCCGAGTGATAGTACAGCAGGTAGGGCGTTTGCCTTGCATGCGGCCAACCAGGGTTCAATCCCTGGCATCCCAACTGGTCCCCAAAGCACCACCAAGAGTAATTCCTGAGTGCAGAGCCAGGGGTAACCCCTGAGCATCGCTGGATGTGATCCAAAAAGCAAAACAACAACAACAACAACAACAAAAACTCCAAACCATTACAGCCTTAGAGGTTAATACAATGAAAGAGAATGTACTGCTCCAACACTAGTGAAACTGGGACAAAGTCTGGTCATCTTCTGACTGTGAAAAGCCCACAGGGAGGTAGCTCAGAGGGCTGGAGCTCAGGCCTTGCATACACAGACTCCAAGCTGGGTCCCCGGCACTGCTCTAAGAGCAGAGTTGGCTGGGGATGCAGAGTCCTGCAGCTGCTGGGGGAGACAGGAGCAAGGCTCAGTGTAGCCAGTTGGGTCCCTGCAGGGTAGCAGCTGACTGACCCTCCACCAACGCAGCTTCCTCCCCAGGCCTAGGCTTCTGGCTCCTGAATCAAGTCCCCAAACCATATCGGAGTCGTCAGGGCTATGCCACCAAAGGATTAGGGCTCAACGATAAGACAGTTATTTCTCACCCTAAAACACTCAGTGACACAGCTAGGGTTGGAACATTGCCATTCTACAGACATGCACCCTTCCCCAGTACATAATTTGGGGAAAAAATGTGGGGAAATTTGTGACAATTTGAGAAAAAAAATATGACAGATTCATGCCCTAGGCTAGAAATCACTGTATCACTGTCATCCCATTGCTCAAGTGTGCACCAGTAACGTCTACATTCATCCCAGCTCTGAGTTTTTATTTTTATGATGTCATTTTATTTTATTTTTTAATTTTTTTTAATTTTTATTAGTGAGACACCATGAGGTACAGTTGTAGACTTACAAATTTTGTGCTTGGGTTTCAATT
>JAOXYA010000005.1:11605651-11617179 GCA_028565675.1 Sorex palustris | reverse complement strand
ATCTCGCCCGCACGGCAGAGCCTGGCAAGCTCCCCGTGACGTATTCGATATGCCAAACACAGTAACAACGAGTCTCATGATGGAGACGTTACTGGGCCTGCTCGAGCAAATCGATGAACGACTGGAGGACCGTGACCGAAATTATTATTATTATTTTGTGTGTATGTGTGTGTGTGTGTGTGTGTGTGTGTAGGTTATGCTCAAGGATCAC
This sequence comes from Sorex palustris, assembly GCA_028565675.1. Lineage (NCBI taxonomy): Eukaryota > Metazoa > Chordata > Mammalia > Eulipotyphla > Soricidae > Sorex > Sorex palustris. The sequence goes on along the minus strand of JAOXYA010000005.1, from coordinate 11,616,968 downwards.
TCCTGGCTCTGCGCTCAGAAATAGCTCCTGTTGGTGCTCGGGGGACCAAATGGGATGCCGGGGTTAGAACCGGAGTCGGCCAAGTGCAAGGCAAACGCCCTATCACTGTACTACCGCTCTGGCCCCAAGCCCCAAAGATTTAAAAACACAGAGCTTTCTCTGGGATTAATGTCCTCTGATGGCAGGGGGCTCGGAAGGACCCATACCACTTACAGTCCCCAACTCTGAATACTGACCTGTGGTCAACCCTCAGGCCTCGGCCGGAACCTCCTTAGCTCCCTGTCCACTGTCCACTCATGGGACTTGAAATTCCCCAGCAACGTTTTGCAGAAGGAGCTGAAATTCCAGCAGTTAGGGGTGTATAATATGGGGCTGGGGATCTGTTCCCAGCATCAAGCCCCTCCAGAGTTTCAACACACCTCAGGCCTCCCCCAGCCTCTCCAGGCCCCTAGCCCACCTGCTCCATAGAAGCCAGGCTGGTCTATGCCCCCCGCCAGCATGCCAGCTCAGATGCACACCTGGGCTTCGTGGCCGCTGCCTGGTGCCTGGGCCCCAGCCTTCTCTGAGTCATGATGCATTTCTCTATAAACTGACACTTTCAGTCATCGTCAGCAGAGCACAGCCCTCTGTCCCCCATTAGAGCTGTGACTTCCCGAGGGGGTGAGCACAGTCAAGGAAGGCTCAGGATGGAGCACTCACCTGCCCAGGGTCTTAGTCTGGACAGAAACAGGATTCAGAGTGTTGGAGACAAGCAAAAGGACAGTGCACAGCTCCGCCTCTTCCCGGGAGCCCTTTGGGATCTCAGGGCCAGAAAGACCCAATACTGAGGAGAAACTGGCTGGAGGGTCTGGGATGCCTGCTGGACATGCCCAGTCCAGGCTGTGGGCTTGTCCACCCCTCTCAGAGCTCCATGGGGTCCTGCAGGGGCTCCAGCTAAGAGGGGCCTTTCCCCCATGATGTCACACCTTGGGGACACAGGCGCTGCTCCTTTGCCCAGACTGGGGGGTTCAGGGTCCACTGGGGTTCTATTGTGTTCCTGAATTCCTGGTCTGACCAGCAAGTGACAGGAATGGGTTGAGTCGCCTTTGTTTTCCTGGGGCTGTGAGTTAGTGATACGGAGCTCAGCACAACTTCCTGGACCCTGATTTCTTGCATGCCCCCGTCTCTCATTGTTTAGTTAGACTCTGAGAGTTCTCACTGTACAGAGCAGCCTGTATTTGTGGGTGCTCCAGTCCTATGGCGTCATGTCTGTCTCTCACACACACATGCAAATCTACTTACAGGTACCTTTTTCCCAGTTTTTAAAACTCAATTACCGACGCCCTGGGAGTACTTGTTCTCGTCTCACTGAAGATTGTCTGGCAAATTTTATTCAAAGGCACTGGAATGAAAAAGCAGGCATTATCTTTGCATTTAAGGGCTTCCACGTATCCAGAAATTCCACATGTAGGTATAGCCTACTGCCAGAGAAATAAAAACAAAAGTCCAAACAAAAACTTGCACAAGATTGTTTATAGCTACATGATCCCCACTAAGCTCTGGAAACAGAAACAACCCAAATATTCATAGGTGGATGAACAGATAAACTACATTCTCTCCAGACTCTGGAATATTATTGGGCCATAAAAAAGAAGGCAGTATTGCCCAATGCCCAAGAGAGAAGAGCTTAGAAATAGTAAAGTGAGAGCCGTCAGGCCCTCAGACCACGTAATGTGGGGCTCCATTTACACAGCCAGACGCTGGCATCTTTAGCGAGGAAAGTCCATTAGCCTGGTCCCCAGGGTCAGGCAGGTGGGAAGCAAGCAGAAGAGGGCAGACTCAACTAGCGGATGGAGCTTCCTTTGGGGGCTGGTGAACAGAGCTGAACACGGACTGTGGTCCTCAACTCTGGGGACGCACACAAAACTACTGAACTGTTGACATTAAATGGGCAAGTTGTGGGGTAGATGAGTCATGTCTCAATTATTGACGGTAAAAACAAAACAAAATAAAAAATAAAAAAAAACCAGTGTCCATGGAATCATCACAAACTTTCTAGCCCCCGAGCACCATCAATTCAGTGGGGCTCTTTCTCTCTTTCCTTTCTAGAAAAGATTCTATTTTATTTTATCACCAGGATCTTTTTTTTCTCCCACAGCCCCTGCCTCAGGCTCAGTGAGTCCGACCAAGAAAGGCTCTTCCCTGGTGTCCGGTCAGTCAGGGCCAGGGAGGGGTGGGGGCAGGTCTAACCAGGAACAAATTTGCAGTCCTGAGGCTTGGAGCTTGTCTTTCTCCTGATGTTCGCTGTTTGTTTGTTTGTTTGTTTCCATAATGAGTGGAGGGATGTTGATCTCCTGGTTTTAAGGGAGGGAAATAGCATCAATGTGGAAGACTCTCTCCTCTGGGTTGGCACCATTTTGCTACTGTGATGAGCCAGGAAGCACGAGGGAGAGGGAGATGGTATATTGGGAAGTGGGGGCCGCGGTGGAGGAAATTGGGGAGCATCCCAGACACCCCCTCTTTCTTGCTCTCCAGACTTCTCTATCGCCACATTTTTTGGGGAAAGGCAAATCCGTTAGTGCTCAGGGCGTACTCCTGCCTTTGTGCTCAAGGGTCACTCCTGACAGGCTCAGGGGACCGTATCAGCTGCTGGGATAGAACCCAGGTCAGCACAGCCTGCCCTCCCCACCGAACTATGGTCCCAGACCATTTGTGTGACCTAGCTCCTGAGTGTCTCTCCTCCTCTAGTCTCTGTGGCTGCCGTGTGGGTCCAAGCACCTCTCCTTGCTCTTAATTGCCACCACCCCCAACGCCCCCTGTGCCCGTAATAGCCATAGGTCCCCATCCAGTGTCACTCCCACCCCACCTGCAATTTTCTCTAATGCTCTAGGTCAAGCTCCAACGAAGAAGAGCATGAAAGAAATGCGAACGTGGGTGGGGAGGGCAGCTGTGCCGATGGAAGATCCAGGTTCCACCCCTGGCACTGCATTGTCCTGTGAGTGCCACTGGGAGTGGCCCCAAATATAATCCTTGACTGGTGCATGCAGGGAAACTGAGGCAGAGCTCACCCAAGGAGAGGCCTCCCACAGCCGGAACCCCACTGTGCTTGCAGTTGGTATGTGCAGGGGAACTGAGGCAGAATCTACTCTCCATGAGACTTCCTGCCCACCTCCCACAGCAGAGGCCCACCCTGCTCTCAGCTGGTGAACACAGGAACACTGATGCAGAGCTCGTCACAGGGAGTCCTCTTGCAGGGGACACACACACAAGGTGGTGTCCCTGTCCTGCTGTGTTCTCACCTGAGTGGACAGGAGTTCGGGACAGCAGCAGCTTCTGTGCTCGTGGCTCCTAACACCTCACAATTAAATGGGGCTCCAGTAGGAAAAAAGAGAAAAGTAAATCTAACCTTGACATTTTTATTTAATCTTTTGGGGGGTGGTGCTCCCACTTAGTGCTCAGGGGGGCTGGGACATTCCTGATATTCAGCCCATTGGGCCAGACTGCTCAGGGCATGGCCTGAGAATGTGGCACGAGGTGTGGGATAAAAGTGGGGTCCCGTGTACCCCTGATTCCTGTCCTGTCTCTAGTCTATCTCTCCTATCTCCCAAAACTCACTCTTCTTTTTTGGTGCGGGGACCACACTGGACAGTGCTCAGGGATTGCTCCTGGCTCTGCATCCAGAGACCATTCCTGGAAGGTTTTGGGGATCATGTCGGGTGCTGAGGATCGAACCCAGGCTGGCCACATGCAAGAAAGACACCTTGTGGCTGCCCTATCTCCCCACCCCACCGGAAGCCTCTTCTGAAGCACTCTCATCCTCAACTCTCCTGCACCCAGCCCGGGAGCTCAGTGGAGCAGCCCACACGCCTCTCAGGCCCCCTATGCACTGTGGGGACCTGAGTGTCTTTCATACACTTGAGGTTCCATCCCTGGTGCCATGGCTGGTGCATGCAGGGAAGCTGAGGCAGAGCCCACCGAAGGAAAGGCCTCCTCCAAGAGGATGTTTTTAAATTATTACAACCCCGTGATTTATTTATTTATTTTTCATTTCCAGTCGTTCACTTTTATTTCTTTCATAGGAGATTTATGGTTGTCACAATGTAGGTATTTCATTCTTTCATGCAGTTGACTTCTAATTTTTTTTTTAATTTTTGTTAGTGAGACATCGTGAGGTACAGTTGTAGACTTACAAATTTTTGTGCTTGGGTTTTCAATTATACAATGATGAAATACCCATCCCTCCACCAGTGCCCATTTCCCACCACCACGGATCCCAGTATCCCTCCTACCTCCCATCCCCCCATCCCACCCTGCCTCTATGTCAGGGCATTCCCCCTTTGTTCTCTCTCTCCTTTTGGGTGTTGTGGTTTGCAAAAGACCAGCCCTGAGTTTTTAGCAGCCTCTCCTTACTGGTCTTTCCCAACACTGCCATATTGAAGGCTCTTTCAGGGTCAGGGGCGGGGGAGGCTATTAGGAAACAGATGTATCTGAATGCATAAACTCTAAGTACCTAGTTTATTCTCTGCTTTGTTACTACCAAGAAAGATACACAAATACACCCATGACAAGTAAAAATTGGTTACAACTTCCACACATAGACACTTGCAATAAGGGTTCCATTCAACAGCAGACTATTAAGACTTACATATGGGAGGGTCAGAGTTGGGCTTAGATTTTCAACTGTGTGCTGGGGTGTGATCTTCACCCCCAAGCCTGGCCAACGTTCTGTGAGATGCACAGGGTCTGAATGAAATGATTTTTCACTGAATCTTTAGCCAATCCCAGAGCACAGGTGTCATTACTGGCCCCATTTCACTTATGAATAAACTGAGGTAAAACTAAGCAATGAACCCCAAATGGGATACTACTAGAGCACCCGAGGGACAGCCTGAATGGTCAGCATATCTGGATGCTTCCGCATGATCCTCTCTATCCTGGCAAAGGTAAATGCAGGATATCTAATTAACTTTCAAGCTGAAAGTAAAAAAATAAGTGACCCCTTCAGCAAATAACTAAAAGTGTCCCATGATATAGAAGGCACAAGAACACAGAATAAAGGAAAACTCGTTATCCAAATGCCAACAGCAAGTGACCCCAAACTTTTTATTAAGAGTTACATTCACACAGACCAAACACACACTTTAAGCACAAACACAGCTCAGTGCATTTTATGAAACTGCCCACCTCCAAGGCTTCTAAATGCCTTCTTGAGGACGCAGAGAAATCTTCATGGAGATAAAAAGGTTTGCTCTAAACTCTGAAATTTGTTTAAAAAAAAATTCATACTTAAGGGTGGGAGGATACAGCAGAGAATTCAATAGAATGCTTACAGCAAAAGAGCAGTGAAAAGGGGTGTGCATGGCTGCAGAAATAAAAAAAAATTAATTAAATAAAAAGCAAAAACTCCTCAAAGCATCATTCAATTTTTTCGTAAAAGTGACTTGCTTTCAGAACACTTCAGGGATTTATTTCAGTCTTACTTACACTTCCCCACTCATCCAGGACAAGTAATAATTATGCAAAATGAGTAATGAGGACTGGGGGTTTGTGACTCTCCTGTATTTTGTTTCGTTGAAACCACGGCGATAAAGGAGAGCTGCTTCTCTGGGTCAGTGGCCCTCAGCCTTCCTGTGTCTAAGTGCCACCCCAACTTGCCCTGTCCCTCGGACTCAGGCATTCCACAGGAATTATGCCAGACATACTCTGGCCCAGGCCCTGTCCTTGCATGAATCATGGTACCGTCTCTGTCTTTGTCATCTCAGATATGACCCTGGGCATGACCGGTGCACTGTCTACCTCTGCACCTTCTGCCAGCCTGCAGGCTTCCTTGCTCCCAGACTGGTTCAGCTACACATGGAAAGGACTGGACTGATGCTAGAATGAACAGGTAGAAAAATTGGAGGGTGAGCGCAAAAGGAGCCCGTCCAATGCACCTAACCTCTACAAGTTACTACAGGTAGACACAACCTCTTTAGACAATGAAAACAGCTTTGCCATCTACCTATCAGCTGGGAATAGGATCCGCAGTAAGCTTTTCTCAGTGGGCTGGGAAAAATCTAGGGAAGCACAGTATAATTACACAAACTTAATAAGTGCCACTGCTTCTCCTTCCAACTACTTTATAACCTTTGCCTAATTAATTTTCCCAAAACCGCAGCAAGGGATACAGCAGCAAACCCCCGTTCTGTGACTGAGCCGGGCTACAGCAAGAGGCTGCAGGACCTTAAAATGAAGAGCGTGAAATCAGAGGGTTCGGAGCAGAAAAGCAATACTGGACCTCAAGATCACGTCCGAGCCAGAGTGTTTCAGATTGCATGTGCTCTCTGTGTCCACGTGCCCCGGAAAGGCCCGTAGGGTGGATTCCTGCCCCGAGGAAAGGTACTTGTACCAGCCTTTCCTTCCGGTGACAAAAAAGAAGCACATCTATCCCCAACAGAGAGAAGCTCTGGAAGCTAAACTCGCAATGGTACCAGGTTCTGAAGGTACACATCAGGGGACAAAGCTCCCTGCCAGGCTCGGTCGTTCTGCAGCCTTGCTCTTCAGCAGACGGGGACTTTTCTAAGCTTGGAAGCAAGCTGATCAAAGCAATAGTCGGGGACATCAGCTAGCAGGGTCCCAAATGGTCTTTGTGCAGGGGCTCTGTCCTCCAGGTGCTGGAGAAAAACTGAGACTGCAGGGCCAGCCCACCGCCCGGCTCCACACTGCCCCCCTGCGGCTGCCGGTGGCCCTTGAGCTCTGACCCAAGTCCTGGTCTTCAACCAGAGGCCCTGGGGTCCAGCAATAGAAATTGCCTCTAAAAGGAGATAAGATGGGGATGTAGCAAATGATGGGCTCCAAGCACAAGGGAGCTGGACCTGGGCCACTTCTCCCTGGGCACCAGGCGCCCTTTAGGCTCGCGCTTGTCAACTTCTTCGTGCCCAGAGAGAAGTGGAAGAGGCGATTTCTATTGCTGGACCCAGGGCTTCTGGTTGAAGTCTCACAACATCTGTAATCAAGTCTTCACAAACTGTGAGCTTCATGCATTACGGCTCCTGTTTCAAGGCTGATGAAGAACAGTGTCCGTCTCCTGGCTACTTTGCCACTCCATATTACCAGCTGTCAGCTCCCGGCTGACTCCTCTTGGGCCCTTCTAATCAGGCAATCCCGTGGTTAGCACACCAACCTGTCCCTTCTAGAAAGCATCTATACCAGTTACTTCCTGACTCTGAGTCTCCCACAGATTCCCCAGGAGCCTCTGGTAGCCCCGCTGGGGAGGGGTGAGCCACCTATCAGGCAGGGAGGGCTAGAATCTGATGGTGCTGTCCAAGCGGGACATGGTGCGCCCCCCCTCCCCATCACGCGCTCCCTGTGGAAACAGTGAACTGGCCGGGAGAGCCACAGGGGAAGCATGCTGGCTGGAGAAATCCAGGGGACTGGTCAGAGAGGGGCATTTACATAGCAAACTCTCGTTCTACTCAGTGCTTTTATCAATGGTGTTCTGTAGCAAGGCTGGCTGATAGCTCAGGACTCAGTGTCACCGCTAGGAGATTTGGTATTTATGCACTTGGATAGTTAGTACCAAACAGGGCCCTGAGTGCAGCATGGGGCTGCAGTGTGGCATTGCAGTGTAGCCAGCATCTCACCCGAGGAGCAAGGGAGCACACTGGGCACCCAAGGCAGTAGCCAGGATCTCCAAGGCTAGACATCCCATGGGTCCAGGGTCCATGGGAACAAGTTGCCTCTACAGCTGAGCACACTTGCCAGGCATCAGTGATTCTCCATCCTGCCCTTGGGCAACAGCCAGTCAACAGCCTCTGCTCCCTGCAGGCAGCTGCCCTGCGACATGGCCACCCTTCCGCTCATGGCCATTTTTCCTCTTCTGGAATGTGATTTTTTAAATGTGTTATGTATTTCATTTGGGCAATGTCCTGGATACTGGATTGGAACACAATTGCAGCAGATTACACTATTTATTTTACATACTTGAAGATAGAGCCTCTTGAACTCAATATGCAAATGCTGGTGAATAATATGCAAATCTGAGTTTTCTGCCAAGACTTTGGCATATTTTTTTGTTTGTTTGTTTCAGGGGACCCTGATTCTTGTTTCAGAAGAAAAAACATTCTCCTTGTAGCCCCCACCCCTGCATCATGCCTGCCCTCATTTTCCTTCAAGGTTCTGATTGTCTGGTAACGTGTCTAAGCTTCAAAGCCCTGAGGAATATCACAGGCTCCATGGAATTGCACTTAAAACCTGTGATGGTCATTCCAAGGAACTGCTTGGTGTCTTTCCATAAGTGTGCCACAAATACAACAGGATCACGCTACTTTACTGCCAACTTCAAATTTTATTCTTAACCTCTTGGAATCTGACAGTCTCCTTAGTAATTCTAAATTTAAACATTCTCACCTACTGCAGAGATGCAACCACATAACCTTTTCTAGTGGGGGGAAACATGCAGTTTTCAACGCTTTTTAAAGTGGAATTTACAGTGCTGCTGGTAAAGTTGTCAGACAGGCACCTGAGAGATTGAATCCTCTCTACAACCTCTGAATAGTAAATTACAGTTATTTTACACCAGCTTCCAAACTCGCCACCACCATCACAGCCATAACCACCACCACACCAGGAGACAGAGACAGCACACGGTCCCACGGGAAGCACTGACAAAATAAACCAAGTCCAACAGTTAATTTTTATTAGGTACACAGTGTTCTTCTAAGTCATGAAAAAATATAAAGGCAAAATAATCCCTGCCCATTTGAAGTGCTCAATCAATAGCAAAACTGATTATAATATTCATGACAACTCCTTACTGCTTAGCAATGTTCTTTTTTTTTAATTGAATCACCATGAGATATAGTTACAAAGCCTTCCTGTTTGAGTTTCAATCATACAATGATCAAACACCCATCCCTCCATTAGTGCACATTCTCCACCACCAATGTCTCCAGTATACCTCCCTTTCCAACCCTCCCCCTACCGCCATGGCAGACAATTTCCCCCATACCCTCTCTACTTTGGGGCGTTATGGTTTGCAATACAGAAGGTGAGAGGTTATCACATTTGGTCCTTTATCTACTTTCAGCACACATCTCCCATCTCAAACAATTCCTCCAACCATCATTGTCTTAGGAGAAGGCAAAATAGCAATGATCTTACACTGACCAGGCTCAGTGCACACCATGAGCTACTTCCTCTCTCAGTTGACCAAGATCTTCCAGTTTTAAAGTGATGGAGACCAGATTTAAACTCAAAGAAAGCATCCAAGTGACTCAAGGATAAATAATTGTTGAAATAAAATTAAATTTTCACAAGCTAAACGTAAACCCCCAATCGTCACCCCCTCTGGACCAACCCCCTTAAATTAAAGATCAGAAGAGGTTTCCATTCTGGGGCCAAAATAATACAAGAAAAAAACAGGGATCACAGCTCCCATCTCCCGGCGGCCCAGTTCTAATTTGTAGCTTACACTTCGATGTCAAATTCAATATAACGTCCTCATAGTTCCCGAGTCCTTGTCCCTGGCTGGAGAGAATCATGTTTTAATACTATTTCAGATCCTTACCATGAACTATATCACACAGGTTAGACTTGTCGCTCCTGCGTGGGGAATGGAATCAATGACACTTCTATAGGGATTTCAGGGGTGCTGGTGGGAGCCCAAGAGTCTCTGCATGGTAAACAACAATAACAGAGCAGAGGCTGAGTCAAACCTCCAGTGCTTTCCCAGAGCAACCTTGATAATTCCTTTTGGTTCTGCGGCAGAGGTGGGACAGCTAGGCAGCAATGCTGACGCAGATAAAGACGTTTTTCCCTGTAAAGACAAAACATGCTCCCAAGCATGGTGCTGCATGCGAATGTGTTGGGATGCTGGAGCTCCCAATGAAACCTTCCGGTGTCTGGATCAGATAATTCTCCTGAGGAATTTAGGGAAGTAATGGTCATCCGTGGTCCCCTGCATCCCCAGGAAGAACGAAAACATTCCCAAGGTTGCAGAGAATGGATCCTAAGCTGATATCTGAAAGTTCATTCTCATTCCAGGGACTAGTAAGTGGGTTCCAAGGACAGAGCCACAGGTGTCAGCCCTGATCTCTGACCAACCCCATCCCTTGAGAATCATTTCCTTGGTTTAGGACTTCGTTCAATAGTCAAATGACTTGATTAACATTGATCAATGGCCAGTACTTGGCTCAAAGATAAGAGCTTCTGTACAAATACATTTGATTAAATTGTTTGGGATTGCCTTTCAATTACTTCTGAACGGCCATATTTTAAGAGTGAATACACTCGACTTTGCCATCATTATCAATAAAATATTCATGGGGCCTGAATGCACATGAATTTCTAATCAGATGGCCAACCACAGAAGAAGAGAGGAAGTTCATGTGCCTATTTTTTTGTCTGTTCTGGTGAAACAATGAGACAGATGATAGCAGTGGGGAGGGGGAGGGCAGAGCAAGAAACATAAAAGTGATGCTTTCAAAGGAGTTTTGAATGATGGGGGTAGGGGGGAGTCCTTCAATTAGCATGCTAAATGATAAGGAAAACCATGAAAAGCATACGACTCCAATAAAATAAACTATAGAGGGGGCAGAGAGATAGGACAGCAGATAAGGCACTTGCCTTGCACACAGTAGATCCAGGTTCGATCCCTAGTACCCCATGTGGTCCCCTGAACCTCAGCTGGAGTGATCCCTGAGAGCAGAGCCAGGACCAAACCATGAGCATTGCCAGGTATGACCCAAATAGCTACATCGGCATCATCATCATCACCATCATCATCATCATCATCATCATCATCATCATCATCTATAGAAAAATAGCCAAATACAGCTGAGGAAAATTCATTAAAGTCATTCATAAAGTTTCCATTCACTGTGGAAACATTGTTACTAATGCCAAACTGAAAAAGCTTATGAGGTTTCTGACTGCATCCATAACCTATGGAAAATTAGGAGTGTACAAATCTCCCTTTATTTAATAGATGACTTAAAAACAAATGTAGAGGGTCAGAGAGATCACACAGCCATTAAGGCTCTTGCCTTGCAGAAGACTGACCCAAGTTCAATCCCTAGAACTACATATGACTTCCTAGTCTTGCCAAAAGTGATCCCTGAGCACAGAGGCAGGAGTAAACCCTGAGCATTGTTAAGTGTGCCCCCAAATCCCACAAAAAAATTTAAAAGGGGTTTTTACTGGTGACTCAAATTTTATGTCATTATGAATAATGAGGAAGTCCAAATATACTGTACATATAGCACAGGGGTAGGGCGTTTGCTTTGCACGCAGCCAACATGGCCGACCCGAGTTCGATTCCTCCGCCCCTCTCGGAGAGCCTGGCAAGCTACCGAGAGTA
>JAOXYA010000005.1:11522888-11537050 GCA_028565675.1 Sorex palustris | reverse complement strand
AACAACAAAGTCTCCAATGGAGACGTTACTGGGCCCGCTCGAGCAAATTGACGAACAACGGGAGGACCTTTACCTTTACCTTCATATCAAACAATACAAAATAAATTATTTCGGTTCTGCTTTGGGGCAGAAGATGAGGTTCAGGATAGAAACTTCCCAAATATGGTGGCAACAGGGTGTAATGGTGGTGGGACTGGTGTTCGAATATTAAATGTAATCAAATATTAATAAATAAATAAGGGCCTCTCTGTGTGTAAAACTACATTTGAATTTTCTCTCCTGTAGATGTGTCTGCTGTGGACCCTGTAGTGAGATCAGCCAAGGAGTCCAAAGGGAGAAGAAATATCTCCCCACTCCACCTCCGATGGTCGCTGGCCTATACAACATTTATCAAGAATTTACAAGGAGGCTTAATCCTGGAAGAACAAAGGGAGTTGGGGATCTCAACAAAAGTCTCTGGTCCCTGCCTTCCAGAGTGGACTCATGGAGGGATGGTGCTGGGGTGTATGTCAGTCACATATCTAGATTTGGGAGTGGACCCCAGGAGCTCTCAGCCCTCCAAGACTTTGCATTAATAGCCTGAAGCAGCGTTTTCTGGGAAGAGGCTCCGAAGCACACATCCAGGGATTGCTGCCCGTGTGCACGGAAGGACAGGGAGGAGGCTCAGAGAAAGCAGGGAACAGGTGATGGACTGGCCGACAGAGGCCTGGCTGTCCAGCTGCAAGCCAACTCCAGCACAATGCTGCTCACTTCTCCTCCCTGCTGGCAGGAGAGAAGCCGGACCTCACCTCCCACCTGTGTGAAACACCAGTGGAGGCGAAGTTCAAACTCCCCAGGTGAGAAGCAATCACACTCTGAGCTTCCCCTAGCTGGTGGTTCTCACCAGCGCAGCCTGCCTGCCCGTTGGGAAGGTCCATGCACAGATGGCAGAACGTTCACGATTCGTTCTTAACCTACAGCTCTAGTCGGATGTGTTTCTTACGACCTTTGTCTTTTCTGGTGGCCATGCCTGATAGTGCTCAGGCAGGGTGCTTGGCTAGTCCTGGTGGTGCAGGGCGCAGGGGGTGGGGGAACACCCTGAGCTATGCACTGAATCTGAGATGCCCACATACAAAGCATGTGCCCAGCCCTCTGAGCCATCTCCCTGGCCCCGTGTTCTTCACAATGTCATCTGGGGCTGAGAGAGAGAGAGAGAGAGAGAGAGAGAGAGAGAATACAAGGCCTTGCACATATGGTGCAATGCCACAAATGGTAAGTATTTGTCCAATACCACATATGGTGCCCTGAACCAGGAGTAAGACCTAAAATCCACTGGGTATGGTCCCAGAAAGCAAAAAAATCATTTTTTTCAACTTTCATGAATACTTATGAGTTTGTAATTTCTAGCTATTGTCTCTTTTTAGGAACAAAGAACAATTCCATGGGTGGGAAAAGAGCACAGGTGGTAGAGCGCAGGTGTGGTATTTCTGGGGCCCTGGGTTCAATCCTCAATACCACACTCTTCCCCTAAGAAATGCCAGGTGGGACTTTGGGGGCCGGGAACCCCCAACCACCGTCAGTCAGCCCAGCAACTGCATCACTAGGAGAGGTTCTGAGTTCCTCCTAATCCCTCAAATACCACTGAGTATGGATCCTATATTTAACATAAGGCTCCGGCTGACCTCCTGCTATCCCTGCAAGTCAGGACTTTGTCCAGCAGCAGCAACACCCTCATGAGTGACCGCTTTTTTTTTTTTGCCAGAGTCAAGTCAGACTCTGCCAATGAGGATCAAGCTGACACTTCTTTATCCTTGCTGCAAAACTCCCTGCAACTTTTCCTGTTCTGTGATCCCAAACCTATACCTGCAGCCAGGGGAGATGCTCACATGGGCCCATACACACACACACACACACACACACACACACACACACATTCACACACACATACACACACTCTCTCACACACACACAGATGCGTACGCATCTGCGTACACAACAGTGACTGACCAATCCCAAGCAGCTTTCTGAGAAAACAGGAATCCACCTCCTTCCCTCCACCAAATTGCACCTTTAACCCCGCCAACATTAGGCCAGTCCGAAAAAGTGATTATCTTTTTTGTTTGTTTGTTTTTGCACAAACAAATATGTTGGGCTGGCCATTTCAGGTTTCACAGCCTTGATTATTTCTAACTGTACTCATGTCCACTAGCCAGAGCTTTTCTTTTTGCTTTTTTTTTGAGAGACTGGGGTGCAAGATGTTGGGTCATACCTGGTTGTGCCAAGGGCTTATTCCAGGCTCTGTGCTCAGAGATCATGCCTGGTGAAATTTAGAGGACCATGTTGCAAGGGATTGAACCTGGGTCTGTCACATGCCAGGCAAGTGCCCTACCTGCTATACTATCTCCCCAGCACTGGGGCTTTTCTTTATTAGAGTAAATTTTTTCTTCAAGCATCTGCCTCCAGCACTGTCTGAGCTATTCTCCCATCTGTCCTAAGGAACCGGTAGCTTAGAATGAGCCTGGCCCAGGCTCCAAAAAGCTGGGAAAGAGTTACATGTCTTCCTTGTTCACAGCCACACTAACTTGAAAAGCCTTTGCCTCAGGGGTGCCTTGGTGTGTGCATCTGTGAAATGGGGATGCCAGTTTCTGCATCTGTACTGGGTGTTGGATCCTTAGGAAGAGTTTTATTTTGTTTTGTTTTTTTCATCTTTGTTATTGAATCGCTGTGAGATAGACCCTTACAAAGCTATATTGGATTTCAGTCCTCCAGTATTTCAACACCCATCCCTCCACCAGTGTATATTTCCCAGCACCGGTGTCCCCAAGTTCTCTCCTATCCCCCCCCCCCCCCCCTGTCTGCCTCTATGGCAGGCTCTCTCTCTCTCTCTCTCTCTCTCTCTCTCTCTCTCTCTCTCTCTCTTTCTCTCTCTCTCCCCTCATCTCTCTCCACTGTTCTCTCCCCACCCCACTCTCTCTCCTTCTCTCTCTCCTTTTGGACAATATTAATACTGAAAAGTTATCAAGAATATCCCTTTACCTACTTTTAACACTCAGTTCTTGTCCAGCGTGATCATTCCCAGCTATTATAGTCATTCTGGTCCCTTCTCTATCTTACCTAACTCAGCCCCACACACATTTGTGGTTAGATCCAACCATTGACCAGCCCTTCTAACCCCTGTTTTCCCTGGCCATGGATATTATTTTTCTAATTTTATTCTTCTAATATAATATAATGTGTATATATATGCATATATACATTATATACCACAAATGAATGCAGTCATTCTATATCTATCCCTCTCCTTCTGACTCATTTCACTCAGACCTTAGAAAGAGACTTTTTTTTAAAATGTGCTAGGAAAAATATATATACACCCCCCTTGGTAAATGACCAGGAACTCAGAGCTGCCTTCGTGTCATTCCACATCAGTTGCTTCCGATTTGCTCTGTTCCCTTCTTTCATGGGGAATGCTCCTTCTGGCTTATGTCTTGGCATGTTCGCAGGCTTCCTGACAGCTTTTCATTTCCCCATGTCTTTGGTCAGTTCATTTGTGATCAAAGTCCAGAGCTCACATCCACCTCAATTAACTGTACTAACTGGTCCTTGTGAGTGGACAGTTCCTGCTGGTTTTCTCATTCACCAAGTGGTGGTCTCTAAGTATGTTAGGACCATATCAACTCATAACCAGGCCTCCTTTTGTCAGTTTTTGGATAAAATACTCAAAAAAATGCAAAAATCCAAAAGGACAATGATGCCTTTTTTTTACCACCCCCATCCCAGTGGGCTCAGGGCAGAAACCTAGCATGCCCAGAGCAGCAGTATATACTGAATACTTACTCAGTGACAAGTACGATCAGTGTGAAATAACTCACCTAATCTTCACAAGAACTAAGGAGTCAAAAAAATTACATCATCATTTCCATAAGGGAATCCAGGGGTGCCAAGAAAAGATTTGCCCCGAAAGCTAATCAGAAACAGAACAGACACCCCAGCAATCTGCAGCCTCTGTTTCTGCTGCCGATCCCTGTACCTGCCACCGGGAGAAATGAAGAAGGAGAGCATCGAGGGGTCTGCTGGCCCCTGGGCCCCCTGCACCCCTGGCATGTTGTCTGCCACGGAGACCCACCAGGTGAGCACAGGAGCTGAGAGGCGAGAGCAAGCAGCCAAGAGGCTCAAGTGCTGTGGTCTTCGCTGAGCTGGAGGACTATTACACTGCACATTCCCGGGAGCTTCTGGAAGTTGATCCTAGATCGCTGGTAGAGCCAAAGAGCCAGGAGCAAAGGAAGCCCACCTAACCATGAAGGCCATAAGCGCCTAGAGTCTCCCAGACCCTCCTCTCTACCCTTCCTTCTTCCAGTCGAAAAACTGGATTCAGAATATTTTTCTGTTTTTGTTTTTGCCCATCTCTGGCACTGAAGCCACCTCTATTGCCAGACAGCAGTGGAGCATAAAGTTTCAGAGTTGAAGCTTGAGTCTGGCTGCAGGATTCAATGGCCAGCACAACTCTTGTCCCAGGGAAGTGGTCACCACCTTCCTGCCTCGGCATCTCCCCCCCGACAAGACTATACGGGGAACGATTGGATGGTAGGACCTGAAACAGCCAGTTACCAGTGGTGGGAAATTCAGGTTGCAAGTGAGAAGCCACTTGTACCCAGAGAAAGTCTCATCATGGGCTGAATGGGAAGGGACCCAAGAGTCATTGTCCACCTGGGAATGTGGGCGCTCACAGGGACCTGTGGATCCAGATGGAAGGTTCAGGAAGCTCTGGATCAATGCCCCCCACCACACACACCCTCTGCCAAAGGCAGAACAGGGGTGAAGGCAGCAGAGGTGAGGAGGGGTGGCAGGAGGCCTCTGCTGAGGGAGCAAAAGTCAGGGTATGCCAGGGTTCACCTTTGGTACTCAGCCCCCCTCTTGGGGGGACAGATAATGCTGTGCATCAAGGCAGAGAGATTTGCCCCCACCTGTTGTTCCAACCAACTCCTCTGGTTTCCCAGAAAAACATACTGCAAGTGACCTAGAGGACAGATGCTGCCTGAGTGCCCCCCCATGCCCCTGCCCACCGCCCTATCCCTGCAGAACTGCTTATCTGTGATGGCCCAGCTGTGGGCTGCACTCCTGCCCACAGGCCACCAAAGCTGCTCCTCTGAGCAGGAGGGATGTGTCCCCACCAGCACTGCGCATGTGCAAAGGGAACTGAGGGGTTCAGGGGTTCCTGTGCATTTGTCCTGTTTCAGACTCCTTTACACTCATTCTGCACCACAGGCACCAAATCCAGACGGTTCAACTGACCAGCCTGGCCCAGTGCTCTGTCCCCAGACCTCTTGGTTTCAATCAGGGCCGAGTAGATGTCTCAGCGGGCTGGAAAACAGGCATGGCATGTGGGAACCCTGGATTTGGGTTTGACTCCCCACACCGCACAGTCCTCTGAGCGCTTAGCTGGGAACACCCTCCCAGTCTGTGCCAGGTGTGACTCCAAAGAACACAAAAAATAGAAGTCTGGGTGGCAAGGCTAGAAATGGGGCACCTGCCTTTTGCGTGCTGGCATCAAATATGTGCGTGTTAAGGCTGATGGCCCCCGTGTGCAAGGCACAGAAGAGTTTGTCCCCTGCGAGGAAGAAATAAGGACAGTACATGTCTTTGTATCCTTTATATGATTATTCATATAAAATGATCCCTAGGGTTTTATTTGGGGGGGAGTGGAATTTGGTTGGTTTTGGTTTTTGTTTTTGTTTTTTTTTTTTGTATGGAATGCGTGAATTCCATTTCTACCAAGTCTAATAGAAATAATTCCGGTGGATAATTTTTTTTAAAAAAAAACAAGACCACAAACCCACATTCCCAACTGCTGCTCTCGTATTCTGATCACTGTTCTCTACTCCAAATGGCATTTTCCAGCGAGTGTTGAGAAGGAAGTAAGGACAAGAAAATGGGTCACCCCGCAACTGTCCCAGATGAGGTGAGCAGAGAGGAGATGCACTCGCATCTCCCCTGTAGGAAGAGTACTCCAGCTCACGGGGGAGGCTGGCGATGAAGGGGTCCACCTGGGCCAAGCATCAGCATGTGGGAAAGAAAAGCAATGTTGATTACACATTCCTGAAGTTCTCACCCTTTGTTCTCATTGAATTGAATTCTGAGACAGAAATTGGCTATTTTGCAGAAATCCACTTTTCCCACTTGAAAATGACTTTGCCATTTGCCAACAGCAAAGCCCCCAGATAAAGAATCTAGAAGAAAGACGCTTTAGTTGAGGTTTGAAAGCACAGGCAGTTCTGGGTTTCGCCACACAGACCCGTTTTAGCCTTTGTTCCTAGAACTGGGAGCTTAGAAGAGAGCAGGTAAGACGGAATCCTGGCCAGCTGGTCACGGCCGTGTGCCCCATGCTCCGGGATTCTCCCTCTGACCACTGAAGAAACAGGAATGATGATGTGAGCCTGGCTGCAGGGCTTGCCTGAGCTAACCTAGAATAAAACAGACACACTACAATTTCCACTGACCATCCCAGCCCCACTGTCATGAGAAGTGAGGTGATCTCTTCTTGACAATCATCACAGTTGGACCAAAAGCAGTGATTCTCGCCATTTCCAGCTCATCCTTTATCTCTAAATTGATCTACAAATTCAGGATTCCCAGTTCCAGAAGCTCTCACTCCCTTCCCTACTTTCCATCTTTCAAGCCCTCTAGGTCACAAAGTGAACTAGAGGTGATGATTATGGCAACCGAAAAATCCCTCTCGAGTTTTCAGAGTCAACCCTGGAATTTCATGTTGCCATCAAAGCATCTTTGTAGATGAAGACATAGTTGTAAGGGTAAGTGAGCAGACCCTGTTTTTTCCAGAAAGTTAACCTAAGTGGATACTGAGAGATAAGAAGAAACTTGTAGGGCTGGAGAGAGAGTACAGTGGGTAAGGCACACTTCTTGCACACCCGTGACCTGGGTTCAATCCTTGACATCCCATGTAGTTCCCAGAGCACCAGAGGAGTAGTTTCTGAGTGCAGAGCCAGGAGATACCCCTAGCTCTACACAGAGCATCAATGGGTGTGACCTAGAAACTTAAAGAAAAAAGAAAAATACTTCCTCCATAGATGTGTCCCCAAACCCTGAGAGGAACATGGTACAGAGAGAGAAAATTGTGAGTATGTAGATCACCCTGGTGGAGATGGAGCAAGATTCCAGGCATGAAAGCTACCTGAGAGGGCCTCAAGGAGTGAGCTATCATGGCAGGGAACTGGAAGCGAAGGTTAAGTAGGTAACTAGGGGTGAGTGAGAACTGTTGGAAGAAGCATCAGGACTGAACACCAAGTGTTAAAGGCAGCTCATCACCAAGAGGGGCTTGGCTGGGCAAATGATGAAAAGATAAAGGGCATGATGGGTCCCCATTCCTCTCAAGACACATTCATCTCTAGCATCATCTTTATCAACAAGCAGGCTTTGCCATGCAGGCAGCATTCTGCCCAGCGCCAAAGGGGACCAAGTGACAGAAAGCATGAATCTTATTCTCACAGAAGAAAGGCAACAGCATCTGCAAACAAAAATGATTTCTCTCCTACAGGCAGGCTCGAAGAGAGAAAGTCCACCCAGAACTTTGCCTTCTAATAGCCAGAAGGTCAATCTCCTCAACACCCAGGAAAGGGTTTCCTCTGGGCTGAGCCCCTCTGCGTGGCCGGGGTGAGATTTTTCCTGGCAGGCTGCAGACTGCAGGTTGCTGAAGGATAAACCAGATTCCAGCGAGAAACTGAACCACATAAGGACTGGAATATTCTCCCTTCCCCTTTAAGTCCAGCAACAATCCTGGTACCTGAGGCAGCGCCAGGAACCCTGTCCAGCTCTGCTATGACCCCACAGAAAAGGGAAAATGGAACTCCAGGATGACACCATTGGTGCCAGCCGGTAGAGTATCTTGATGCAAGGGCTGCACGCACCCCAGTTCTAGGTCTGTGGGAATGCACTTCACCCAGGATACCTCTGCAGTTCCTCCCCAGTAGCCTGGCACACTGCTCACCTCAGCAGCTCCCCACCCACACCAAGAGTGCCAAGCCCCCTCGCCCACATCCTCTCCCATCTTCAGTCACAAGGAGCTCAGCAGTGTTGGAAACGCCATTCTATGTGCTGAGGGTTTGTCTCTGGGAAGGGACATGGACGCAGATGCTTGAGTCTCACCTCTACATCGAGGACCACATTGACCTTAAAATGGGAAGGCAGGGGAGCCCCCTGGGGGAGCTTGTAAGAAAAGGATGCAAGAGACCAGAGAAGCAGTCCAGAGGTTAAGCTGGAGGGATAGTACAGCTAGCCAAGGGGCTTGCCTTGCATAGAGCTGACCTGGGTTCAATACCGGGTACCGCCTCTGGTCCCTGAAGCAAAACCAGGAGTGAGCCCTGAGCACAGAGTCAGGAGCAGCTCCTGAGCACCCCTGGGTGTGGCCACCTCCCCCCACAAAGAAGCCAAAGGATTCACCCAGGCGACCTCATAATCAGTGATTCAAGTTACAGTCAAAGAGGAGCGAGGCTTCATGCCTCCTACCCTCTGCCTCCTCCTCTAGCCTTTAATATTCGGGATCCAGCCCCCAGAGGGAGGCGAGCAGGGCTGCTGAACCCGACCAGCATGCAGCTAATTGCACATTCACTCCCCTCACCCGCACTTCCCGGGCTGCTCCCCCAGCCCGGTTATTAATAGCGCCCCTGCACTTACAGTGTGGCAGTGCAGAAGAAGAAGCCACTCCCAGGAATGAGAAACAGATGCCTTCACCAAAGGCAGGTGGGGTCTGCGGGACCCAGGCCGATGTTTGGGTCTACGCCCCCCCCACTTCCGGGAAGTTGGCTGGGCTGTTCTTGAATGGTCTAATGCTGCACAGCGGGCCCGTGGCCACGCAGCCAAAGAAAGGGACGCGGGGTACCCACCACTCTGCACCCTACCCACTCACACTCTGCCCACTCACCTCCGCCTGATGCCCATTCTCCGCTGACCCCTGCCTTAGGTAGGGATACAGGGCCATTCCCAGCCCCTGCCATGTTCCCACATGAGGCCATGTCACCTGCAGAGCTAAGAGGCATTTGGCTTGAGGACACCTGCCCCCTAATGGGGGGGGGGGTCAAACCCATTCCCAACCTGAGTCCTTTGGAGGACTCTGATGGCCAAGCCCCCGAGAGATCAACACTCGGAGGGGTGGGGCAGGGGGCTGAGTAGTCATATGGTCTATGCTCTTCATTTATATTTGTTTCTGTTGAAGCCCATGGGCAGCAGTGGGGTGGTCAGTGTGGAAAGGAGCCCAGCTCATCACTCCAGAAATGAGAACACCAAGGCCAGCTCAAGCGAGGTGACACAGGGTGACCGAGGAAATGGAGAAACATAGGAACAGAGAGAAGTGTCACACCCTCAAGCCCACCAGGCCTCCTGGCCACCAAAACAGCTCCCAGATAGGAGAGCAGGGACAGGTGGGGTCTGGGAAGCCCCCAGGTACACCAGGGCTCTGAAGCTAGCAGATTCAGCAAATGCCTCCAAAGAACAATGTCGAGGTGACCTGGGGGTCAGGGAATGGAGGGGGGGAATTGGGGTGACATTCAGGGTCCTTTTAGGCACACAGATCTCTTTCTACACCTTATCTCTGACCCCTCCTTCCCAACCGCGCGCGCGCGCACACACACACACACACACACACACACACACACACTCACAAGTGGTGCATATCAGCTGCACACATGCAATGAAGGCATGTAAGCTTGATTTTGGTCACGGGATGGGGAGAGAAGTTCCCGTGCAATGTAGGAGGACATACTCATCTAGGGAGTGCTAACTGCATGTAAAGAATGTATGTTCTGGAGACTTAAAGAATCAGGTATCTCTAATTCATGCATCTTGAATCCAAAGACACCAGCTGCAGAGGCAATGACAGCATGAAACAGTGGCCCCAGAAGGTGGTAAGATTGCGATGGCAGCAGAAGGCCCATTCGAGGTGTTTCTACAACCTACAATTAGCGGCCAGGGGATGAACTGGAAGCCAGAGGAAGAGATACAGCTCCTCTCTCTTTCGAGTTTCTTCTATGCCTCTCATCTCCCTTCCCCACGAAAGAGCTATTTCCCTCTGTCACTGTCTCTAAGCCCTACCTCTCCAAAAGAATTAAGATCAGATCTCCTTAGGAGCCAAGCAAGGAAACCTTGGCAGGGGAGGGCGGGGGGGGGGAGGGGTCTTGGGAGACGAGACGTTCCTGTCTCAGGAAGGAAAGGCCCGGCCTGGATCAGGCAGCGAGCAAAGACATGAGGAGGGTGGTGTGTGGAGAGCACAGTTGGCCTTTGGGGACTAGACTGAGTTAATTAATTGAAACTTTAAATTGCCCCCATCTAGGAAGTTCTCCACAACAGACTTTCTCCTCCTTAGACATCTGCTCTCCACGCAGGATCATAGCCGGAAGCTTGTGTCTCCTTCCCAGTCAGCTGCACTGCTTTTCTGCCTCTCTCCTGCCCTGAGGCCTGGGGACACAGCCTGGTCACTGTCTGCACTGCCCAGCCCCTCAAGTTCACCTTGGAAGGGAGGTCGCTGAGCCCAGCCCAAGGCAGCATCTGCTACCCCCATCTCTTCAGACCCGGGATAGTCTCTTCCTAGGGGTGACCCTGACCACCCCTCTAGGCACAGCTTGGGATCCTTTTGCTAATGAAATGAATAGAAATGACAATCTGGAGAAAATGGGTGAGAAGAGAGAAAAGAGAGTAGAAAAGGAGGCAGGCCAGTAAAAAGTTGAGAAATATAAGGGCCATGTCCACTTCTGGCTCAGAAGGGCAGATTCCAGTCTAAGGGGCAGAGACAGATTGGGGGAGGGGGCTGTCTCCATCCATATACACCTGAGTGAGCATCCCCGTGAAAAGAGTGTCTACATAGCAGGTCACTGAGGAGCTTTCTGCTCGTTCCTGCCAATACCTGAGCCCCCCCACCCCAAAGGACACAGCCCGAGGCTGAGAGGCCAGCCCACTCCCTCCCTGAAACACATGGGGTGAGGCGGTCCCTAGTTCCGAGGAGCTGGCCCGGGCAAGGGTCCAGCTCTCTCTCCTTGGCTACAAACCAACTCACAGCTGTCTCTTTCTTTATAACGGCCATCAACAAAGTTAATTGCCATCCCACGGTCAAAGAGGAAAATGGTACCATTGGCTTGTCCCAGTGGCCGGTCAGAAACACAGGGCTAAGATTCAATCACTGGACACTCACTAACATGGACCTGGAGGACAGCTCCCTCTCCCATTAAGAAGATCCTACCTTTATCTTCAAACCCTGTCCACTGGCATCTGAAATGTCTCACCAGTGCTCCTAACGAGTTAGGGATGCAAAGAGGCCACCCTTGCCCCCCCCCCCCCGCTGGCCTTCCTAGAATAACCTTTCTTTTCATCTCTGATTAAATTCCTTTCCATTCTTGTTTGTTTGCAGTTTTTTGCTTTTGTTTTGGGGGAGTCATACACAGGGATGTTCAGTGGGTATTCCTAATCCTGCACTCAGGAATTACTTCTAGTAGTGCTTGGGATGTCAGGGATCAAACTAGATTGACTAGATTGACTGTGTGCAAGCTAAATGCCCCTGTCTGCTGTACTGTTGCTCCAGCCCCTAAACTCCCTTCCATTCTTAAAGATGCAATTAACTGTCAATCCAGTCATGAAGTGCCTCTATTCTCCCCAACTTCTCTCCTTTATAGACCTGCAGTATCTGACAGACTTCTGAAGCACATCTTCCCTCCCCCCTGCCCCCACTGAACTGTGTGCTACAGTAAGGTATAGACCAAAGCCAATTATCTATCACCACAATGGTTGGCCAACATTGGTCCTTAACAAATGTACACTGAAACAATGTATAATGTCAAAGATAGCAAAATAAAGGGAAGGAAAGAAGGAAGGGAGGGAGGGAAAATGGGAGACAGACAGACATCATCATTGAGGAACAGCAGACAGAGCTGAGGAACAAGGAAAAGCGTGGGTGGCTAAGAACGACAGGAGGAGGTGGGTGAATTCAAACACACAGGTTTCTTTGGTTTTTTCCTAATCATGCTTTTTTATTAATATTATATTTAAGAAGAAAGCAGAAATGCTGGAATTCTCAAAAGCAGAGAACACCTCTATGGTACAGTTGATGTTGACCCTGACACAGGAAGAGGCTCGGGGCAGGAATGGACAACCAAGAAGCAACTTGGGGCAGGAATGGACAATCAATAAGCAACTTGGTCCAGCAACTCTAGCATCAGGGACAGCTGTCATGGGGCACCTCGAGCTCTGCCCCAGACTTCAGACCCCACCCTGGATGCTACTTAACATAGTTCCCTATAGAGTTCAATTCCAGTAAAGCTTAGGGAGATGGATGAAGTCATCTGAAATGTGCTGACCAGTGCCCTGGCTCCCTCAAACTCCTGTGCCAAGCACCAATCAACTAACTATCCAGACATAAGAGGTGTCACTTAGGTCCTTGGAGCTCAGCATCCTTGATGAAAAGAGGTCAGGGGAACACTTTCTCAGGGGTCACAGGGCTCTGATCCCATCATAACCATCTCCATCCCCACCTAAAGAACCAAGAGCAGCACTAGATACCCCTCGCCACTCATTCATTTTAAGATCTTTGGAGTATCTATTGTTCCAGACCACTGTGGTCAACACAAAGATTCTTGCATGAATAAAAACCCCACCCTGACCTCGAGTTTCTCAAGAACTTTGCAGGGAAACTGGGTGAAAAATGAAAGTCAGGATCCAGGGTAGGAATGCGAAGAGCTGCCAGGGAAGCACAGAAGCTGGGGCGATGTCTTGGCTCGTGGGAAGGTGGGCAGAGAGGTGCAGGGGGGAGCAACACTGGGTCCCTTCTGCACCGACCTCAGCACCAACAAAAGACAAAACTAGAATGGCCAGGGCCAGGGAGATGACTCAGGGGACTGGAGCTCGGGTTTTGAGGCAGGAACCCCTGGTTCTGAAATCTTGCATGGGTCCCCCAAGCACTGCTGGGTGTGACCAGAAGAAAAGATGTTACAAGAGCATCCCTCAACCAACCTGGGGCTCCTGAGAACACAGGTCTCTCTGGGTTCACAAGACCCCAAGAGCGGTTCTTTGAATGGGAGCCATGAACAACCCACTGGTGCGTCTCAGATCCCAACCTGCTCTAGGTTGGACCCATCCTCACCCCCTCCCCACCACCACCAGCCTGACTCCATTCTGGAATTCTCCTGCCTCCTTCTGAAAGCTGATATCCCTCTCACCACACATCCACTCTCCCTGGGGGACTTTTTGCGGTTGCAAGGAGGGGATGCACTTTAATAGATGGGAGCAATTCATTACACTAGAAACTCCTCTACTCTGCATGTATTGACTGAGAGAGACAATACCAAGATCCGATTGAATGTATCCCAGCAGAGACCAAAACTGTGGGTTCCTGAGAGGAAGAAATTTCTAGAATTCTTCAGGCGTGTGGAGACTGGCAGTGGGGAAAGTCATTGTGCCAGCTTACCCACTCCTGACCCCGAGAAGTTCCACGAGAGATGTCATTTTGCCAGCCTCAAGGCCAGCATTCAGGAGAGACAGCCAACCTTCGGGACGATGGTTCCCGACCTTTAGAACAGACAGTTCCATGCAGACTTCCTTCCCTTTGGTACCTATCAACTGGATTTTTATTCTAGTTTCTTCATATTCAGCCTGCCTTTCCCCTGCCTCCTCCCCATTTTCGAGGTCCAGACAGGCACATTAGATGGTCACTCTAAACTTGATCATGGAATTGGGTGGGCTGTTCTCATTTCATAATCTTGAGGAGGGCAAGGAGTACCCTGCACGCTGGAGGAGAGGGAGAATGTGTTCAAGGATGACGGGGCCCAGGGCAGGGCTGTCTCATCTATTGAATCCCCCCAACCAACCCGTTCCAGTTCCCATGTCTGCCTTTTAGATGCTCTGCCCGTGCCCACCGACAATGGCTGGGAGAGGGTGCATGCAGCCAAGGCAGATGTGGAGGTGTGAGCCATCTCCCTGGAGACCCCCTTCCCCGCAGAAGCAGGTGCCTGCCGTTTGCCCCGTTGCCAGAGGAAGGCGCTCTTCTCACTCTGCAGGAAGCAAGGGTGGGACTGGAGGAATTTCTGTCTTCTTCCTCCTCTTTTGGATGTCACCTCCTTCCTGGTTCTCTCTCTCTCTCTCTCTCTCTCTCTCTCTCTCTCTCTCTCTCTCTCTCTCTCTCTCTCTCTCCC
>JAOXYA010000005.1:11511879-11522598 GCA_028565675.1 Sorex palustris | reverse complement strand
GCACTTTCTCTCTCTCTCTCTCTCTCTCTCTCTCTCTCTCTCTCTCTCTCTCTCTCTCTCTCTCTCTCTCTCTCTCTTCCCGCACCCTCGCCACAAATGCCACAAAGACTGGGGCAATGGGAGACTTGGACACTCACTTCCCAGAATGGAACCAGCAGAGCAGAAAAGAGCCAGGCCGGGCCGTCCTTTACCACAGACCCCAACAGAGCAGAGAAGAGACCCCTGATGTTCCGCTTCCCCTAACATCACCCGGTGCAGCCTCTCCAACCAGCTTTTGTAGGGAGCCCTTCCTTCTCCCTTTTGGCTGCCTCCTCTCTTCTTGGAAGGAAACCCATTGTGCCCCACTTCCTGCCCAGGGAGCCCCCAATGGGACAGAGCAAGCAGGATTGGGGAGACCCAGGAGAACCCGGTGGGTCTTGGTGCTAAGAGAAAGCACTGGTCCCAAGGAGCCAGGCCCGGCGGTCAGTTCACGAGGCCAGGGAGCCCCAGTGCCCTCCCCAGGGGCCCCACAGTGGCTCTGGGTGTGGGACAGGTGCAGCCTGTCGATGGTGGCTGCTCCTTGAAGTCACTGCCCCTGGGAACTCTCTTCATTCCTGGAAACACTCCCACCCCCACCACCCGCCTCACCTCCTCCAGCTTAGCACCCCTGCTCCGTGGCCTGGACTCAGCCCCAGGAGAGGGCCCGGAACCGGCCTTCCTTCATCTCCTGGGCACTGCAGAAGGAGCCCTGTCCCCAGGAGTCCCCTCTATCCCCATCCCCAGACCGCATTCTGGGACCCAATCTGGCCTTGTGTGTCTGTTCCGATGACCTGGTACCCACTCATAGAGCGCACCTTTCCACACCCTGACACGGGTTCTATTTCGAAGCCCAATGAAGACTTCGCCCACCCTCCCACTTGAAGGAGGAGAAGAGATGGAACACCAGCCCAGGTGTCTCTTAGGTGAACCCACACCAGACAACTTCAGCTGTTTGGAGAGTTGGGGAGCAGGGGGCTCAGAGCAGGGGTGAGGGTACCCCCGCACCCCTTACCATGCTTACAATTGAGCAAGAAGCCCTAATGGCTTGGGGAGGGTGGAAACTTGGGGGAGGGGATGGAGGATGTGGTTGTGTCCATCCAATCTGCCTGACCCTTAAAGAACCAACTCCCTTCTGCTGGATGAATCCTGCTTTTGCCCACCCAACCCCACCAGCACTTTGGACGGTTTCAAAGTATTGTCATAAGAAAGGTCAGGAATCATTTTTAAAAAGGTTACAAGAGAGTACTTTCCACCAGACGATGAATGCTATAATGACTCTGCTTCCATATTCTGGAGATCTTCCCGAGCTAACTGCAGCCCCAGGCCCACTTTGCAGTTGGTGGAACGTGCAGTGGGAGAAGCCGCGGCCCCTGCCAACATGGCCCTGGTGTCCCCCGGCCCTTTGCCTGCCCCGAGACTCGGCAGGGATTGCTCCAGTGGCTAGCTGAGAAGTCATTAGCTCTGCCTTTTCCATTTCTCCTGCTCTTTCTCCCTCCGAGTACATGAAAATCCTGCTTCCCCACACTCCACCGATTGTAAGAAAGAAGAAGGAAGGGTGGGGGGCAGAGGCGAATGAAAGTCCTCGTTCTATTTTGGGGGTCTGAGACGAAACCCTGCAAACGGCACATCTCTTTGTTTTACACAAAGACTCACGTGTCGAATTCTGCACCCTTTCCACGCACAGCATTTTAGAACTCTGCAAGATAGCCATTTTGCAAGAGTGTGGAAGTAACAGTTTGCTTGGAGGATGTGTGGGTATAAATAGATGTGTAGACAGAAGGAGAAATTTACAGCTTAAAAATAATAGCACACGGGGGGGGGATAGAAAAAAATACAAATTAAAAGCCGAATATTGGCAGAAGCCCTCGTTTCCCGGCGAAAGCTGGGAGTCTGCTTAACCTGCAGAACCTTCCCCTGCCAGGTGAAGGGGAGTAGCCGGCGCCCACCAGCCCCGGCGCTGCAGTAGGCCTCCCGGGATCCCGGGCCCAGTGCTAGCCCAGCCAGCAAGTGGACCTCAGGCAGCCACCACACTGATCTCACGGATTATTTTTATTTTCTAAAGGGCATGGAAAGGGTGCCTCGGAAGGCAGGGAGAGACGCTGAAGAAAGAAGCAGGAGAGTGGCCGAAGGAAGGGGGGGGGGGGGAGGCCAGCCTGGAGAAGGAAAAAAATAAAAATAAAAGCCAGACCTTTAGCTCCCTGTGATACAAATGCTATTTAACTCGAAAATCACACAGGTCTCCCAGCCGTGACTGCGAACGGGCACCCTTTCTGCTGTGCCTACATGCAACCACCCCCTCTGTCTCCCCAAACCCCAAACCTGTTTGATGAAGAAGGAAAAGAAAGAACATGGGAGATTCCCCTCTTTGTAAAAAGAAAAAAAAAGCCCTGCCCCCCCACACCCATCAGCAGTATTTTAATACCTTGCCACCCTTCCCCTGCCAATGACACCACTTGAGGGACTGGGAGAGAGACAGGAACCAGGATCTCTACCTCCTGGAGAAGAAAACAAACGGAATTTGTCCTACCTTGGTCTGTAGAAGCCAAACCTCTAGCCGGCTGGATTAAGGGAGCGAGCATGTTGGGGTTGGCCAGTCTCCGCAGCTTGCCGGCATATCCACATAAGAAAGACGGAGGGTGGATGAAAGGAAGATCATTTAAAATCCAGTTTGGCTTGAATTGGGCTGGAATCTTGTGTCTTGAAGAGATGCAAATTCAAAGGGGGAAATACAGAGATATTGAATTCAAAGGTAATTCGGGGTCTGGAGAGGAGCTCACAATGCAGAATCCAGATCATTCATGCCCGCCGCTGGGCTTGTGAGGTTAGCAGCTGGGCTAGCTTGTTTGGTGGTTTTTGTTGGTTTTTTTTTTCCCTAATGATTCTTCAGGCAATTAAGGTTTTGGGTTTGGGAAGCGTCAGCGGAGAAGGCTCTGTATTGAGAAGCTGGGGGCCGGCTCTGTCCCTCCTTGAAGCATGGTCATTCCCAAAGCGTCCCCTTCCTAAGGGGGGGTGGGAAAAAAAGAGGCGGTCAGGCTGAATTGGAGTGCCCCCCAAAAGGGACGGAAAATGCTTTCCGAAAAAGCTCTCGATTCGATGTAAGGAAAGGGGGGGGAGGAACCCCCGCGTTTCCCACAGAGTGCACACGAGAGGAATTGCAAACAGCTGGCACCGATCTATAAATAATTCAGAAAAGGTCTGGCTCTCCCATTCCTGGGACACGCGTGGATGAGAGGTGGGAAAGGCAACCTGAATGAGAGAGGGAGGGAGCGAGGGAGGGAGGGAGGGAGGGAGCCAGGGAAGGAGGGGAGTGGGAGGGGAAGGCAGAAGCGGCACCCCCCAGCCACGCACAACGCACACTCACACACACACTCACTCACACGCGCGCTCGCGCGCGCGCGCACGGAAAGCGGGTCCCCACTTAACTCGCCCGCGAGCGCGACCCCCAGCCCCATCTGCATTGCTGCTGACTCGCCGGCCTCTCTCTGCCCATCGCCTCCGGCAGCAGCGCCTCCTCCCGCCCCGGGCTGGTGCTGAATGGGCTCTGATCGTGCACCGGCTGCACACTGGGCATTTCTTGGAAGGGGCGCGCGCACCCTCACACACGCCCCCGGCGCGCACGCGCCCCCGCGCGCACTCACACTCGCCCCCGCGCACACTCACCCCCGCACACACTCACGCCGCGCGCCTCGCCGCACCTGCACCGAGTCCAGTGGACGAAGGGTCGCGGCGCGTGGGGGGCACCCGATGCGATGCCCAGCCTCTCGGCTCCCAGCAGCAGACCCAAGGCAGCCCTGCCCCTTCCCCCGGCCCACCTCCCCGCACCAAAAAAGAAAAAAAAATCCTTTATTAAAACAACAACAAAAACAGCCACGTCCAAATAAATGGGCAAGTGCCTGGTGCTGGGTGGGCGCAGGAGCTTTACCTAATACCAGGTTGGGGAAGGGTTCGACCGCTTCCACCCGGGCTTTGCCTGGCACGACCGAGCCCCCGCCGGGAGATCTGAGACTCCAAAGGCGAATCTTGACGTACCGGCTCGGAGCGCCTGGCGATTGCAGTCTCGGGAGAGAGGTGCTCAATGGCCCGGCATGGAGGGGTTTCCTCTCCTGCAAAGCAGGATTAATAATCCGTCTCCCGGGTGGGGAAGTTCACGACTCTTCTTTTGCAAAGCCCAGGAAAATGCATCCAGACGCTTAGGACTTCTGGATCGCGGGGAGCCAAAAATCTCACGCCGAGAGCGCCTTGCAGAAGTGCAAAGCCCCAGATTTCCTAGAGGTGAAGACGCCGGAGGAAGTGGATTTTGGAAGGGGGTTGGGGAACCTTTCTTTCTTAAAAAAAAAAAAAAGAAAGAAAGAAAGAAAGAAAGAAAAAGAAAAAGAAGTAGGGGGTGTGGAGAGGCAGAAGCCCAGATTCCAGTTGGTGATGCTCGGGGCCGGGGGAGGGGAAGCGGGCGGGGGCAGGCGATGGAAGACAACGGTTCGGCAGCGGGAGAGGAAGAGGAGGGGGAGAGGAGGAAAACTGGGTATTAATCGCCAGCACGGGAGGGATGGAGGGTCGGGGGGCGTTGGGGAGCCGGGGATCACAGGTTGCCTGGACGTTCCCCGCCAGCGCGCACATGCGCGCGCGCACACACACCTACCTCTCACACTCGGGCTCCAAAGGGAGGAGAAAACCCTCGAAGCCAGGGAAGATGCTTCTGCGCCCGCCGGTCCTCTTTCTCCACACCCCCCACCCCACCCCACCCCCAAGCCCCGTCCACGCCTCACGCCTATTGCTAGGATTCTGGCGGAGCCAGCTTCCCACGTCATGTGTTGGGGGGACTGTGGGGTAGGAAGGGGGAAAGAGGCTTAACCCGAGTCCGTGGCGCCTCCTGCCGGCCGCCGTGGGGAACAGCAGCGAGGAGGGGCTGCTTCGCTGCGGGGGTGGGTCCGGGAGCCTCCTGGCTAGTGGCCTCAGGGGGCTGCTAGCTCAGCCGTGGGGGGGGGTCTGGACCTCAGGGGTCCTTGCTGTGGGCGCAGCCCCTTTCCCCCTACTCAGGATGCTCAGGATGGGGTGGAATAAGAGATACCTCTCAGGAGTGCCCATCCCTGGGTGACTACAGATACCTTTTGTTGTGGTAGTTGTTTTGTTTTGTTTGGAGGTCACACCCAGCAGGGCTCACTCCTGACTCTGCACTCGGGAATTATTCCTGGCGGGGCGGGGGGTGGGGGGGGGTGGAGACCCTATGGGATGCCAGGAATTGAACCCTGGTCTGCTGCGTGCAAGGGAAGTGCCCTCCTGCTGTACTATCAATCCAGCCTCAGCTTTAGATATCTTTGGCAACTACTGAAAGTGACCTGAGAGGTACCTTTGATCAACTGGGTTTAGATTAGTTCGTGCCAGCCCACAGGTCTGGAATACTTCTCATTCCCCAAAGAAAAAGCCCTTTGTTAATATTTATCACGCCAGTTCACAAGTCACTGCTTTTGCAACTAGGAGACCCTTGGCCAAGGAGCAGAGCGGGCAGGAGCTGGGGAAGTGCAGTGCCCTGGGGAAGCCCCTGGCCAGTCCCCCGAGGCCGGCTCTGTTTATTCAGTTCACACCACGGAGAGTTTACTCTCATGCTATCATGCTTCAGGGAAGAGGTAGGTATCGTTTTTTTTTCCTAATTATTTGATTTTTATTGGTAGAGGGAGGATGTTTGGGTCACACCCCTCTGTGCTCAGGGGCAATTATTTACTCCTGATTTTGTACTCAGGAGTGACCCCTGGTGGTGCTGAGGGGACTATACATGGTGCTGTGGCCGGAGCTTGAGTGCAAGGCAAGTGCCTTATCCAAGATGTTCTCTCCAGTCCGGGGCAGATTTAAAGCAAATGATGGACATTTAACAGTGAGTTTGGGGCCACCCGTGTACTTTGGTCCCAATAAGCATCTTTCAAAGATTTAATTTCTGGGCTAAGCTTGAGCTCAAAGAGTTAGTGCATATGCCTTGCATGCCCAAGGCTCCAATTTGCATTCAAAGCATGGGGTGGGGAGTGGGGGGTCGCCCTGGTGGCCCCCAGCACCTCTGTGCCCAAGCAGAACCATGCTGCTGGCATGGGCACTACCTGTGCAACTCTTCTGGCCAAATACGGCATGGCCTGGCTCCCACAGACCCCTGAATGTTGTCCCCCCACCCTGAAAGGTTTATTTTAATATGTTGATACAGCATCACATATAGACAGTTCTTCCCTAGCTGATGGTGGGACTCTGTCCTGATAAATCCATGGCATGGGGCAGGGCAGGGGGGAGGGAGGGGAATCTCTTCATTGAGAACGCTGCCACGGGGTAAAGCTTGTAGTTTCTGCCCAACACAGGGATTCTCCTACACCCTGGATTTCTACTGAGCATCCAACAGTGGCACTCAGACCTGCAGAAATAGGGGCCTGTCTGGACAAAGACCTTCTGTTTAAATTTATGATGGAAGTTTTTTAAAAATTTTTTTTAGTTTTGGGTTATACCTGGCGATGCTCAGGGGTTAATCCTGCCTCTGCACACAGGAATTACCCCTGGCGGTGTTCAGGGTACCATATGGGATGCTGGGAATCGAACCGGGGTCAGTTGCATGCAAGGCAAATGCCCTACCCGCTGTGCTATCGCTCCAGCCCCTTATGATGGAATTTTTATATGTCCTATTTAGTTGTTTGGTCTTGTGTTTGGGGGCAAACCCAGTAGTGCAAAGGGCTTGTTCCCAGCACTGCATTCAGGGAACCATATGCGGTGCTGGGGATCAAACCCATGTCAGCTGCATGCAGGCCTTACATGCTGAACTAGGTCTGCAGCCCCTCCCTCTGATTTTTCCCCTCTTTCCTTGCCTTTGCAGCTGTTGGGTTATGATGTCAGGCTGGAGCGATGGCACAGCGGGTAGGGTGTTTGCCTTGCATGCAGCCAACATGGCCTAACCGAGTTCGATTCCTCCGCCCCTCTTGGAGAGTCCGGCAAGCTACCGAGAGTATCTCGCTCACACGGCAAAGCCTGGCAAGCCTGACGTATTCGATATGCCAAACACAGTAACAACAAAGTCTCACGATGGAGACGTTACTGGGCCCGCTCGAGAAAATAGATGTACAACGGGACGACAGTGACAGTGTTATGATGGCCAGAGGCAGCGCCTCCTGTGGCAGTGCCGGGTCTGCACACAGCACCTGGGGTGCTGGGAATTAAAGGACTCTTAGCCTCAGGCCTGCAAGGCCACTGTTCTGCCTCTGAGCTCTCTGCAGGTCCACTTTAGAGGAACTAGAGAATACCTTGGTTTTGAACATTATTTTGAACATTATTTCAGAGATTACTGGCTTGGATGGCAGAGGAGGGTGTCTCCTTGGCCTTTGTGCCCTCTCCCCTTGGGGTCTGCATTGCAGGATACAGTGGGCAGCTTCCTAAACAGTCAATTTCTGGTGTCACCTGCTGTTAGGCTGGCCTTCTTAGAGCCAGAAGAGGGTCCTCTAAAGATTGTGCCAGAACTGCATCTCCGTCATGCATTCACTTCACTTAAACTGAGATGCACGGGTCCCTCAAACAGCATTCTCTCTCTCTCTCTCTCTCTCTCTCTCTCTCTCTCTCTCTCTCTCTCTCTCTCTCTCTCATAACAGACAACTTGGGGTCAGAGAGATAATCTGGGCATTAAGGCGCCTCTCTTACCTGTACCCAACCCTGACTCCATTCTCCCAAGCACCACATATGCTTCCCTCAAGCACCCAAAGGAGTGATCCCTGAGCACAGAGTCAGGAGTAAGTCAGAGCACAGCTGAGTGTGGTCCCCAAACTAACAAAAATAACAAAATTTTTTACTTTACCCATAGCCCTTCTCAAAGCCAGTCTGTCCTTGGTTCGTGCCTTATTAGACCATGAGCACCATGAACACAGGCAGGGTCATGTCCAAATCCTTCACCCCTACAGCCCACCAAAGCCTTAGTGCTTAACAAAGTGCCTCCCTGGCTTAGGGCACATCTATGCTTAGACTGTAGAGACACTGGGGCTAGCAGTCCCCAAGGCCTTTCCAACAGGGACCTGCAGTGCAAAGGACCCCGTAGGTCCCAGGAGAGCAGGTGCAAATACTGCTACAAGCCACTAAGTAGCTGTCAGCCTGACGCCAGAGAGTCTAGTCTAGGAGTTCAGCTGTTTCTGTCCTCCAGGCCACTGGTGTCACCCATTTCTCCTTGGAGAGGGTCCCTGGCTGCTGGGGGATGAAGACCATCTGCTCTTGTGGCCTCCTAGGGGGTCTGGCACTCCTGACCAGGTAGAAATGGACTTGCCCAGGTTGAAAAATGTGGTGACTTCAGCCAAGAACACTCTCTGCTGATAGGCTGGTGTGTGTATCAGACGCTGCTATCTCACTGGTCTGCAGGCCAGTCATATCAGCTCCTATGTCTGATATTCTTGCATGGTCAACTGTGAAGTTTATGACTCCAACCAGGAGGACTGAAAGATGGAAAAAAGCATCTTGGAAATAATTGTACAACTTCACAGATCATTAGTAACTTGACTTCCCATTCCCCACCCCAGAGTTGTAATATGAGATTTCTTTTCCTCCACTGTGAGTCAAAAGAAAAGCTACCCTAAGTTCTTTCTACTTTTCATAATCAAACCCATTTCTTTCAACATCCAAGGATTGAAAGGGACCAGAGAAAAAAACCATAAATGAACCAAGTATAGAGAGAGCCTAGTTCTGTGAGGTGGGTTCTTTGTCTGGTGGTAGATACTAAGAATTCACATTGAAAGCTCAACCCTCAATAAGTGAAATGGAGATTTAAAAAAAATAGACAATGGCAAAGCTGAAAAATAGACAATAATAAAACTAAGCTCTAATTCTCTGAGAAGATAAAAATAGACAAACTTTTAACTAAGGGAGGAGGAAGAAAAAAATTTTTAAATGATCCCCATGTTCAGTTTTGTGACCCCATATGGGGTTTCAACTCACAGTTTAAGAAACTAGACTCTAGCACAGGGCTGGGAAATGTTTGCACACAGGGCTCGGGAAATCCTATGATCTGCCCCTGGTGCAGGATGGGACAAACTCGAGCATCTTGGCTGTCCGCAGTTCATCTCCTTGCATCGTACTGTGAACTGTGTTATAAATATCCACATGACACTTGGCAGGAAAAAAAGGTTCCCCACCATGCGGTAGACTGGGTACATAAAACACTTTCAGCTGATTTGAGTTCCAGGCTATGAATATTCAGTAATAATACTCTGGTGAATGTTGGGATTTAGGGCTAAGCAAACTGGAATATCTAATCCCTCGAGTTTTAGCTATCATGTCATCAGGTAAAGTCCTTTTCATAGTTTGTTTTTTTTTTATTAGCTGTGGCCTTGTATTTTCTAATTTAATCTTGGCTTTATTAAGAGAATGTCCTTATTATGCTTCACACCAAAGTGTTTACTAATTGGGGTTACCAGATGATACTGATGGTTGGCACAAGTTACTGGCCCCAGTGAGTTAATAAACCTTCTTTTTATAACAATATTTTGTTGCTGCTGATTTCCTGGGGTGGGGGAGGCAAAGTGGCTAGGGAGGCTGATGAGTACAATGCCAGCTTCTATAAATCCCCAGTGATTGGTTTTCCCAATGGGGTGGAAATATTTATGCAATCAATTTTATTAAGAATTGGCAGAAAGGTTGGGGCCAGGCCTCTGTGTTTATGGACTTTTAAGTTCGGCAAGGCTGATTCAGTGCTTTACTTTATTAAATTACTTCAGCCTATGCCATCCAGGTAATCCCTGTGCACAAAAATAATTTGAATTTAAATAGCATGATCATAGGTACTGGAAGACTTTTAAGTTAGAATTTGGAGTGTTTGAAACTTTCCTTTAGTTATGGATGCTGACTAAAATAGCTCAATTTAATTTGTGATTCAACATGTATTACAGAAAGGCAGAAAAGCGTTTTAAAGTAGTTGTATTTTAATCTTGTTTTAGAAATTTGGTAATATAGTTTATATAGTTAATATAGTTTAAGGATAATGGAAAAATTAAGTGGACTTGTTAAGCTGATTTTCATTTGATAAACATATGAATGTGTAAAATTCTCATGTCCTGGGACTGGAGAGAGAGTTCAGAGGATAGGGCATTAGCCTTGCATACATCAGACCCAGGTTCAATCCCCAGCACTGCATATGGACCCCTGTCCACTGCCAGAAGTGATCCCTGAGCTCAGAGCCAGGAGTAAGTCCTGAACAACACTGGTCATGACCCCAAAACCAAAAACCAAAAACAAACAAAACCATGAGCTATCACCTCATACCAGTAAGACTGGTTCACATCAAAAAGGAAAAAACAAAACAAAACAGTACTGGCATCATGTGAGGATAAAGAAATCCTCACTCACTGTTAGAGGGCATGTGGACTGATTCGACCTTTTGGAAAACAGTATGGACACATCTCTAAAAGTTAACAATTGTACTTCCATAAGACAATTGTACTTCCATAAGACCCAGCCATTCATTTCTGAGCATCTGCCTCAAGGGCCCAAAAACTTGATCCAGAGAGACATTTGTACTCCTATGTTAACTACAGCACAATTCACAATACAAAGGAAGGAAAGAAGGAAGTGAGGAAGGAAGGGAGGGAGGGAAGAAGGAAGGAAGAGAGAAAGGAGGAGAGGAAGGAATGGAGGAAGGAAGGAAGGAAGGAAGGAAGGAAGGAAGGAAGGAAGGAAGGAAGGAAGGAAGGAAGGAAGGGAGGAGGGAGG
>JAOXYA010000005.1:11176637-11189113 GCA_028565675.1 Sorex palustris | reverse complement strand
GCAGCCAACATGGCCGACCCGAGTTCGATTCCTCCGCCCCTCTCGGAGAGCCCGGCAAGCTACCAAGAGTATCTCGCTCGCACGGCAGGGCCTGGCAAGCTACCCGTGATGTATTCGATATGCCAAACACAGTAACAACAGAGTCTCCAATGGAGATGTTACTGGGCCCACTCGAGCAAATCAATGAACAATGGGAGGACTGTGACAGTGACATTATTATTATCTTGCTTTTGGGGCCACACCCAGCGATGCTCAGGGGTTACTCCGGTTCTGCACTCAGGAATTACTCCTGGCGGTGCTTGGGGGACAATATGGGATGCCAGGGATTGAACCCGGGTTGGCCATCTGTGCAAAAGCTCTACCGGCTGCACTATCTCTCTGACCCCAGGTGCTGATTCTAAACCCCATCTAGCACACCTATCTGCACCCTTCAGTTAAGGAAGATAATGCAGTGGAAATTTTCTCTAGCCTAGACTAGGGGTGGAAATTTTCTCTACTTTCCCCTGGAAGTCATTTCTAAGTTGAGACAGAAAATGTGACTCTTACACACAGGGACTTAATACAGGGAATCTGTCTGGAAGTTTTCATGATCCTGGTTCCTGGCAGGGGAAGGGAAGAGGAATGCTGAAAGGCAGACGAACCCAGATCTTAAGAGCTGAAACTACTGCCTGTTCTGGTTCTGCATGAGCTCGACCACGGATTCCAGCAACCCCAGATAGGGCACTGCTTCCGGAGAAAGCAGAGTGTAGGTCAACCAGAATAAATAAAGCACTAAGAGATCACATTTTCTAATAAAGTCAGTTTGCATCTAGGAGGCATGGGATCACTTGACTATATGAATGTTACTTTAAAAACTGAAATTGCATTTGGTATTTTGCCCTTAGAGCACTGCTCTTAGGGCAGAGGAAAGCTAAGTCATGAGCTGTCCACTGGTCCCACTAGAACTGAGATGGGAGTATAGTGTGGGGACAGGGGCAGTTCTGTAGGAGCTAAAGTCTACCCCTCCCTAGCCCAGATTCTCTTCATTATGAAGTAGGAAAAACAGAGTGCAAATCAGCTAACACAAGACCAGAATTACTGTTTGTATGCATTCCTATAGCTATGCGTGCTTTGAAATAATCTAGTTAGCAGTTCCCAAAATTATTTGACCAACTATTCCAGTTTCATAAAACAAAACAAAAAAAATTCTTAATGCTCAGCACTCACTTAGATGAATGCTGTACAGTAGGAAAAATAGAAAGTGTTCCCTCCAATTGCATGAAAGCCTACCACTGCCCTCCAGGATTGTCCTAGAGCCCATTGCCCTCTTCCTAGGTGAGGAGGAATCACCCACTTTGAGAAACATTGATCTGGTGCAATGTTCATATTTTGCAAATATGATCATGGACTTAGAACAAAAAGTTTTGCCTCAGTAACAATGGGCGCAGTGAAGAACGGAATTTAAACCAATGGAATGCCAGGCCCGGGAACCCGAAGGACTATGGAATTGTGGGAAGTTTAAAATCCCACCATCAGTCACTGCCTTGTAGAGAGAGACCTGCCTTAAACCCACCTTTTCAACTAGGAAAACGGACAAATCTTGCATGCTCAGGCAATCCAAGTATTTGCTTGAGAGTTCCTGAATGTGTTCAGGAGTTTCTTGGTGACATGGCCTTTATGTCTTTGGTTGAACCATCACAGGATTAGATGAATAACAACTCTGTTATGAATAATAACAATCCTCGACCTCAACTGCCAGCTGACCTGATATTCAAAAATGAGATAGCAATGGCATGTTAGAAAGTGATGTTCAGGACAGTGAACATTCCCGTCAGCTCTCTCTGTAACTCCTCTTGAGTCATTTTGCCTAAACAGTGTTCTGCACCACGCCAATTAATTCTAGTATGAACATATAGACTCCAGAGAAAAGGGACATGACCTAAAATAACTCACATTCATCAATGGTGTGAAGAATAAGGCCTGAAGGCTTGGGGTGAGTTTGGGGGTGGTGGGAGGGGAGGATGTTTACAGTAGCAGAGAGAGTGAGTGATCTGAAAGAGAGGAAAGGACAAAATCCAATAGCCTGGGGGGTTCCTGATGCAACTCTGCAACTGCTCAGTGGAACTGCAAGCCAGGGGCTAATCCAGCAAACAAAACTCCCTTGGAGTCTTTAAGGGCTTTTGATGGAGGGACTTTGTTATGTAGAATAATGGGACAGTCTTCAAGCCCCTTAAGAGCTTGGATGAATGTTTCCATCACAACTGGTACAAAGGAACAGCAGGAAGAAGTCAGGAACTAGAGCAGAGCATCCCGAACCTTCCAAAAGGAACTAGTCCTGCTGTAGGAGATGGGATTAGGAAGGGAGCAGGGGCTTGGTGACCACAGTCTAGATGAGACACAACAGGAATCAGAGATGGGAAAAGAGACATGTGATTGCTTCTGCACCTTTCCATTCCTTAGTCCCCCTCACATAAGCTGAGTGGAGTCAAGGAGGCAGGGAAATGGAGAACCACCAGAAGCAGAAAAGAATCAGAGCTTACTTACATGGACTTTTGACAAACACCAGGCAGTAAAGTGAAGTCTGTAGCCCTTGCTCTCCCTTGACCTCTGAGCCAGTCCTGACCATTGCGAGGCTTCCAGGAGGCTCAGTATTGCCATAATCCTGGGTCTGTCATCTGCTTCCTTTGTGCTTCCAAAGGAAGCTCAGATGCAATATCTATTCACTGAACTAAAGAGTTTCTCTAAACAACTGATGTGCTTGGGCACCAGAATACGAACCTTGTGATTAGCACAAGTCTATTCTGAGCCTTCTCTACTTCTGTGCTACCTGGATCGCTTAATGGCCCTTAACAGCTTTCATTCATTAGTATTTCAGCTTGGCATTGGGACACAAATGGACCAGTCATCTGGTAGACTTTGGTGAGCAAAGGTCTCCACCTACCAGCTTGGCTGATCTCCCTCTCAGGATGCAGAACCACTAGTCAGCTCTGGGCCCTCCCAAAGTTTCAACTTCACAAAGACTGATCACTGACTTTTCCTTATCTCTCTGTCCCTCTGACAGTGGTTATCCTTCTGAGCTGTTAGCACAACACAGTCAAAGGTGGAGGAGAACAGACTATACTTAACCTCAAATTTTCTGTGGGAACTTGACGTTTTGCCCCTAGATCTCATCCACTGGGAAGTTGTTGCAGTTTTCTAATGTGCTCTCTCTGGGCAGCAAGGGTGTTGCTTGGCAGTTAGAAACGGAAGAGCAAGTTGAACATAGTTCTCTTGGCACCGAGCACTGTACTCTCTCTCTCCAAGTCAGCTCATTCAGAGCTAAAGAGTAAAAGTATTCGGGGTCTCAAAGTGCCAGTTGATGTGCAGCACCCTTCAGCAGCTCAGCTGCTCCTCTTCTCCCAACGCTGCAGGCGAAGAGGAGATGCTTCTCTCTCCCCACTTAATCCTGGCAACATTGATCACTACGGGCCTTGGCCACTCAGACAGCACGTGAGGAATTTCTCCCTCTGCACATCAGTTCTCAGTGCATTTGGGAAGATGAGGCTGGAACCCCACACTAACCAGCTACTCCCACCAGCAGCCTTTTAACTTCTGCCAAGACCTTTTATTTCCCACTAAAATAAAGTTGTTTGGGCTCCAAAAATAACATCTGTTGCTCAGAGTCACATTTTGATACAACATCATAAACAATACTTCCAGAAAGTATACATTCTCCACTGCCCAGAGAATGAATGATGTGGGATTCTGTGCTCTCATTCCATGCTCAGTGGCCCTGAGGCAAATTGTTTAGGAGTCTCCAGTGGTGGCAGAGCAGAGTTACAGGCACAAGCTACCGCCCTCTGCAGCAGGCAGTGACTTGAGTGACTTTAAATAACCTGCCCAGCCCAGATACGCCATGCTGGCTTTCATGAAAGAAATTTTTTTTTTCTAAACTGCAGTCCTGTCCTCATGCCCTGGAGGAGATGCCAGGAGACCCAAGAAGTTTAACTCATAAGAGCAACAACCACTTGACAAGGTCCATTTGAATATTCCCTAAAAGTGAGAGGTGATTTTAGGAATTACCTAACCCCCCTCCCCTCACTCTAGCTTTCTCAGCATTTTTTTACCATTCATTCATCTTAGACCTTCATCTCCTCTGCCCATCTCTCAATCCTTTATAGGTGGAAGACGGACAATGGCCGGGAGGGCCCTAAATCACATGACTAAAACGAGCTGCCCCCTCCTCTCTGAGGTGTGTGTCCCTAGTTAGAGAACTGTGAAAGGGCATGTAGTGGGCATATCACTATTAACACTACTTAAAAACACTCATTATGATGCAGTATGGAAGGAGAGAGATGTGCTTAGCTCTATGAAGACCCATCATTTTGAATGTGGGAACAAAACTGCAAAGTCATTTCTATGGTCATCTACCTCTAAAAAGTCGGAGAGATTGTGTGGGCATGGACAAGGCCATGTGGTGAAGGTGAAGAAAGAGAAATAAGCTTACAAAGAACAAAGGAACAAGAGGACTGAGCTGGTGATGTGGTTTCCTACCATATAAAACTTATTGGGGGGAAAAAAATTTGCCCTCGTGGGTGTTCAAGAAGAGCTTTTGTTTTTTTTTTGCTTTTTGGGTCACACCTGGCAATGCACAGGAGTTACTCCTGGCCCTGCACTCAGGAGTTACTCCTGGCAGTGCTCAGGGGACCATATGGGATGCTGGGAATAAAACCCAGGTCAGCTGCGTGCAAGGCAAACGCCCTACCCGCTGTGCTATTGCTCCAGCCCCTCAAGAAGGGTTTTGAAGAGTAGATTAGATGGCACATTAGAATCCCCCAACCTAAGATTCTACTGTCCTAAATCAGCATGACCTCTTTCTCTCATCATTCAAAGTCTGGACACTAAGGAAATACATTGTCTCATAAGACAAGTCTTATGAAGGAGAAATACATAAGCAAATCTTAGATCTCCCCTTTATCGAGTACTGATGATGGTTTGTTTAGCTTTAGAGACTCTATGTCAAGTTCAAGAAGATCAGCCCTTACTCAGCTTTCCCTACTGGGCACATTAGAAGCCCAAACATAGAAATTCTCAAAACCTACACCAGCCTGGATAGGTGACTTTATGCTTTACAGAAGGTGGCTCTATTCTAAGAAGAGTCAAGTCTCTCCTTCTATGCTGTTTGTTCTATGTGAAAACAGATCATTTAAGATTCTGCATTCTTATCTATGTTCAGAATCACTGAGAAGCTCTGTAACTCAGATTGCTGAATCTCAACCTCAGAGCTTTTAATTTGATAAGGTGAGGATGGGGCTTCAGAACTTAGATTTCTAAAAGAGTGCTGACGGTTTGAGGTCTACAGACCACACATTGAGAATCCCTTGTTATTTCTGAACCCAGAAATAACACTTTAAAGAAGCCA
Source organism: Sorex palustris (assembly GCA_028565675.1). NCBI lineage: Eukaryota > Metazoa > Chordata > Mammalia > Eulipotyphla > Soricidae > Sorex > Sorex palustris. The sequence goes on along the minus strand of JAOXYA010000005.1, from coordinate 11,183,733 downwards.
CCGTATCTAGTGGTCTTATGAGGTGGTCCTAAGTGCTTTTTAGGGGCTTAACTTTAAAGATTGATTATGCAGCTTTCTATGCTGCATCTAAATAGACATTCTTTTTATCTTTACGTGCAGAATTCTCTTGTTAACATTTTTTTCATAGACACAAATTTATCTTCTGGTATCTTTTTGTTTGTTTGTTTCATCTTTTTTTTCACCCCTCTGGCTATAAAACTGAATGAAGTTTTAATTGGTTCTTTGCCCAAGTCAAGGCAAAAGGCTTTCAGATTGGCAACACAGATTTTACAAATTATCCTTTGAAAGTTGAATAATAATTAGAAATTATGCCCTAAGAGAAGGTAAGGTCCATTTTAGGTCTCAGTTCTTCCCTTCATTATACCTGAAAGCCTGACTTATGATTGTCTCTCATCTAATTAACCAATTAAATACTCTGTCTCTCTGCTGTCAAAGTCGGAGCTCTAGGGCACCACTTTAATAGGGTATTCCATCAAAACAAGAAACCTGTGCAATTCTCTACTTTCTTATAAAGATTACCTTTCCTGAGACTTGTGTCCTGTTTTCCCACTCATTATTAAGTATTGGGCTACATCCCCTATAGCTTCAGTTATCCACTACAAACAAAATAAAGGAGGGGCAGGTCTAGCCTCTGCCTCCTCACTCCGCCTGCCTTGTTAAAAAGTATGCAACAGGGCCCTGGAAGAGCTCAGTGGCAGAGCACTGGCCTTGCACATAAGAGACCTCAGTTCTAATCTGGGCACTGCAAAATAAACAAACAAATTAATAAAACCAAACAACAGGTCAGCTAGCATCCTGCTCCCAGTTCAGATTCAGTGTCCACCCAGCTTCCATATTCACTGAATCCAGAACAAAGAGGTTTTGACTTTGACTTTTATAGTTGCAAAATGGGACCAATAATCTGCCTGGACAGGGTGGTGTTGGTGATCAAAGTCAGAGAGAGAGAGAGAGAGAGAGAGAGAGAGAGAGAGAGAGAGAGAGAGAGAGAGAGCACTTTGGGAACGGCCAAGCCTCATCCACCCAAGGTCCCAAGGTCTCCCTCTTGGTGGAGCCATGCTCCCAGTACAATGTGTTCTCTGCAGTTCCTCAGCTTTGAGCAGCATTAACAGTGTCCTAAAACCAGTGAGTGTTTTCTCATATTCATGCTGCATCTATCTGGAGGCTGAGAAATGGTGACAGATCTCCACCCACCATCATGTTACTGTGTGTGTGTGTGTGTGTGTGTGTGTGTGTGCGTGCGTGCCAGAGAAAATAGCGACTCCTTTTAGCCTTCATACCCCCGCACAGTTACCATGAGACCCCAATGTATAGATGGCTAAATAAAGATGCAGTCTTAGCATCTCTTCAAATGCATAGTAAGTGGCAGAACACTGTCCTTTCAAAAAGTTCAATGACTTCCCATCCATAAGTGTGCTTCTCTTGTAGAAAACCAAATGTAAAGGAAAGTGAGGAAGGGAAGTAGGTAGCTAGGATAGATGGATAGATGGACAAAATGAATAATAAATAGGTGGATGAAAGAGTGGATAAACAACCAACCAAAGATGTTTTCTGTTGATAGAGTAAAACATTTCTTTTTATGTCCATAATATATTATTTTAATAATTTGGGGGAAGATTTGGTTTTATTAGCACATCAAAAATGATCCCAAAGCACAGAAAAAAATATTAAGAGAATGGATGTAACTTCTGGTTTGCCAGAATGAGTGGAATGAGTCATAAACCCAAACAAACCTATAAGGTTTGACATTTAAATGGTTTCGCCTCTTGATAGGTTCTGTAAGATCCAGCCTATAAAGACAGATCTATAGCGTTCCGTCTAGCTAGAAAAGGCTCCCTATGAAATGTCTACAGAACTTTATTTTTATGAGTTCTCAGCCAGGCATTCATGTGATACCAATTCCTGGCAAGTTCTGAACTTCCCCTTTCAATGATTAACCCACCTTTCTTATCCAGAGAGTCACAGGCGGGAGTATTAATAGAAACCAGACACCACATAAGCAATGAAACAAGGAACACACATCCCCTTGAAAGTGTATTGTGTGTGTATCTGTGTGTATGCATGAATGTGTGTGTGATCAACAATGCAGGCGTTCTGAGAGAAGCAGATGGGAGGCCCAACTTGAAAGGTATTTTGTAAATTTTATTATTGTAAACCCAACACAGTTTAAAGTGGGAAGTGCACATAAAGAAAATGCACTCATAACTGAATTTTCTACTCTAATATACTCCAAATCCTTTAATATGAAGGTGGTTCTATATCACTTAAATAAAATTAATGTTCTGGGACTAGAGCAATAGCACAGCAGGTAGGGCGCTTGCCTTGCACACGGCCGACCCAGGTTCAATCCCCGGCATCCCATATGATTCCCCGAGCATCTTCAGTAGTAATTCCTGAATGCATGAGCCAGGAGTAACCCCTGTGCATCGCCAGATGTGACCCCAAAATAAAATAAAATAAAATAAATGTTCTATAAAATGTTTGTAATATTATAAGAGTGATCCCTAGTATAAGCTGTGGTTGTGTTTGACACTGAGGTGTCTCGGTAGGTTCACTGGTTGGTTGTAATGAGCAGACCACCATGGTGTAGGATGTGGAAGGATGGGAGGCTGGACGGAGAAGGGGTTTGCATGGGTAATTTCCACTTCACTGAGCTGTGAACCTAAAAATATTCTAAAAATAAAGGTGTTTTCTTTCCAAAAAGAAATAGTCATTATTTTTTTAAGGTGCACTCTCTGAATAGCTGTTGTCAAGTATATTTTACCAAAAGAACAGAGAGTGTTTCTTCCAGTTTCTAAGTATGATTACACTCTACTGTAATTTTTGGTCATAGAACATGGTTCTGACTGAACATGTTTTAGAGCAGCATTTCTCAGGTGACCCTGGGATATTCCAAGGGGCACAGGTGAAAATCATGTAAATGGGGGGTGAGGGGCAGCAGGAAACTAAGGAACTAACAAGTAGGACAGGGAGTTTGAGGGCAGAACCACGGTCAACAAAAGGTTGACAAAAACTTTTAGAGAATATACAATGGGCAGCCCTCAGAGTGTTGTGTGTTATTTCCATGCTTTATAGTGCATTTGCAGAGTTGGACAATCACCAACACAATATAATTTTGGAACATTTTAATCACTCACAAAAGAGACCCCATAATACTAGCTGTGGTGTTCCAACTGAAGACCAATCATACCTTCCCTGGCATCCATTCTTTCTCTGTTTCTGATCTGTACAACTATTTATCAGTATTTTCTATGTTTCTGATTTGATTATTATGGCAATTTATAATAAATGGAATCATATCCTATATGATCTTTTGTAACTGGCTTCTTTCACAATAATACTTTCAAAGTCATCTATTTTTCAGTCTGTATGACTAGTCATTCTTTCCTGTTGTTAAAATTATTCTTTTATATGAATATACTACTTTATTCATTCAAGTGACCATTTAGGGACATTTGAGTTGTATTCATTTGGGAGCTATTATAAACAATTCTGTAAAAATATTCTCATACAAGATTCTGAGTAGACATCTTTCTATTGGATTTATATAGAGAAGGAGAATTGCTTGGTAATGTGTTTAGCATTTTGAGGAACTATCAAATTGTTTTTCCAAAGTGGCTATAAAATCTTACATTTAGCTTTGTTTGAGATTTCCCACCACCTGCGAACATTGATTACTGTCTGTGTTTTCATGTTGCCTGTGCCCTCCTAGTGGGTATAGTATGGAATCTCACTGTGGTTTTGATTTGCATTTCCTTAAATGGTTAATGAGACAGAGCATCTCCTGATGTGCCTATTGTTCACTGTATAATGTATACTCAAAACCTGTTTTTTAAAATGTGGTTATTCATTCTTTTATTAGTTAGTATAAATTATCTATAAATTCTCGACAAAAATCCCTTATTAGGTATATAATTTTGAAAGTGCTTTTCATTTTATGAGTTGCTCTTTCACTTTTTTCACCTTTGATGTGCAGTCTTTAGGTTTTACAAAATTCAAGTTATTTTTTCTTTTGCTGTTTGTTTACATGTCATATAGATTGTTTAACCCAAAGTTGAAAATTACTTATTCATAATTTTTCTTCCAAAAACTTATGGTTAAGTGCTTAAACTTAGATTTTAACTCTAAAGTTCAGATTCAGATTTTTAATTGAACTTTACATACATTACTAGGTCCAGGTTCAATTACACTCTTTTACATGAACACTGGGATGATCTGGGGGACAGGAAAAGCCTATATGCAACTACAGAGTACTTTAAGGTTTTTTTCTGTAAAGGAGGTATATTTTTATGGGTGGTGTTGAGAGATTTTTTTCCCCCAAAACACTGCAAAAGGGGTTAGTTAGCAAAATAAGTTTGAGAATCTCTGGTACAAAGAAATATAACAGATATTTCTAAATTAATTTTTTATCTTAAAACTTAGGTAAACTTAAAAATTTCTAATAAAAAAATTTTAAAAAAGAATTCCTTAGGATTTTCTATATAGGGATTATTCTATGGTCTCCTTCATTTGTAAAGTCCAATTTTTCTGGTTATTATATTTTCAGTTGACTATTTTTCTTTCAAAATTTTGCCCAATTTTATCTACTATTTTCTGGCTTCCATGGTTTTTGTTAATATTATTTAGGGATTCATTATATTTAGCAATTTTTCTCTTGCAGTCAAAATCTGTCTTTTGCAATTTTGACTATGACATGTAAAAGTGTGATAAATGATCTTATCTTATGGTTACTTGAGCTTCTGAGATATGGATATCAATATTTTAAATCAAAACAGGAGAGTTTGGTTCATTATAATTTCAACTATCTTCCTTTTTTTCTCTCTTGTCTATCCTGGGTCCCCATTAACCATATAATGTTATGCATTGTATACAAATAGTACTTTCAAAAAAACAGCATTGGTACTCAGATTACTAACATGTCTGAAGCTCTACTTATTTCCCTTCTTCAACTTTCTTTTCTGTTTCACACATTCAATAATTACAGTCAACCTATACTCAAGTTCACCGACAATTTCTTCTGCCAGCTAAACGCTGTTATTGTTTCCTGCTAGTGAATTTTTTACTCAATTCTTGCTTTATTTCTGAGTCTCTATCATTTTTACCTTTTAATGTGAATCCTCTATTTTGTGATATATCATTATCAACTTCTCTTGAATTCTTTTGACATATTTCTTTTAGTACACTCAACATATTTATTAAAAGCAGATTTAAAATCTTTAATCTAGTAAGTAAATGATCTCACACGTTTCCATTGACTGTTTTTTTCTCCTGTATATAGATGATCCTTTCTTATTTCTTAGTAGGTTAATTTTATTGTTGAAAACTGAACATTTTAAATAATTAAGAAATTAGACCACCCCCTCCCAAACAAGTCTTTGTTGTTGTTACTATTTTTCTTGGACTGGAGTGATAACACAGCAGGTAGGGCGTTTGCCTTGCATGCGGCCAACCTGGCCAACCCAGGTTTGATTCCTCCGCCCCTTTCGGAGAGCCCAGCAAGCTACTGAGAGTATTTCGCCTGCATGGCAAAGCCTGGCAAGCTACCAGTGATGTATTCGATATGCCAAACACAGTAACAATTGTCACAATGGAGATTTTACTGGTCCCGCTAGAGCAAATTGAGGAACAACGGGAGGACAGTGACAGTGACTATTTTTCTTGTTGATATTTCTTTTTTTTGGGGGGGGGGGTTACACCCGGAGATGCTCAGGGGTTCCTTATGGCTCTGCACTCTCAGGAGTTACTGAGTTACTCTTAGTGGTTCTTGGGGAACTATATGGGATGCTGAGGATCAAACCCTGGTTGGCAGAGTGCAAGGCAAATTCCCTTCCCTCTGTACTATTGCTCTAGTCCCTCTTGTCCTGCCTGGACTCCCATCAAATAACACCATCTCCCTGAAAGGGCTATTCCACAGTCCTTGGGATAAATCAAATAGGAGGAATGCTCCCTCTGTAGGTGGAGGGGTTTTTGTTTTGTTTTTGTTTTGTTTTAAATTTTTGTTTGTGGATTTTCAAACAGATCTGTCTCATCCTTCTGTGATGGTAAGATGGGCTGACATTGTTCACTGCTAGTTATGCTGGTTTTCACAACAACCACAAATCTGGGAAAAGAGTAATAATGGTAGATCCAGATAATGTACCCCAAACCTTACAGTTTCTAGTGAACATTAGAAAACTCAAGTTTTTCTTGAGTAATCTTTTTTCAGATTGTTATAAGACTGGTTCATTACAAAGATTTAAAAGAACTGATTCAGATAATTTGACTTCATTTTCATTGCTTCCATAATATGGAAGGATAAATTTAAAATAGGTTCACTCTGCCATTCCAGAAGCCGTCCACTGCTATTTTTTCTAAAATTGAAAGTTATACATTATAAATTATACCTTTTCTTTTAAAATGTACTTTATTTAGATTATGGTATATTTTCATAGATTTCATGAATTCGTCATGTAACATAAACACAGTTTCCCCTTTTTCAGCTTCTTTATAATGCATAGTTCCTAATTTTATATAGGTGATTCAGTCTTCTAGGTCTCCTTATATTTGGGTTATGCCATCTTTACCACGGGTACCCAGAAAAGAATATCATAATATTTCTACATGGTCAAACATTTGCAGAACATGAAGGAATTAATTTTCTATTTCTCCTGTAACAGGATGTTTATATTGCTATTGTTTATCAATATACGTACCTGACTGAACATGTGCTCTATAAAGACTTATATAGTCCTGAAGAAGGATGCTGAAAAATGTGAAAAACAATGCTGAATACCTGAATTTTTCCTCTATTGGAGGTTAAGCACTTGGGTGCATTGGAATTTGAAAATGGTCAGAAGAAAATGGGCTATTTGAAAAGTAGACAGAGACAACTCTTTACATATATTAACCATTATACCTACAAGCAGTCTAGAAAATAGTTTAAAAAATATCCATCCACTTGTGATTGTAAATGTTTAATTTAAATACCATGCCAAATTAAATTTTAAGTGATATCTTATTTTGTCGGCTGCGATAGCACAGCGGTAGGGCGTTTGCCTTGCACGCAGCCAACATGGCCGACCCGAGTTCGATTCCTCCG
>JAOXYA010000005.1:11157527-11173068 GCA_028565675.1 Sorex palustris | reverse complement strand
AAGTCTCCAATGGAGACGTTACTGGGCCCGCTCGAGCAAATTGATGATCAACGGGAGGGCCTTTACTTACTTTACTTATCTTATTTTGTCACTCTTCAAAGATATTTTAATAGTTAAAAGACTAAATTAATCTATGACTTCTTTTATTTAAAAAATGCTCACAAAAATGCCTTTTCAGTGTTTGATCTTTCAAAATAAAGAGCTATCTCATTAACTACACACACATACACCACTCCTGCCCCCCCGCATATATTGAAATCAGTGACACAGGTTGGGGAGTAGGTTAAAGTGTTGGAGTGCATGCTTTGCATGTAGTAACCCTGGGTTAAATCCTCAGTCCCTTATGGTTTCCCAAGCACTAGGGAGTGAGAACTGCTAGGTCTGGACCCACAGACAAATAAAAGGAACAATAAGGTAATACAGAAAAATCCTCTAAATTTATTTATTTATCATTATTTGGCTACTCATACCTTTTATTGCATCTTTCTAATCTCTTATTAAAATATTATAAATATATAAAAAACCACTGATTTTATTGAAATATACCTTCCCTCTTGTCTATATCTAAATTAAATGGGTATTCATAATCCTTCAACTTTTGGCATAATTTCTGCATTTTTTTCAAAACTTCAAAACTCATACAGAAAAATTCTTCCTCTATATTTGGCCAACTTATTTATGAGTTTCTTCTGAAGTTCATACCATTACTTAATAGAACACCTCAAAGTATATTTCTTTCTAATAAATTCAAGTAACTTCATGTTGAACATGAAAAGCACCAACAATCAGTATATTTTAGAACTGAAGATACTTAAGCTGTCAGCTTAAAGGAAGATTTGTTTTCAGCTTTCTATCTTATTAAAGAATTATGCAATGCCTGAAAATCTAGAGCAAAGACCAAAAATGTTTGGAAGACAGAGCCAAAAAAGATAGATATGAAGAATGTAGATATCCCATGAACATATCTATATATTCTACGGAGCATCTATACCCTATAGATATCCTATGTACATGAATAGAGACAGGCTATGAAGATATAGATATGAGAAAAAAATGAGAATCTGAGGAGATGTTGACTCCAATTCCACTGTTCTTTTAAGGTTTTATCATTTTTTTCTTTTCAGTTTATATCATCTTTATTCTTGCTTATAACCATAAGCAGGATGATGAAACTCTATTTTATCATTTATGGCTCTAATCCCAACACACAGAGTCCAGGAATAAGGAAATAATACATCCTGACATTCAAAGGCGATCATCCTCAAGTCTCTGTTTTTTCACTTCTCATTCTCAAACAGGTGGTAATTCTTTCCTCACAACAGCTTTCATTACTAAAGCAGAACAGGAAAGGAAGGGAAAGGTAAGTGCAACTGGAGGAAAACCCTGCCGGTTCTCTCATTTTGGCTATGCATTAAGACATTCATGATTCTATAATGAAATAAACTCAAAAGAAGTTCCAGGCTATCTATAATTGGATAACTCTGTTCTTCTTAATCCTGTAGATATTTATGTACATATGAATCATATATGTATATATATGAATGAATATGTATGTATATATATGAATGAAACATGCTATCTTCTCTTTCCATTTAAAATAACCCACCTTTTGCTTTCTGGAATATTTTCCTGTGGGTTTTCTGAAAACTATTTTTTTTTTGAGTCTCTAGTGAAAATGAACACTGGGGTCATGACATAGTAACAGACTTCTTCTATGCTATGCAAAATTTAAGCATCAGGTAATCAAAACACAATCAAGATACGCATCAATTGCTATAGTCTAGAACATCTCAGTTACTTTCCTAACCACTGCCTTTTGAGAAAGAGAAAAAACAACGTTCAGTGTCCTCTTATGCATGTCTTATTCATCCAAGGCTCATACACAACAGTATTTTCCCAATCCTCCATCTACATGCAGATCCTCTCAAGGACCACTAGAGAGGCAGATAAAACAGTCACTACCTATATGTAACTGTTTCCTTTACTGGAGCAATAGCGGCGTCAAAATGCAGGTCAACTTCTTCCATCCCGTTTATAAGAACTGAGTGTCTACAGTAAAATTTTCTAATTAAATTCTAAGAATTTGTGTTGAGATTAATAATTTCTCTCTTGGTATGTTACCTAAGACACAGTAGTTACCCTAAATTCCAATTAATTATGAGAAGTGTGGAAGTAAAGGAAAAAGAAAAGGGAAAGGAAAGATAGGATAGGAAGAGGAGGGGACAGGACAGTGTGTGTGTGTGTGTGTGTGTGTGTGTGTGTGTGTGTGTTGGGTAGTGGAGAAGGTGGCTACTTTTTTAGCTCTCCTGGCAAAGGCAAACCCTTTCTATTGCACTTTAATCAATTCAACTGCTTTTAAAGACAGCTGCAATTTTCTCCTTACATGATCAACCATAACATTTTGCAATCTCAGAGGCAGTTTGGAACAAAAGAGTCTCAAAAGCCAATGCAGCTTGGAAAAAGACTAAAAGCTCTGACTGTAAGCAGCTTTTATCTCCCCAAATTGAGCTGTGGAACTGCACTAGCATCGTTTTCCATCATCCCTGCTCAGGTCCCAGATGAGAGTTCTGTACCTGCTCAAAGCAATCTTCCACTGCACCATGCTGAAATTAAATAAAGAGATTTTCTGAATTTCCACCTACAAATTTTTAAGCATCTGGCTTATTCCCCTGAATGTATTATCTTCTGTATCTGTGAGGCATCTTTCTTCCAATTCTGTTAGGAAAGATTTACTTCTGCCAGTATCCCCAAATATCAGGGCATTAAGTGCGTAAGAAAAAGCCTCTGGTTTCCTTCCTTCTTATTCTCTAAAGGCCGAACCAGTGATTCACTGCTCTGCATGGAGAAAAGCTCCAGCCAACAGCGATAGCAAAGTGTGGTGCTGGGGAGCTGTGGGGGCAGCCACACTGACCCACATAGGTCAGCAGGGAGAGGGGCCAGGCTGGTTATCTTGAGATGCTGAAGAAAAAGAGGCACGGAGTGTGTACCTAGGGACCCATTCAGATAGGCTCACAGTATTCCTTCCCTGGGAAAGCTAGACTTTCTTCTTAAAAAAACTGGAACGTGGGGCTGGAGCGATAGCACAGCAGGTAGGGTGTTTGCCTTGCACGCAGCCAACATGGCCAACACAGGTTCAATTCCCAGCATCCCATTTGGTCCCCCGAGCACCACCAGGAGCGATTCCTGAGTGCATGAGCCAGGAGTAACCCCTGAGCATTGCCGGGTGTGACCCAAAAAGCAAAAAAAAAAAAAACCTGGAACATTAAGAAATTGAATGCAAATAAACAAGTAAATAAAATAAGAATGGAGTTCAATGTCTAGGGTAAAACTCACCCACAAAGCACATTCACCCAGCACCCCTGTGTCGTTGGCCATTCCGCCCCTCTGGGACAGATCTTCATTCCACTCCTCCTGGAGCTGGAGTAGAGGTCTGAAAATCAGGATCCTTAGGGGTAAGGCCCAAGCTACTGGCCCCAGTTCTGGCCTTTCCACACAGGCCCCATGGCCAAGCATTCTGCAAGCAGTAGCTCTGGGGACTGTGGCCAAGAATGTTCAAATGCAAAAACCCCACCCCTTGGAGGCACAGCCAATAAATCATCCAGGGGTCCTCTCACTGGAGGGGAGCAGGGAAAGTGGAATTGCACCAGAAGAAGGAGTCAGGGACCCGGGAGTCCCCCTAGCTGCTGTGCCCCCACCCTCCCCCACCCCCCCGTCCCTGACCTTCCTTGAACTGCTGTGAAGACCTGTCCCATGAACAGCCCTGTTCTTCATCCTCGATAAAGTGAGCTGTGAGCTGATCTGGCCTGCCCCACTGAGTCTGGCTCTTTGGAGAAGTAGCTTCCCCTTCTGATGTGGGGAGAGAAGGAGGGGCTCTCAGCTTGGAGAACCGAAAGCAGCATTCCCCTGTATTGTTTTTCAAATCCGAACTGGGGGTGTGGGAGGCGAAAGACCACACAGCCAGGTTGCTTCTAGTTGTTAGACAGCCGGGTGAGTGATCAAGATGTTTCCTATATTCTCCGTCTCTGTTCCTTGGAACACGGACACTTGATGAAGAGTGACAATTCGATTGCATCCAGACCTCTGCTCTTCCCACTTTAGATTCCCCTGGGAAATGTCCTACAGCCAGGAAGAAACCGCACACAGACATCAAGAGCTTTATAAATCTGGGTTGGTTTCACTCTTCTGCATTGGAAACTATGGTTTCCTTTAGAACCTGCATGTACAACGCAGTCCAAATAAAGCCCTCAACCCAGCCTAGGACAGGGAACTTCCTAAATGACTGATCCCTGGGAACTGAATTCAGTCAGCGAAGAGTCAGCCACCTAGGCTTCTTCATCCTGAAGAATCCTAACAATCCAAACAAGATGTGAAATATCAAGCTCGAGCACTTTTATGAAATTCCTCATCTAATTCAAAAGCTGGCACGGGGTTCCTTTCCTTGTTTGTGTTCACAGATAGTCCATAAATCAAGATTGCTAATCACTGGGCTTTGCAGTGAGCAATGATTTAGTGGAAGGAGATGGCGTAGGGTATTGGCATCTGGGACTACTTGGTTTTATTCCAGTCCCCGCCATAAGTCTCGATTAACCTCTTCCCCTCAACTTCCCATCTGTATATGGGGAGTGGACCAGAGGAGCTATTATCTTGGTTGGTTTGAGAGTGAATGCCATATACCGCGCAATGACTCTTACAAGTTTGAATCAACGGTTGATGGATTTTATTCTCTGAAACTCTAGTTAACCTACAGCGTTCCCCGCTGTCCTCCTATTCCTAAGACTTTGGGTGGGGGCGAGGGATGAGGGGATATGTTTGAAGCACTACCTGGAACATCAGAAGAGCTTAATAGAAGACAGGTTTTATTTTTATGCCTGGGCAAATGTACTCTCTATCCCACATAAGGAGAAAGGAAATAATGAAAGCCAGCTAGGTGGGCCCTCTAAGGTTACGTCAAAGAGGAAAAAAATGGAGGATGGGGGTGGGGGGAAGTGAGAGGTGACAGCACATAGATGGGAATGGGGGGTCACTCCATAAGTGTGACCGAATGACTTTGCTCTTCACAACTCTTGGAAGAATGTCATTATGACCACTGGCAGGAACCATCTGGACGTTATCATTTTCTTTCCTTAATGCTTTGAAAATTAAATTACATTCCATAAGACAATTTTATCTCTGAAGAAAACAACAGGAAAATTAAGCTGAAATTAAGCTTTATCTTTGAAGAAAACAACAGGAAAATTAAACTAAATTAAGCCTTTTGGTGTCCTGGCTTCTTGTTCAAAGAGCTATCCATCCACCCAAGTAATTCCCCCTATGTCTTAAAGAACAGATGCAGGATAATTGTGGGCTGATAATGGTTTCAGAAGTTTAAAAAAATTTGATATTGATTACACCAAAAATATAGCTCATTCTTTTCCCTCTTCTCATTGAAAGCCATTAAAATATCTTGAGTTTTAGGAAAGAGCTCGATAAACTGAAAAACAAGTGCAATCTACCTATCCATGGTTGTTTCTAGAATGACATCAACAGCAAGAGATAATAAAGTGTTCATCTTTACCTGCTGACTTAACGGCAATAATCTTTCACTTCCTGATGACCTCAAAATATTTTACAGACATTATCTCATTAGGAAAGTATTAATGGAAGATTCCGGTCCAAAGATTATGAAAAAGTGTGGTAGAAGATACGTGGGAAGGAAAACCAAAATTGCAATGATTACTTGACATGCAATAATATAACTCATTATCATATTTATTTTTAATGGTTTAGAAAATATCTTTCTGGTCATAATATCATTTAAACTTAAACATAAACCTATGGGAGAGGCAGGAGAATGTGTAGTAATTTGTGATCAAGAAAGCACTCCCCATTAAAACTAACTTATCCATGGAGTTCAGAACTTTGTAGATGTTAGTTCAAAATAATATTGTAGGGTTGGAGAGGGGTCAAGGTGTCTGCCTGCGTGCAGCTAACCCCAGGTCCTCTGTGTGGTACAACACTGCCCAGCCCAAATAACGTATATATGCGTATATAGTGTAATATTCATATTGCCCCATTTTTGCAAGCTTTGTTTTCTTTTACTTTTTTGTTTGCTTGTGTGTTTTTGGGCTACACTCAGTGGTGCTCATGGCTTACTCATGGTTCTGCACTCAAGGACCACTCCAGCAAGGCTCAGGCAACCATATGGACTTCTGGGAACTGAAGCCAATTCTGCCACATGCAAAGCAAGGGCCCTACCTGCTGTACGATCTCTCCAATCCTGCTTCTGCAAGTTTTTAAGAAAAAAAATAAAACATTCAAATTTTTAGTTTAAAAGGAACCACATGAAATATGGTATTTGTTCTAAACTTCTAATTCAGGTGTATAATTTCTAACCCAGGAAGCATATTTTTCCTGACGTTATGTAAAGTTTTATGCCTATAGCATGTTTATTTTATAATCCATCATTCCGAGATGCCAAAAAATTAGAAAGCTATTAGGACATATTCTTTTCTTTAAATAACTAGCTTTCATATATTATTTTAGAAAAATGATTTATTATAGTTTCCTAAATCCATCAAAGACGCAGCTCTTCTACAGACCCATGAATAATGTGGAGAGCAGGAGATGATTCTGATTAACCCTCCCCTGACACATTTCAGGGTTCACCTGCCTTGAACCCAGCTGGGAATAATGCCCAGTTTTATCCAAACTATTTATCTCTTCATCTTCTATAAAGAATATGATGAGGAGACTGTAACCAGACACTTCATATCTCTATTTTCCTATCCAAATTTTGTAGGGAGCCAAGTAACCTCTCTAAAAGTATATGTGTGATGTGAGTCTGTGGAAACCACTTGACACGGGTCACTCCTTAGTCCCTGGAACTAGCAGACACACATCAAAGCCAGGACATCTGTAAGTCAGGGGCTGAAGGGAAGTAGACCTGGAAAGTCACTTCAGAGTTCTACAGCCTCTTGTACATCCACACCTAGTGTATTGCAAGGACCGAAGGGAACAAATATTCGAGATTTTATTTCTATACATTTTCATCTTGGCTTTAAAAAATCCCTACACTGGGCTGGAGTGATAGCACAGCAGGTAGGGTGTTTGCCTTGAACGCGGCCGAGCCGGGTTCGATTCCCAGCATGCCATATGGTCTCCTGAGCACCGCCAGGGTTGATTCCTGAGTGCAGAGCCAGGAGTAACCCCTGTGCATCACTGGGTATGACCCAAAAAGTCAAAAAAAAAATCCCTACACTTGGGGCCAGAGCGATAGTGCAGTGGGAAGGGTGTTTGCCTTGCATGCGGCCTACCAGGGTTCAATCCCCGTCATCCCATATTGTCCCCCAAGCACCGCCAGGAGTAATTCCTGAGTGCAGAGCCAGGAGTAAGCCCTGAGCATCGCTGGATGCAAAATATAAATTTAAAAAATCCCTACACTTTATTTCTCTTGTCATATAAATAATATGTAAGTCCAGGAGTTAATAAAATGAAGTCAAATTGGCTTACACATATTCATCTGTAAATAGAAATGCTTTTTAAAGTGATGGGTAGGGAAGGTCATATTTATGCACAAATGGATGTCCTTAGCGTTCCTAAACTTGCTGACCTCCTTCGTGAAAAAGGCGGGGGAGAAGGAGTGGGGAATATAGGTCCTTTTTTTTTTCTGCAAAATATACAATAAGCCCAAATGTCTGACAGTTTTTTTTATCCAGTAAACCTTCTTCCCAGTGCCTGCTCCATGATCACACGGGCCGCACAGATCAGGAGTGCAGAGCTCCAGATATTTATTACAAGCTGTAAACCTGGGAACAGAGTGTTTTGAACTTATAAATTTAATAGCATCTAATGATAGCAAATCATAATGACAGAGGGTGTGTCATGATAGAGGAGAGCTGTGAAAAAATGCTTTGACTCAAGTCAGTTTGGGGGAACTGTGATTCTCTTGCTCTTCTCAAGTATGTCAGCCTACAAGAGTGCTTTGAGAGTGTAAAACTGAAGGGACTAGAAAAGTCTCTCTTCGATTGCATGATCCAAAAATTGACAAGAAAGAATCAGCACAGGGATCATCAAGAGGAACATTTATTTTATATGTAAATTTTATTTTCTCTTAACCTAATACACACACACGTATATAATTTGAAGGGGACTAGGCACAATGCAAATAGTCTCATCAAAAACCTTCAACATCACTGTTTTGCTCCTAGGCATTGAGACGTCAATTAGGAAAGAGTATAAGCCCACGATAGTTTTTTGAGGTTTAAGTTTGCATCATATTCATCCCTCCCTCCCTAACTCCCAAACACTTCAATGTTACGTTAAATTCAAGAAAACATCTAAGTCAACTCAGATTACAATGTCCCAATGACGAGATTAGAAAGTACGTGGAATTGGTTTTCTTGGCTTTTAGAGTCTGCATCCCTAAACTAGTGCCTGTGAAGCAACTCAAGCCTCAAATACACTCCCTAGAAAGGAACAGCTTGGGTTGTGATAAAATTCTGTGGCATACAGCTTGATATTCTAAGACCTCATTATTTCTGTTTTTTTTTTTAAATGTTTCTCTCAGTTTTGTAGAGACGGGAGAAAATATGGCAATCAGGTTTGGGCATTTGTCTGATTTTTTTTTTTTACCCGTTATATAACAGACCTCGGAAGGCTTCACTGGAGGCTGATCCTGCAAACAGAGGTTCGTGCTTGCTAGAAAACATGTTATAAAACGCTGTTTCCAGAAAAGCTGTTAAAATTCCAGAAGCTGAAGTCAATGAAAGATTTCAGCTTGTGACTTGATCTTGAGTTTCAAGGACATAGACGAAAACAATCTTTCCTGATCCTTCTTTATTAATGGGGTTAAAGACTGAACAACTTTGAGGAATTCAAATATAATTGTAATTCTGTATTTTACAACTCTTCAAAGCAGACAGTAGTGATTTTCATTTTACTGGAGATAAAATTGAATCTCAGGACCAGAGTGACAGTAGAGCAGGGGAAGGTGCTTGCCTTAGATGTGGATGACTGGGGTTTTATCCTGGTCATTCCACATGGTCCCCTGAGCCATACCAGGAGTGTTCCCTGAGTGCAGAGCCAGGAGAGCTAGAAATAAGCCCTGAGCCCTGCTCAATGTGGTCCCCAAAACACACACAGACACACACTCACAAAACCCTAAATCTCAAAGTTTAGGTGACCATCTACGTCCATGAAGCTACACAATGTTGTAGAATACAATGGCCTCCTCTCACCCCCCCCCCCAAACAAACACACACACAATTTTTGTTGGACTCCACCCCATGCCACTTTTATTGAGTGCTTGCTGCTAAGTGAACAATTTCGGCACAATGACTTCCTTATTCAGCAGTGAACACAGTTCTTGCAGCGCCAGCAACAGTCACACCACAGCCCCTCAATCATCTTGTACACCATCTTGAGGGTGGAGCCTGTGACTAGCTTCTAACCAGTACAATCTGTGAAAGGGGATGAGGTTCCGCCTCCTCCCCCCCACAGTGGTGTTCTACTAGCACTAGCATGAACCAAGAAAGTATGTGGCTGTTCTATCATCAGGAATGCATATATTTGAGGTAGGAAATCTTAATTTGGGTCTGCAACCAAGAAGAAATCTCAAAGTCTATTCCATCTGTGTCAGAAAACAAGGGCATTCTAGACAGGGTATGGCTTGAAGTTGGGTCTCTGGTGCTAAAATCTGGCTGAATGAGAGGGGGGGTTCTTCAGTCCTTTTGTCTGTTCATGATTGGTGGACAAGTCTTCCAATGGAAGGGGCAGTAGAAGGTTCCATTGTCTTTACTAGGAGACATTGTCTTGTTTCTCATGGTCACTGGGGGGCTAAGACAGGCTGCATACTTTCCCCCTAAAAGTCTCACATAGCAACTAGAGCCAGGAGTCATTCAGACTGAAACCACATTCCACACTGGAACAAGAGAGTTTCCTGTCTAGGAGAAATGACTGCTATGTTGTGAAAAGGCCACTGGCAAGTGACTATGGAGGCCTCTGGAGTTGGGAGATATCTCCAACTTACCATTAGCAAGGAAATGCAGGGAAAGTTGAATCCTGTCGAAATCTTTGTTTTTGGATGACAACTGGAAGTGCTCAGGGCTTTCTCCTGGCTCTACATTCAGGAATTATTTCTGGAGGTGCTAGGGGACCAAATACATCAGCGGTGTGCAAGGCAAGGAGCATACCTGCTGTACTTAGTCTCCAGTCTCTTAAATCCTGCCCAACTCTTAAATGAGCTTGAGGAAAGACTTCCTGGTCAGTATCTAGATGTGAAGACATCTAGCCGACTCCTTGACTGTGACTCTTAGCAACTGAGATGCACCCATCAAATCTGGTCCACAGAAACAGATGCTGTGTTTTCACCAAAACCGTGGTGCATTTCATAGCAATATATAACACAAAAATATCATCTCTATAGTAAGTCAGTCTTAGGCTCACAAGGTACAAAGTACTTCAGGAGGCAACTATAGTGAAGAGGAAAGAGTTAAGTCACTGCTTCTATAGAAAAGCACTTCTGAACAATGAGAAGTCAGTCTGCATAATGATACTCATCTGTGCCAATCTATAAGGAACATCCTTTCCAGCCCCTCAAGGAGTACTGATGAAAGATGAGCTTTTGAAAGTTTCTCTCTGTGGCATGCAAGTGTTCCAGAGCAATCTGCAGCATACGGACTGGCATTGCGTGTTCCGACATGAATTCACAAACTCAGAAACGTGACTGAAAGTGAGGATGCCTTGATTTCCAAAACGGTAAGGCAAACTGGGAAACGTACACTGGTGAAGGGGTGGGTGTTAGAACGTTATATGACTGAAAGCCAATCATGAACACCTTCATAACTCTATTTCACTGTGGTTCAATTAATAAATGAATTTAAAAAATAAAAGTTTCAAAATCATTTTAAAAATATCAGTCCCCTGTTCTTCCCCTCTGTCTGCACATATGCAGCAAACATCCCCTCATCTTTAGGAGAGAACGCTTTCTTCATAACTCGTAGATTTGCTCTCTCTGCCACACAGTTCAGCTCTACACCAACACTCAATTGAGAGCCACGGTTTTAACAAATGCCTGGAAACCTCTATATGCTCAATGGCTGTGTCTATATAATAGAATCTTCTCTTCCCTTTTGTTACGGCAGTGAGACCTGAATGTCCTAAGGTGGAAATGGAGTACCAGAAATGCTGTTTGGGGGACTGGATAGCAGTTGGTAGGGCGTTTGCCTTGCACGCGGCCAACCCGGGTTCGATTCCCAGCATCCCATATGGTCCCCTGAGCAACGCCAGGAGTAACTCCTGAGTGCAGAGCCAGGAGTAACCCCTGCGCGTCGCCAGGTGTGACCCAAAAAGCAAAAAAAAAAATGCTGTTTCCTCCCCCACCCCCCATTTTCTACCACAAGTTTTAGGACTGTCTTACCACTCCCCAAGCATGATATATTAGTTTGACAGCAAAGATGAACAGACAAAAAAAAAACATAGTAATAACAAAGAGTCATTCCCTGAAGCTACAAATTAGCTGCTCCTGTCTGTTTTGAAGACTTGTAGGTCTGATTAATTCAGTATTTGGAAAACACTACTATTTTCCCTCATTCTCAGCAACGCTGAGGGAGCAGGGTGAGGAGTGACAGGTTCAGTTATACAAGTAGAGAATATATTTGAGTCCCCAATACAGTCAAGAAGCTGAGCTAGATTCTATGATGGGCTGGAGATCCTAAGCTTGGTTGCCCCCTGAAATCAAGAAGGATATTTAAAAAGTACTAATGGCCATATCTAGAATGGGGCCTAAAATTTTTCTTGGCGTGTTTTTTCGGTCACACCCAGAGATGCTGAGACTTACTCGTGACTCTGTCTTCAGGGATCCTGCCTGGCAATCGTCAGGGGATCATATGTAATTCTGGGGATCTAACTGGGGTTGCGACAAGGAAAGCAAACACTATAACCTCTTTATTATCTCTCTGACCCAAGATTTTCTACTTTACATTGCAAGGCAAGCACGTGGGCTAGATAAAATGGTTCTCTTTCTCAAACCAGCGAACTGAGGCCTAGAGAGGCTATGAACATTGCTCTAAGTTTATAGGCATCTGTACAGATTCTTGCCCTCCCTCAGTTCAGAGCCCAAGCACGGTTGTTCTGCTCTGTTGCCCTCTTTTCAGGAGAAAGGATGTTAACAACCTCACTTCTAATGGGAACTTGTGGTCTCTGCTTATCATTGATTTTATCTTGGAATTACCAGTCATTGTTCCCCTCTCACTAGGTCTCAAGGGTGGCCTCGACTTGAGATGCTTAATTGTTTTATTTTATTTTGTCTTATTTTTTTGGGCTACACCTGGTACTGCTCAGGGATTACCCCTGGTTCTATGCTCAGGGATCACTCCTGGTGGTGCTCAGGGGACCATCTGTAGTGCTGGGGACCAAACCCAGGTTGGCCACAGGCAAAGGAAGCACCTTAACTGCTATTCTATTTCTCCTGTCCCAAACACTGAGATCTTCTTTTAAAATACAACAGGTTTTATTTGAAAATTCTGAGGAAGGGGAGAGAGAGACAGAGACAGAGACACAGAGAAAGAGACAGAGACACGGGCAGACAGAGACAGAGAGAGAAAGCGAGAGTCAGACAGAGAGACAGAGACAGAGATAGAGACAGAGACAGACACAGAGACATAGGAACAGAGAAAGAGACAGAAAGAGAGAGAGGGAGAGAGAGAGAGAGAGAGAGAGAGAGAGAGAGAGGTGCTCAAGACAGAACATGGTCTTCTCTGGAGTGGAGAGAGAGAGCCCCAGTACACACCTGAGCATTAATGTGATATGAAAGTCCACAACTCAAGAGGGCAGGTGAGAGTGGCACATACTCAGGTACCACATGCGCTCCACAGCAACACTTGAACACAGGCAGCACGTGGGTTCGAACAGCACATGCACGCTAAACACTGAGATTTTTACACTTCTCCTACCAGATTCAAATGTCCACGGAAAGTCTAAGAGTGAGTAAACAGGGTGTGCAAATTTCCAACTCAAAGCAGGGATCTTGCACACTCAAAGCCTATCACTCCTTTAAATCTCAGGGAATGCAGATTTCTTCCACCAGGGGAGATAGTCATTTAGAGTCAAGAAACCTTTCCAGTCTGGGTGGCAGCCATGGTGGCATTTGAGGCAATAACTGGGTATCATAAGGGCACATTCTGAGGTTGAGCCCTGAATTTAAAAATATTATCTTAAAATAGTATTGTCAAGGGGTGGGCACTTAGTACCACAATTAAGAAATTACAAGCATGATGACAACATCTAATAGTGACCCTGTTTATTTTGTTTCAATTCAGTGTGTAGAGAAATTCAGACTGTCTGGGCCACAGACTTCAACCGACTATAAAACTGGTGTGTGTGTGTGTGTGTGTGTGTGTGTGTGTGTGTGTGTGTTGGGGGCAGGATGGATGGTGATAATAATAATAAATAAAGCCCTGCACATTTAATCCTAAAGTTTTAAATCTGCATCTGAGAAGGAAAAGTTAACTGGAGAATCGAAAATTCTTGTCAACTTCATCTATTATTTTCAAAATCTGGCCTTGACTCATAAAAAATGGAAAGGAGAAGAGAGGAAGGTGGAGGAGAAAAAAACGTAAAAACTGAGGAGGAAGCAGAAGAGGAAGAGGGAAGAAGGAGGAGGAAGGAGGAGGAGGAGGAAGAGGAGGAGGAGAAAAAAGAGAAGGACAATACTTGCTACAGAAGAAAGAGAAGATAAAAATTAAAAAAAGAAGAAAGAGAAGAAATAAAAAAAAGAGGAAAGACTTGGATACCACTTCTTCACAGCCATATGGGAAAAGTGACAAAGAACAGGCATGGTTATTAATGAAAATAAGCTGCAGAGGACCAGGCAGAAAATAACAAAGCATTTAATTATATAGTGACAGTGGCAGTGCTGGGAATTTCCCTGAGATTAATGGAGGAGCAGGGAAGAGGCGGTGGCCCTGGGGACAACCCAAATGAGCACAGTGAATGAATAGGACTCAGGAAAGTCTCTTGTTAACTCTGCTATTAGGCAGTAAATGGAGGATGCTCTGGTATTGGTTTATTTTCTTTCTTATCTTCCTACTGAAAAAAAAACATCAGATCGTTTGGTTTCAATTAAGATTCCTGCAGAGAATTTTAGAGTGTCTAGTTCATCTTTCACTATTCAACTCTCTTAAATATGGATAAAACTTTTCAGCTACTCGAGAGTAAATTAGGAGTTATGAGCGAGATATATTTCGAAGAGTTGAGAAAGAAGGGATTAGAATGGACTTTATAAAAACTTAACTTTCAAGAGGTGGTCAAACCAGATGTCAAGTCAACAAGCAGGATTAAGGTGCCAAGATGAATCGTGAATGGAAGCTACTTCTCTTTATGGACAGGGATTACAATGTGCCGGAGAGTAAACACAATATTTAGCACAACCAAGTACTAAATATTGATACGTTATTATAAACTTTAATTATGATTTGACTAGGCAACCAGAAAACTCTTCAGGTCTGGGATCTTAGCACCACTATAATTTTCTTCTATTTCAGTGCCTTGTTATAACACTGCTTATTTAAGCTTGGCAATGTTAGTAGAAATGTGAACTAAATCTCCCAAAATTTAAGCTTTTTTTTGTTCATTTGGCTATTTTTAATAACAAAACTAATACTCTGAGATCCTTGTTTGAATTGTGTTGTAAGAATTATGCTGAATTGAAACATCATTATAATTTTATAGGCTGACATTGTTTTACTCAGAATTCTTAGAATATAAATAAGCACTGAAGCTACAAGGATGTAGAAAATTTCCTCCATCACAGTGAATAAAAAAGAGAAGACACTAATGAGATTCAGAGTTCGAGAACCAGGAAGAGTTCTTAGGTAGTGGGGTCAGAGAGACAGTACAGCAGGTAGGTTGCAATCTCTAGAATTTGATCCAAAGAATCTCATGTGGTCCCCTAAAGCCAGACAGGAATAATTCCTGAACACTTCTGGGTGTGGCCCCCAAACAAACAAATTATTTATTTTTAAAGAGTTCTCAGGCAGCAGCCTTATTTTAAGGGTGAAAACTACAGGTCCAGAGACTTACATTAGTAGCCTAAGATCACAGGATTGAATTAGCAGCAGGAAAGGGCATTACGTGTGCCACCAACTGCCACCCAATCTGATGTTTATGTACTTTTGCCAGCATTTTCTTTTTCTCACATGGCCAGCTTTAATGTCTCCTTTGTGACGAAGAGATGTTTATCTTGAATGCTCTAATAGAATGTACTTTTGACAAAAGAAGGGGAAGAAAGAACAAACAGTGCCCAAATGTACACAGTTACATGAAGAAGGTCACAGTTCTTCCACAGATAATATTAGGGAAATCATACAAACACATCACTTAACTAAATCACTTAACTTCCCGTTAGTCGTCGATTTGCTCCAGCGGGCGCCAGTAACGTCTCCATTTGTCCGTGTCCCTTGCTAGTGTAGCCCAATGGCATCTGTTCGCTCTGGGAACATGAAGAGCTTCAAACCGATCATTCATGATCTTGACGAAGAAGTCTCACCATCTGGTAGGTGGGCGG
>JAOXYA010000005.1:11113693-11125118 GCA_028565675.1 Sorex palustris | reverse complement strand
CTTTCCAACCCTCCCCCATAGATTTGTTAATAAAACCACCTTCCTCTGTTGCTTTCTCCATCCCTCCTTTCTCTCTCCACACTCTCACTGCATTAGTGGACCTTATATCTTCTCTGTAAGCTAATTAAAATGTTTCATATAAAGGTCAAAAGAAAAAATAGTACATACACACTTAGTTCCACAATTTTGATTATCTTAGCCAACAATTCTTCCTCCTCCCATCAATGTTCTCTTTCCAACCTAATCAACAGTATGCACCTATTCCTTCTGCTACCTACCTGTCCTATTTCCTCATCCCCACAGTGCCAGCCATCACTGCTTTCTGCATTTGTGTGGTTTAAAATTTTTTTTAAACTAAAAGGAACATATATAAAGGTCATTTAACGAAAATGCTCCTATCCCTCCTGACTCATGATCTTCCTAAACATTTTTTTATTTCTTGTTGCCTTTATTTCTTCACATTCTTTAATATAACTGTGTTCATAGTTTTTCAGGTTGAACACTTTAAAGGTATGGTATATAAGATCTCTTTCTTTTAGAAACCATTCAGGAAGATAAGCTTATCTTTGGAAAAGTAATTACCATGAGAAACAAGAAATAAATGTTTATATCATGGTGGAGTTGCACATTTTATTTTCTGAGTGCAATCTGTTGAAGCTCTCCTTATTAAAAAGTAAAGATAAACAAATTAAAATCAGTTGGGTGAATCTCAGTTTGATTGAAGTGGTTCACACACGCCAACAAGAAATGCTTTGTTACGGAGCAATGGAAGGGTTGCTTTGCCCTCAACCACATGAGGCTTTGGGCCAATGTTATTTTGGGATTAGTTTTCTCTTCCATGTGCAGAAAACATGCCATTTCATCTATGAGATAATAAAATAAGAGAACCCAGAAATATCTGGATACTGATATTTGGGTTTCCCATTCTCTTACTTTGAATTTTGCTAAAATGGCCTAGAGAGAATAACAGAGGGAATAAGGCACTTGAAGGCTGCCAATGTGGCTTTAATCCCCAACACCACATATAGCTCCCTGAGCACTTCATATAATCTTCCAAACACCGCCAAAGGTGACTTCTGAACACAGAACAGTAAGCCCTGAGCACTGCCTGGTGTGGGCCAAAAAACAAAAAAGAGAAAATAGTTTGGCTAAAAGAAAACCACACACACACACACACACACACACACACACGCACACTGAAGTAGGGCAAAAAGAAGGAAAAAATCCATTTGGAATACTACAAAAGAGAAGAAAAATACCTCCTTCCCTTCATAGTAGTTTTAAGGAGAAGGGGGATACTCGCAGCGGTCCATGTTTCTCAGGGTCCCTGCAATCATCATTTGCAGAGTCTCCAGATGCTTCTGTGTGTGTCTGTGGTACTCACTGAGGGCCTTTGCAGTAGCAGCACTCACACCTGTGCTTGCAACGCATGGGAAATCACACACTTTGTTGGGTACCAGGGCTCCTGACTGGAGTGCTGCTGGGATCGCACTTGACAAATGGGGCAGTGCCTGTAGTTGAACTGACAGCCTGATGTTGCAAGGTGGCATTTCATCACTGAGATATTCCTGACCCCCTGAAACACTGTTTTTGATAATTTACCATTCAGAAACATATTCTAATAGAATGAATGAGCGATAGCACAGTGGTAGGGCATTTGCCTTGCATGCAGCCA
Source organism: Sorex palustris (assembly GCA_028565675.1). Classification (NCBI taxonomy): domain Eukaryota; kingdom Metazoa; phylum Chordata; class Mammalia; order Eulipotyphla; family Soricidae; genus Sorex; species Sorex palustris. The sequence continues at coordinate 11,123,443 of JAOXYA010000005.1, read as the reverse complement.
GCCTGGCAGAGCTGGGTTTGATTCCTCCGCCCCTCTTGGAGAGCCTGGCAAGCTACCGAGAGTATCTTGCCCACATGGCAGAGCCTAGCAAGCGACCCGTGACGTATTCAGTATGCCAAACACAGTAACAACAAGTCTCACAAAAAATGGAGATGTTACTGGGCCCACTTGAGCAAATCAATGAACAATGGGAGGACAGAATGAATGAAACATAGGTAATGTGGTCAAAACAAAGCAGAGGGAAGCAGATAGTTAGGTAAGAGGAACCGTAAGAAAAACATTGTATGCACATGTATGTCTGTGTGCATGCATGTATGTGTGTATGAATATACATTTGTGTCCCCATATGTGGAGGGGAAGAGAAAGGAAGAAGGGCAGGGAGAGGGAAGAGGAAAGTGATAGAGATGGAACGGCTCACAATAATAGAAGAATAGAAGAATAGAAGGCTGAGAGAGGTTCGGACCTTCTTTATCTTTCGCTGTTTCAGTTTTCCCATGAGCCCTCTTTCCTCCGTTTGTTTCTCAGCTGTCTAGTCTGGGAAGGAATTGCTCTGGGCAGAGGTGGGAGCCCCTGCCTGGCCCCACTGCTCCTGCAGCTCTGACTGCCTGCCAGGCTCTCACGGTGGGAAACCAGACACAAAAACTCTTAGTACTTTCCAACACTCACCTTCACGTCTGGGGATCCTTTTTTCCTTCTTACCTGCAGGCCCCAAGAGCTCAGAGGGAGTCAAGAAGACAACCAAAGGGTGAAAGTTATTGAGAAATACATGAGGAAAACAGAGTCTGTGAAGCGAATAATCTTGCCCTAGAAAGCCCAGAATGGGGTGTCTTCTCATCTTCCCGAATCTTGGCAGGATCTGGAGCAGTGAATGCACAGAAGTGTCAGTGCTCACCTTTGGGTTTTGTTGGAGGAGGGGGGAGCACAGCTGGTGGTACTCAAGGGTTACTCCTAGCTCTGTGTTCAGGAACTGATCCCCAGTAGTGTTTGGGGATTGAATCCAGGCTCTTAGCCCATTCAGCTATCTCCCTCAGCAGCAGTGGTGGCTACTGGTCTGCCCCAACTCACAGCATAATAGTAAATGAACTGGTGGAGGATAGATCCTGCAGGAAGCTAAGTTGCTGCATGTTTAGTAAGATGATGATATGCTTCTAGACTGCAAAGGAAATAAGTAGCCTTGCAGAGAGGTAGCGAGAAGAAGCAAGAAGAGAGAGGACAGCATCTTCCCAGGTGGCAAAGACAGCACAAGGGCAGGGGAGAGGCATCACGACTCCCTGGCAGAGCCTGGGCTCTGGGAAATGACCCTATCCTTGGATAGGGTCCACAGTGGGTCCAGGAAGGGCGTCTAGGCTCTGGACTTCAAGGGTGTGAAGCTTATAAAAATGTTGGAGTGGGAGCTTATAGAGACCCCAAACTGTCAGTCTTAACTTTTTCCTATTTTTCATCAAACCTCAAGATCTTTGTACAACCCTGGAATCAGGGCTTCATGAGGGATATCCATAATAGAGAGGCTTGGAAATGGATTTAAATCTTGTTCTTTGTGTGCGAGTGTATGTGTGTGTGTGAGAGAGAGAGAGAGAGAAAGAGAGAGAGAGAGAAAGAGAGAGATTATTGGAAGACAAATCCATTCTTACAGCTTATCATTTATCATTTTAAATATTTTCCTTCATTTCTGATCGTTCCATTCTAGGTCTAGATTATTTACTCTCTTTGTGCTTATACAAAAATCCTTGCCAACAATTTAAGCTGGGGGTCTAATAAACTCTCATAAATGCTTTGTTTACAGTACAAAACCTTAAATGCATATTTACACATATTTCTGGCGCAAAATACTTCTCATAGCTTATGTTCTTTAATTTGAACTTAGCTAGTTTACTGTAAAAAGAAATAGCATGGGACTGAAGAAGCATGTTGTGTGTTTGAGTAGTTTTCTCTGCCTGCTGTAAATATTGAATTAAATTTATATGCTAATTATGACAATAATGGGCCTTTGGATAATTCTACATTATAAGCATCAACTGAAATGAGGTCCCCAGTTGTCACAGAGAGAATCAAAAGGATCGTAGTTTGAGGACTAAGTATGTGATTATAGTGATTATGTGTAAATTGTGATTATATTCTTCAATAAAGAATGCATGCTGGGATTTACAACTTTTCTCTGAGAATCAATCAATGAATTAACACATATTGAACACCCAGGGGGGTTGAGAAGATGAACAAACAGATTGCTTCATCAACCTGCCAAACACCAGCAAGTGGACAGAGCTGTACAATAAATGCAGGCAAGCATGAGTCCAAGTGCATGAATTTATTTTCCTGGTTGGTTGATGTGTGTGGTAAACTCTTTTCTTTTGGGGGAAAGGGAGTGGTGCATGCTCACTGGTGCTCAGGGCTTACTCCTATACTCAGAGACCCCTCCTGGCAATGCTCAAGGGACCGTCTGTGATGCCAGGGATCAAGCCTGGGTCAGTTGTGTGCAAGGCTCTGGCTCCCAAAGTGGTAGATTCTTGAACAATTAGCACTAAGACTGGTTTTATTTCCTGCTCTGTTCTGTTACTTGCATCAGATAGTGAGAGGCTTTTCCCTCTTGATCAATTCAAAATTGCAAAAAAGAAATACATTGTCCTGTCTTAGGGAGATTTTCAAAAGAAAAAAGAAAGCAGAAAATTGCCATGAAAATCATTAAACTCTATAGCTATAGATCATGATTTTTCTACTTAATTTTTCCCTCAAAAGTTCAACCAATAAACTTTATGTTTTATTTCTATGAAGTCGATTTCCCTTTTTTCCCCTCTAAATTCTCTCTCCAGTAACCTGCCACTTCTAAATCATGGGCACCAAATCATCATCTCAGATTCTGAATTACTCTCTTTTGTTTTTCTGTTTGTTTGTTTGTTTGTTTGTATGATTGTTTGGATTTGGGCCACACCCAGTGTTCAGGGTTTACTCCCAGCTCTGTGCTCAGGGATTACTCTAGGCAGTGCTCTGGGGACCATTTGTGATGCCAGGGATCCAACTGGAGTCAATTATGGACAAAACCCTAATGACTGTATTATATCTCCAACTTCAAACTGACTTATCTCTTAGTGATGTTTAGCACACCATTCACAGATCAGTTTGCCTTCTTCGATTTTTTTGTTTTGTGCCTGATTTGTCTTCCAGAACGTTTTTATTTTTCTCTCTCCATCATTGTCTATATTTCCTCTAATGGTTCGTCCTCTATGGCCATACCACCCTGAACGCACCCAATCTCGTCTGATCTTGGAAGCTAAGCAGGGTCGGGCCTGGTTAGTACTTGAATGGGAGACCACCTGGGAATACTGGGTGCTGTAGGTCTTTAGTGGGCTGGAGCGATAGTACAGCGGTAGGGCATTTGCCTTGCATGCGGCTGACCCGGGCGACCCGGGTTCAATTCCTCTGCCCCTCTCGGAGAGCCCGTCAAGCAACCGAGAGTATCTTACCTGCACGGTAAATGTGTAAATGTGTAAATTGGCATACCCATGACATATTCGATATGCCAAACACAGTAACAACAAGTCTCACAATGGAGACATTACTGGGCCCTCTCTAGCAAGTCGATGAACAGCGGGAGGCAGGTGACCCAAATGGTTCTTCCTCATACACCTATGTTTTTTCCTTACTTATGGATGAAATTTCTTCCCTCTACACCTTTTCGCTTTCCACTCATCTGCTGTTATGACTTTAAAGCTATCCTGCTTTGATTATTCCCACAGCAGTTAGGAATTTTTACAAGCTTTAGAATTTCATCTTCTACTTACAACTCAACTGAAATTTAAAAAATTTTAATAAAAAATGTATACTTTGCTCACCTTTTTCCCCACACCAGTTCTACTAATCAGCTTCTAGACTTAAATCTATCTACATGCACAAAATAAGAGACAAACTAACTAGAGATCACAAAGCAAGCAGATAAGGGTATCTAGTTCCAAAATAATGACAAGAAATGAACAAAAGCTATATTCAAGCACACAGATGAATGTCCAAGCAACACTTCAAGTACTGGATAGGTTGGACTAACAACATGGTCTGCGTCACCACAATTAATTAAACCAATTCACATTACACACTTTTCTCTAGTTATTTTTACTGTCACAGTTACGGTCCTCCCGTTGTTCATTGATTTGCTCGAGTGGGCCCAGTAACGTCTCCATCATGAGACTTTTGCTCCAGTTTCCCCCAATGACTTCAGTCTTCAGACAGAAAACAGTCACTTGACCAACCCTAATTTTAGACACTGGGACATAAAAAATACAACCACACAATCAGATTATTTGGGGGTGTGAGACACACGTTGCTGTGTGCTTTACTTGGTGTACTATCTTTCTGGCTCAGCAATGATATTCTGCTTAAGGAGGAGGAAGAAAAGAGGTGAGGAGTCAGTGTTGTCTGTTGTTTCTCATCTGAGATATTTGATACATGTGTTTCTGTATAGATCTATCGATTTGGAGGTGCATCAATAAAAGACTACTCTGCTCTAGAGGTCAGCCTCCCTCAGAAGCTCTGTCCCCACATTTGAAGTAGAAATGCACTCCATGGAACTTCTGTCATGACATTGGCTGACCTGATGACTTTCTAGAGGCTTCTCGAGAGCAAGTGTGTGTATTTAGAAGAATACATGCAGAGAGACCCCTCTAGGAGGTTTTTGCTTTGTCCCCATAATAATCCCTGGATTTGCAGAAATCCTGAGGCTTGAAAGTGGCCTTATTCTTTTCAGGATTTATCATGGAGCATTCACTTCCTCTCCAGGTTTTTTCCTAAATTCAGAAGTGTAGCATCATTAACCTTCGTGGACTGTATTCACCAGCCTTTTTCTCCAAACTTGTTCTCTGTGCATATAGCTAATGGGAGTAGAGAAGGAAGGAAATGGGAGTCTGATACGTGGGGCTTTGGAGGAATCTTCTGCCTTCTGGATAGCCAAAGATCTTCTTGCAAGGGTGTGGTGGGACGCTGGCAGTGGAACCCTTCCCCATGAGGCAGCATACTGGAGGACTGCTGCCAACATGTCATGGACAGCAGAACAGAAACTTGGACCAAACCACAGTCCCTCGGTGTTCTGCTGAAAGGTAGTGTTTGTGTGGGACCACCTACCTCTGCGTTCCTTGCATCACAGAGCCTTTATTCCCGTGTCTGCATCCTGATGATGAGATCTTTCCAGGAATATTAGGATGCAAAGGTCATTTTATTTTATTTTATTTTTTGCTTTGCCTGGGCCCCACCTAGAAAGAAACCTGCAAGATATCCATCACGGAACAACAGTCCTTTGAAATTTGACATAAAATCAAGAATACATCTATATTTTTAAAAAGAGCTTCAAAGCATGCATTTCACTTGCTTGTCTGTTTCTCTGTGTATTTCCCCTCTGGAGAAACCAGTGTTCTCTCTCCAGCATGTATTTATCTCTCTATGCCCCATCACATACTTCTAAATAATTTCCAAAAAAATTATCTTGCTGCACCAAAAATAAAGTCTAAAAACTCTCATTTTTAAAAATTTATTTATTTATTTATTTATTTTCAAATGCCCATCCCTCTACCAGTGTCCATTTCCCACCACCACGGATTCCAGTATCCCTCCCACCCCCCATTCCACCCTGCCTCTGTGGCAGGGCATTCCCCTTTGTTCACTCTCTCCTTTTGGGTATTGTGGTTTGCAAAAGAGCTAAGCCTGATTTTCAGGGAGAAATGTTGGATGATTTACTTTCCATTGATCACTTTGTATCTAAGAAGATGTTGCGTGGCCGCATAAGCAGTCAAGTGGTTTGGAAAAAATGTCCTGGTACCCGCATGCCAGAGCTATGCTTGTAGAAGCTCATGGTCACCGGGGTTCCATCTGGAGAAGGCGGGACGGCAGCTCCTATCCCATCTGGGACCTCCCAGTGATATTGGCTCTGTTTGGGACCTGGAACATTCTCCGGGAGCTGTTGGGCCTCCAGACGGTTTTCTTCTTTGTTGCTGTGTGCTGTAAGATGGTGCTGGGGGGCATGTTGTGGGTGAAATACTACTATTTTAAAAAACTTTTTCATCTCCCCTTATAGAAATATTCTGCCTCTTAAACAATGATTCAATTCCACATTCTCCCTCCAACTCTAAACTCTAACCTACCTTCTGTGTCTCTGAATCTGCCTTTGCCTGTTGTTATTTTTAATATTTATGCAAGTGAAAGCATATATTATTTATCCTTTGTGTATGATTTCTAAATAATTTAGCATTTTCAAGATTCAAGTATCAGGTTTATCTAACAATTTAAACCCAGGTTGAGCTAACAATTTAAATTCAGGAGGATGAAGGCTCTACATCCTTCTCCAGCTGAAGTCTAGTCCCCCACACAAAGAGAAGCATGGACCCTCAGCGTCTCTCCCTGAAACTGCTTCCCCTGCCAGCAATGCTCCTAACTCATTCATCTAACAACTTAAATCCAGGTGTGTGCACCAAGATGGGCTCTTTACCCTCCCTTAGCCTGAAGTCGCACCCCGCGCCGCCCCCCCCCCCACACACATAAAGGGAAGGCTGGGCCCTCCGTGTCTTTGCCCCTGGAAGTAACCTCACAGAGTCCCTTTAAAATCTCTAACCTCAAAACCGAATGGATGCACTAACTTCCTCCTGAAGAAGTCACTTCAATATATCCTATTTTAGAGGTCCCAGTAAACCTATGTCTCACACTTTTTCACCTCTCCATAACTCAATATAACATAAAAAGATAGCCTAACTGCAAGGGCTAAACACTCACACACACACACCCACAACACACAAAAGAAACAACTCCAAACCATAAAGGTCACAATGGTAAAACAACTCAAAAACTCACCAGGTTTGGTAAATTGTTAGCCCAGAATAACCAAACATTAATAATGAAATATATAACTTGTCAGATAAGGAATCTAGAATGAAGCTGTTAAGGATGCATAAGGAGCTTAAAGAAACAAAGGAATACATTGCCAATAAAATAAAGGAAGATATGAGAGCAGAAATGAGGAAAATAGAATCGAAAATACAAGCAGAAATGACAGACCTGCAAAACTTGATAGGTGAAATGAAAAGCTCATTGGAATACCTTAGCAGCAGAATAACAACTGCTCTGGACCAAAATGAGGTACAGACAGCCTCCAGATTCAGCAGAAGATGGAAAAGAAACTCAAAATAAACCAGATATCAAAAGAAAATCAGGATGAAGCCAAGAGGAATAACATAAGAATCACTGGAGTCACAGAAGGAGAGGAAAAGAAAAAGCCCCAAAGAAGCAACTGCCAATGCCATCATTGCTGAGAAGTTTCCAGAGCTGAAGAGAGCATGCACCCAGATTCAGGAGGCCTGAGGAGTATCAGAAAAACAAAATCCAAGTAAAAGTACTCCAAGACACATCCCAATCAGAATGATGAAAACAATAGATAAAGATAGAATACTGAAAGCGGCAAGATAAAAGAAAGAAATTGGTTATAAAGGAGCATCCTTAAGATTTACAGCAGATTTATTTGATGAAACTCTCTGGGTCAGAAGACAGTGGGAAGTATAGTGAAAAAACTCAATGAAATGAATGCCTCAACAAGAATATTTTACCCAGCTAGACTCTCATTCATATTTGAAAAAACAAACATAGCTTTATAGACAAAAACAAATCAGGGACTTCATAGACTCAAAACCATGGTTACAGAAAAAACTAAATGGGCTACATTAAGACAAGTCTCTCAAGCACACCAGTCTCTTGCAGAAATATAGAACAAAACCCCATAACAATAATCTTTCTCAATGTCAATGAGCTAAACGAATCAATTAAAAGACACAGAGTGACAAATTGGATCAAAAAATTAAGCCCAACATTCTGTTGCCTGTGAGAAACACATTTGAAAGTCAGAGCAAAAACAGATGCAGAGTCAGAGGATGGAAAATCCTTCAAGCAAACAACTCCCTCAAAAATGCTGTGGTGGCCATACTAATATCAGGCCACATACACTTCAGATTGAAGAAGGTTATAAAAAACAGTGAAGGTCATTTTTTAATGATCAAGGGATTGGGACATCAGGTAGAACTCACACTTCTAAATATAATATGTACCTAATGAGAGACTAGCAAAATACTTAAAACAACTGCTCACAGATTTGAATAAAAACACTGATAGCAACACAGTAATAGTTGGAGATTTCAATACTGCTTTATCACCTCTCAATAGATCAACCAGCAAGCTTTACCCCTTTATTTGAGGGAATAAATGAAAGATAGGGGTTTAGTACATATATGTTTATATATACATACATACATATATCACTTGATCTCTTAATATATATATTAAATATATATGAATATATGTAATATTTCATACCCCAAAAATTGAATACACATTCTTCTACAGTACACATGGGACATTCTCCAAGATAGACCACATGCTGGGACATAAAAAATGCCTCCATAAAATTAATAAAATAGAAATGTATCAATGATTTTTTCAGACCATGAGGCACTGAAAATAGAAGTTAACCCCATACAGAAATGGGGAATCAAATCAAAACCTAGAAATTAAACAGCTCACTACTAAACAACCGGTGGCTTAGAGAGGAAATCAAAGAGGAAATCAAAAGATTCCTGGAAACAAATGAGAATGAAGACATGAGTTATCAGAACTTATGGGAAATGGCAAAAGCAGTGTGAAGAGGAAAGTTTATAGCTCCACAAGCATTCCTCAGAAAGAAGAGCAAGACCACTTAAGTAATTTACCCTCAGTTTAAGACCTTGGAAAGTGAACAACAAAAGAAGGACAAACTAGACAGGAGGAGGAAGGAAATAATAAATTTAAGAGCAGAAATTAATGAGCTGACAGCCCAAAAATCAATTCAAAAGATCTATGAAACCAAGATCTGGTTCTTTAAGAAAATAAACAAAATCAATATGCCACTAGCAAGGCTCACAAAGAAGAGATAGAGAGAACTCAATTAAGCAAAATAAGAAATAAAAGAGAGGATATCACAAAAAACACAAAAATTCAAAGGATCATAAGAGATTACTTTGAGAAACTTTATTCCACAAAACAAGAGAACCTTGAAGAAATGAACAAATTCCTGGCTCCTATAATCTCCAAGGCAAACCCAAGATTGGAAGACCTGAATATAGTATGAGCTTAACATACAAGAGCCAGGGAAAATGCCCAAATAATATGTTTGGAAGTTTGGAAGACTGCCTCAAGGGGTAGGGGAGAGGACAGTTGGGATAGAGAAGTATCCATTATGACAATGATAGCTGGAAGTGGGAGATGTGTGCTGAAATTGGGTAAAGGACCAAACATGATGGCCTCTCAGTCTCTGAATTGTAAACCATAATGCAGAGAGAAAGGGGGAGAGAGAGATAGAGAGAGAGAGAAAGAGAGAGGGAGAGAGAAAGAGAAGTAAACTGGCTGCCAAAGAGGCAGGCGGGGGTGATATTGGTGGTGAGAAATGTACTCTGGTGGAGGGATGGGATGGGTATTGGGAACATTGTATGACTGAAACCTGATCATGAAAACTTTGTAATTATAATTCACAGAAATTCAATAAAAAATAAATTACGATTGAAGTATTAGAATGTATCTATTGATGGGGGAATAATCATTAGTGTTTAGCCAATGTTATTTTTATCTTTTCATCTTTTTTCTTACTTTTAACGGACACAGGGCTGGATAGCACAGCGGTAGGGCGTTTGCCTTGCATGCAGCCAACATGGCCGACCCAAGTTCGATTCTTCCGCCCCTCTCGGAGAGCCCGGCAAGCTA
>JAOXYA010000005.1:11013381-11023635 GCA_028565675.1 Sorex palustris | reverse complement strand
TTTGCGAGCTCGGACGTTAGCATGCGGTTGCCTGAGGCATGCGCCAAACCACGCTGGCGAATTAGCTCAAGAGTTTTTGAAGACAGGCGATTTTTTGTTGCTGTTTCCTTTTTATAATCACACGTATTAGATTTAGAGTCTAGTTGTATCAGAAAGAATATTCCTTTTTCATGATTCTTCGTCATAAAATCTTATTTTTCTAATAATCTCAGTTCATGTGTTTGGGGTTGGAGAGTGCTGGTCATATCTTTTTTTTTAATTTCCTCCTTTCTTTTATTTTCTTTTTTTATCGAATTACCATGAGATACAGTTACAAAGCTTTTATGTTTAAGATTCAGCCATGAAATGATGAAACACCCACCCTCCACCAGGGCACATTTTCCACCACCAATGTCCCCAGTACCCGCCTCCCCCCAACCCATCCCTGTCCTCACCCTGCCTCTAAGGCAAACAATTTCCCCAATATTCTCTACTTTGGGACATTATGCTTTGCCTGAATTTTCCCACCACCATTCAAGCCTTCCTGCCAAGAGCAGATGCCCAATAATTTATTTTCCATTGCTCATTTTGAATATCATGAGAGTTCACAAGTTGCTTTGTGGCCTCACACTTCTGGGATCCTAGGTTGTAGATGGTTGGGTTCCAGAGACATCTCTAGGGCACTAATCTATTTTGGGATTCAATTGGGAGTCTCTGGACCAGAGCTGTTGATGCTCCAAAATGGTGCCCAGTGGAAGTTTGTGGGTGTGACAGCTGGTCTGCAGAGCGGGTGGAGAGCCAAGGAGGGACTGCCCCGTCTCTACTGCCATGCCGCCTGGAGATTCAGTACTGGTACCCACATATCTGGGCCTTGCTTGTGGGAGCTCCTGGACGCCAGGATTCCATCTGGAGTAGCCTGGGAGACTGCACCTGCTCCATCTGGGGTGCCTCAGTGAAATTGATTTGGTAGGGGGCCTGGAGAGATCTCCGGTGTTGTTCATTGGTTGCTGTGTCTCTGGACTGGGGTGTTGCTGACCATATCTTTTAGGGAACCAACATTTCGGCCATTCAAAATTAGTGTGCATTAGGAAAATATGAAATTGACCAAAGAAAATTTTTTAAAATGATATATGTGGCTGGTGATATAGTGCTAGTGATAGAGTGCATGCCTCACATGTGTGACAGCTGGACTTGACACGCAGTACACCATGCACCAAAGCACCAGCACCCACAGAATCTGAGATCCAAACTATCAGACCCACCCCGACCAGGGAATAAGGAGCCCTTCCCCCACTCCCAACCAACTCACTCTAAAACAAGTGGCTTGTGTTGGTTTGGGGCTGTCCCCTCCTATTTTGCCTTGATGAAGCTTGAGTCTCTAGACTTTCCATACGATTGCAAAGAAATAGCTGCAGAGCTACTGAACCAGAAAGAGTATTTGATTTTCCACTTAGTGACAAGCTAAATCACAAAAGATTGCAAAGCATTTTGTGTAGACGTGCTGCTCCTGCTTTGTTGCAGTTCAGCTCTGGCAGTTTACATGAACAACATTCAGCCAATTAAACCTCGCTTATCAACTGGGGGCATTGGCAGCAGGGTGGCAGCACACAATTAAAGTTCAGTCAGTTCATCAGCTTCCATATGTGCTCCCACCCTTCACCTCAATCTGTTTCCACGCTTTCTTTCAAATCCGAGGCCTTTTCCTGTGGTTTGCCAGTCTGTCCTCAGAGTCAGGGACATACCAGGGGAGTGGTAGGTCTGTTAGCATAAATCTCTAAGGAGGGAAAAATTATGGAGCCGGGAAAAGCAAAACAAAGAATCCTAACAGATATTTCACAATCTTATTGTGCTGCATCCATATTTGCTGAATTGAATCATTCCTTTAGATAGCCACCAGTGAGACGTGGAGAAATGATTAGCCTTATCTCGTAGATAATTAAACTGATGTTAATGAGCATTGAGTTTCTTTTCCCAGGCCCCACAGTTTATAAGTGGTACAATGAAATAAGCCAGATGTTTTGACAAACTATCCATAAAGGCACTCTGTAAAGGAAGTAGATAGCCAAAGTATTTTAAGTCATTCAAGTTTCATTTAGGGAGGCTTATAGGTGCCAAGCGAAAGTAACCTACAAATGGCACTGATGTGGTTGGAACTTGCAAAAAGTAAAGTCTTATTTTCTTATGAGAACAATATAATCTGTCTTTGGAAACCTTTTCAAATGGAAAAACCCGTTATGAAATACCAAGGACAAATTCTGTTTAATGTTCTTTGACAAGCAAGGAGATTGCCTGAGATGAAAAACTCCTGGTTTTGTGAACTGTAGATCAAAGTCAGCATAATTTCTAAGGTTGGCTTCAGTGTAAGCCAGAGAGTCTGTGATGTGATCTTGAAACGTCAAAAGTGGACAATCACAGGAAGTGCAAAGCAAGGCTCTGTGCTGGCTACAGGCCTGTCTCCCTGTGCCCAGAAGCCCTGTTAAGCTACTGAGGCACTTCTGTGTCAAAGCCACAGAGGATCCAGGAACTTGGCCTCTAACACACATGTTTACAAAGAACACTGGGATTCAGAAGGAACTTGAAGACGGTGGTGGAGAGTCTCAAGTACTTTGGTGATGGTGAAGTGCAGTAATTATGGACATCCAACTCATTACAATTGACAATCTTGCAATCATGTTACTTAAACTATAGTCATACAAAAGGAAAAGATTTAAAGACTGAAAAGGCATGAGAAAGTTAAGCCTGTCAAGGCACAGTCAAATATCTCCAGTCCTTTTCAGAAGTCTTTCAAAATGAGGCTGGAGTGATAGTACAACAGGGAGGTTGTTTGCCTTGCACACGGCTGACCGGGGTTCAATTCTCAGCATCCCATATGGTCCAGAATTAATTCCAGAGTTATTGAGGAGTAACCTCTGAGAATCACCAGATGTGATCCAAAAAGCCAAAAAAAAAAAAATAGTCTTTCAAAGTCTCTTGAAATCCTTTCTCCAGAGGAAAGTCCTTCAGGCTATGATTCATTTCAATAATAATTGGGAGGAATTATGAAGATTATGTATGAGTAAATGAAACAAGGGTTTTCTTTTTTTTTAAAGGGTTTTCTTAACCCTTAAGTTTAGATGTGTGTAGAGGGAGAGATGGATGTTTACAAGTATTTCCGTCAAATGGGGACAGGAGTAGCACTGGGAGGTCTGCTGTGTTGGTTGTGCACTGAACAATTCCAGGGAGCACTGTTTACACGGACCACAGCATGAGCAATGACCCCTGGGAAACCCAGTTGGCCTGAGTGCAATTTCTTATTCCTTCTAAGGCATGTCACATACCAGCTTAGAAATCCCCTTTCTAGTGGCATAAGCTTGTCATGATTGCCTGTTATTATCAAAGTTGCCTGCTATTCCCCTGACAGGGAATGAGAGTAGACACATAAAGGCAGATAGTTGGTGGTTTTCTTATTTTACCGAAAGATTTTTCCATCCATTTCCAGTTTGTGTTCATATTTAAAATGTCATTACCAAACACTGAGTGCCTGCCCATGCTCCATCTTGCAAGAAGGCGAATGTTCCTCATTCTCTGTTCCTCACTCTCCCTTATTCCTTTTTCTAAAGTTCACTGCCTTCAGATCTATTTCCTCATGGAACACAAAAATGTTTATGCAAAATGCGTATTTCCGTTGCCTCATACCTTCCAGGAAACTGAAACCTACTTGTTTTCTAATTTTCCACACCCTGAGCATGATGAACATAATTCATATGTTCTCCTGATTATGAAGTTTTCTGTAGATTAGCTACTTATTACTGCAGTAATGCTCTGTAAGATTGTAGGACATGTAGGGAATCTCAGTGGCCTGCCACAGCATTTATTCTTCTCCCTCCGAAGGTCTGTGGAACTGCATAAACATTTGGAGGGTACAAGGACACCAAAGCAAGCAGGTACATTGAAAGCTTCTAAATGGACCTAAGTTCTACCCAAGTTTACTTTCCAAAGCAGACTGACTACAGAGAGGGTGTAGAGGTACTGTCTGTCCTCCAAGAGAGTGGCTCAGCATCAGGGGGCCCAGGAGAAGTGGTAACTGCTGTCGACAGGGCAGAAATCCCCAGTGTAAACAGTGAGCCTGCCCACACAGTTCATGACAATCTCAGATCCATCCTATCCTTTGCAGGAGCTGAAACTGATTGGAGTGGATATCCCACACTTTGCTGCAGATCTCCCGCTGAACCGCTGCAAAAATCGCTACACCAACATCCTACCATGTAAGACGTCCAGAGGGGCCGGCCCTGCTCATGCCATTTGAAGCTTGAAGGACTGTTCCTACAGATAAAACCCTGGACCCAGTCCTAGGCCAGATCCCCTGAGCCCTGGACTCCCCCCGCCCCCGCCCCGACCACTGCCATGTCAGGATAGGCCACCTGTGATGGGACAAGCCACCTCTCTGCTCACTTTTTGGGTGGGGACACAGGAGAGAATGGGGAAAGGGGAGAGGGAAGCTAGGAAAGTTCTAGAAAGAGGCCTTCCCCCCTGGGGAGGTTCTTGATGAACCCTCTTGGTGTCATTATTAGAGAACCTCAATTTCTACACATGAGGCTTGATGTTTCTCACTCAGAGTCCATTCACCAAAATCCCATGCAAACCTCTTCCTCTTCGCTAGTCCCCCAAAGGGAGTGACTTCTCTGCCTGCCCCTAGAGATACGGGAATCAAGTCAGGCTCCATTCTCTAGGCTTCCTGTCAATCTCCCAGATGGTTCAGTTCCTGTAAATATTCTGCAACATCTTTCCTGTCCCCCTGAAATCTGGAGACCATTCAAAGGTGAGCTGATGAGTTAAAAAAAAAATGAAACAGTGCTCAGGAGCAATTTATAAATGATAACTAAGAGTGAGATCTGGCTCAGGTATCTGACCCCCTTGTCTCTCACCAACTGGGTGTGGCAGTGTTGGGGAGAACCAGGATAGCATTCCCTTCCATTCTGATTGTTCTTGTTTCTTTTCTTCTCCTTGACAGATGATTTTAGCCGTGTGAGATTAGTCTGCATGAACGAGGAGGAAGGTGCAGACTATATCAATGCCAATTACATTCCTGTAAGTGAAAAAGAAAAAGATGAAGATGAATCAGGTCTCCACATGCAGACCTGGCCAGGGGAAGACGTGAGGACAACAGACAAAAAAACACCTCCCCCTTCCCAACAGTTCAATTCTGTAAACAAGTGTCCAAACTTCCATTGCAGAGTAAAGAATAGAACAGAAGGGCCGGAGATTAGTACTAGATTGGGTGGGTATTAAAGGACTAGTGAGTGTAGATAATGATAATAATATATGCTTGGCCTGCACCCTGGGATTGTAACTGCCTACAGAGGCCCTCTACGGGGTGAATTTCCTATTTATCAGTGGACAGCAGTTCACGCCTGAAAATTACACAGTGATATAATGCAAAGGCATTTCAATAAAAATGATAGCTACCTTTGCTATAAAAGTTACAGAGAGGGCGTGGCCCTGCAGGGTACTTTCCTTGCACACTACTGATATAAGTTCGATCCCAGCACTGAACATGGTCCCCTGAGCACCACCAGGAGTGAACCTTGAGCACAGAGCCAGGAGTCAACCCTGAGCACCACTGGTGCCAACCTCCCCCAATCTCCCCACTAAAAAAAAAAAAAAAAAAAAAAGTCAGGGTAGCGAGGCCAGGAAGTGGCTGAGTGAGAGGCCTTGCATGTGTGAGGTCCTGGGTTCCATCTCTCCATCTCAAGAAAAGGAAATCAGCAGTCGACATTATTAAAAGGCGTTGAGTGTGAACTCCCAAGTTACCTTAGAAACTTGAAAGCAGCCACAGTTACTATGAGAGAGGCCCCGGTCAGCACTAGCCTTGTCAGGTTTGGGGCTCTGTGACCCCTTCCCCTGACAACCTGCTCCTCTTGCAGGGCTACAACTCACCCCAGGAGTACATCGCCACCCAGGGGCCGCTGCCCGAAACTAGGAATGACTTCTGGAAGATGGTCCTGCAGCAGAAGGCACAGATCATCATCATGCTCACACAGTGCAACGAGAAGAGGCGGGTGAGTCCCCAGGGCTGTTCCCTGCGCTGCCCTGGGTGAGTGTCCCCGTTTGTCCCACACCACCCTGCACCCTCTCTTCAGCATCCCTCCTCCTCTGGACAGTCGGTGGTTACGGGGATTCCAGCCTTTGGTCCTCGAGCCAGCTCTGCCAACGCAGAGACAGGGAGGCGGAGGCAGCTACTTCCCTGGCCGTGCGACTGAAAATCCTCCTGTCCCTCTGCTGCAGGTGAAGTGTGACCACTACTGGCCCTTCACGGAGGAGCCTGTCGCCTATGGAGACATCATAGTAGAGATGGTCTCGGAGAATGAGCAGGACGACTGGGCCTGCAGGCATTTCCGGATCAACTATGTGAGTCACTCCCCGGGGGCGGGGACTTGTCCCCACACAGGCAAATTCTGGGCACAGGTGGCCCAACCACCTTAGTGTCAGACCGTGGGACGCTTCTTCCCAGAGAAGCGCACTCTTCTCTAGAGCTTGTTCCCTTCCTGTGGCAAAGGGCTGGACTGAAAAGGGCATGCAAGGACACCAATGGATAAGGGGAAGATGGAAAAGAGGCAGGTGGAGAAGGTCCCAGATGGAGAAGGTCCCAGGTGGAGAAATGGCAGTTGGAGAAGCATCCAGGTGCAATGTGGTCCTAGCACCCTGGAGGGGGTGGGGGCGGGGCAGGGGGACTGGACCCACCTGCATTTCTGAGGGGCCCAGAGCTATAGGATAAAGCGGGTCACTGCTCCCAACTGACTGAAGAAGGAAGGTTCTCTCTCCATGGTGTGTCAGGGACATCAAGGCACACTCATACTTGCAACACGAAGCGATGTACATAGAGTGGTTGATTGGGTCCTGCCTTCTCTGGTTCTGGTTTGGTTTTCACACTTTCGCAGGCCTCACCTAGCACAGCGCTGTAGGTCTCTTGAAATGAGTTCCTGCTCCTGGGACATTAGGAAAAGCATTTTTCCCCGACAGCATGAGTGCGTGCTGAGGGGGTGGGGGCAGAGGCTAGCCCACTGGATTCAGGGTTATAAAATAACCCTGAATAACCCCAGTACCTGGGGGTGGGGGGATATACTGGGGACACCGGTGGTGGAAAGTGTGCACTGATGGAGGGGTGGGTGTTTAATCATTGTACAGCTGAATCTCAAACATGAAAGCTTTATAACTGTATCTCACAGTGATTAAAAAAAAGGTAATGTGGAGTTGATGCCCAATTCAATAGCTTAATCAATGGCTGAATAAATAGAAGTACTCCTACATTAAAAAAAAAACACAGTTACTTGCTTCTGAAATGCACAGAACAATGAAACAATGAAAGGGGAAAGACATGGAGAAAGAGAGAACTCTACCACCTGTCGTTCTGACCATCCTCTCAGTGTGCAGTGATGGAGTTCTTCAGGGGCTTGTAAGTGCCTGGGAGACAGGACAGGGAAGGGAGTGCCTTGAGGTCTTTTCATGCGGATCCGCACCTTGAAGGACAGAACTTGGTTGGGAAGAGGAAAGTTTCCACAAATGTGTCTGTCTCTGCTCACTTCATCATTTGCAGAATAGGCTGAGAAGACACAGCCTGAGGACAGACCACAGACATACCCTCATTGTAAGGCCTGTGACTTTTCCAAAGCATTGGGCATGTAGGGAGGATTGAAAATAAGAAAAAGAATTTCTAGTTACTTTATTATAGAAATGACATATTTTGAATTTCGGTGTTCTTAATAACATGCCATTGACCACACAACCCATCATGCCTAGTTGCTCCATTGCTGCTGCCTCAAGCTTGAGTAGATGCAAGAGACCAGAGGACCCTTGTCTGTACAGAATCTGCTGCTCTTCCCACTCGGAAAGGTTAGCTGAGCCTTAACACAGACCACAGAAACAAGGATTGTCCGTATGCAGACAACAGAAACAGAAATGCTCATTTAGGTCTGCATTTATGAGATAAATCATTTCCTTACCCACTGGCAGGAAGGGATTTGGGCGACAATGGTTTTTGAGACAAAGCAATGGGAATTTTTGGCAAATCCCAGTTCGATGGTAATGGCGCTTCCTGCTGTTCCATTTCTGCCATATGTCCGTGTCCTCCTGTCCCCTCCGTGCTTTTCCATTCAGTGAAGCTCTCCAGTCTGCTGTCCCCTCATTATTAGCTTTCTATGTCTCTGCCCCTTCCCCCTCTGCTCTCGCCTCCCTGAAGAACTCCATCACTGCACACTGAGAGGATGAGCAGAACAGCGGGTAATAGAGTTCTCTCTTTCTCCATGCCTTCCCTCTTCACTGTCCTGTACATTTCAGAAGCAAGTACCCTGTTTTGATTTGTTTTGTTTTTAATAATCCTTGTAATCCCAGTCATTAGCTTATTAAGTCTTTCTGGGATGCATAAATCAAAGGATGGTGAATGAATGCGTGAATGGTTTCAAAAATAATAAAACACTTGAAAAGCATCACAAACGTTCCATCGGAGAAAATATCTGGCAATCTGAATGCCGAGTAAACTCTGCTCTCTTTTTTTGGCTATTTCAGCTGGAAAGCCAGTGGCAATTGCTTGAGGAATATAGGCCAAATCTTTCCCAAGTTTTTCATCTAGGTGAAAAAAAATCAGAGCACAAAATAGGGTCTGTTCCTATGGCTGTGCCTTTGACAGGGAAAAGTGATATCCATCATTGCACAGCCAGTGCTTCACAGCTTGTCCTTGATCATAGCCGATGACCTATATTTCAAGGATCACCACGTGAAAGACTTGAAACAGGACTAAAACACTGACTAGCAGTGTTTTCTGCCAGGTATTTATGTACCCCTTCCAAGCATCGGGCTGCCTTGTAGCTGTAAATATACAGAGCTAAAATGCGAGTTCCCTCAATAATGGGTATCCTGCCAAAGACCATCATGTGAGCTAGTGAACGGTTCTCTGTTTGTTTCACTATTGTTTATACTCCAGTTTCTTCCATATGGAATGTGAGGAAACTTTCAGACTCTGGGATGAAAATATATAATGAGAAAAGCAGAGTAAAAGAAAACCTTTCTGGAAAGGTTGTACCAGAAGGAACCAGGAGTTTTCTCACTTAACAAGAATGGAGGAAAAATGACTCGGACACACAATTTGTCACTTTCCAGCTCTTGAGAAGCTTGAACTCAATGAGAACTAGAGAGTTCCAAACTAGCAAAAATCCCGTTTGACCCATGACTTGCCATTCCTTTAGTTGGGTCACCCTGACACTGGCAGTGGAGGGACACGTGACTTTTGCAGTGTCCATTAGGGTCCATATTTGAATAGAACAAATATTTCAGGAACTTTTCTCTGGACCACCAAGGATATCTGATAGCAACTGAGTATCTTTAAATGCTCCTTCTGTGCTTGGTTCATTCTGCACCATTGATCAGATTTGGGTCCCTTTCTTCGCCTCCTTCCTGAAGGCACCCGGGAATGGAGCCAGCATCTTTGCAGACCTTGTGTTTGCTCTGTGTGTCATAGAAAGGGCCAAGAGCATGTTGGGGGAATGTGAGTGTGTGGTCTCAGGTGCCATGGTCTACTGGAAGTGTTGGCTTGTTTCTGTTTATATGAATCTTAGCTGGGTACTTTCTTATGCATTTTATAGATATAGATACAGTTACTTCTATTTATTCAAATTGCACTCTGCCCAAGTTCACTAATTCTTTGGAATTTATTTCTAAATTACAACATAGGGGCCAGAGCAATAGTATAGCAGGTAGGGCACTTGCCTTACATGTGTCCACCCAGGTCCTGTCCTTAGCACCTCATATGGTCTCCTGAACCCCACCAGAGTAATTCCGGGCTCAGCTTGGAATAAATAATAACTAAAATAAATTACTATAGAGTGTTTTATCTTCTGGGTGGAGTCTAGGCGCTTAGCAAGTTTGAGAGATGGGACATGAAATTGATATTTTTGAGGTGTGGGTTTACGTTGCTTCCCCAAAGGAACATAGTGCTCCTGGTGGATTAGGGTGCTGGAAAGATGGGGTGCACAGACGTGGCTATGGGTACACTTGAGGCAAGGGGGGCTTTCTCTTTGTTCACTTAAAGAAGATAGATAGATATCCAGGAGGCACAGAGTAACTTTGTAAAAAGGGGTGATGGGGCTGGAGCAATAGCACAGTGGGTAGGGTGTTTGCCTTGCACGCGGCTGACCCGGGTTCAAATCCCAGCATCCCACATGGTCCTCCGAGCACCACCAGGAGTAATTCCTGAGTGCAGAGCCAGGAGTAACCCCTGAGCATCGCCAGGTGTGACCCAAAAAG
>JAOXYA010000005.1:10960916-10973789 GCA_028565675.1 Sorex palustris | reverse complement strand
ATCTAGGTGCAGTAACTTTGTACATCAATACCTTCAAATGACCATAACCTTGTTGCCCAAACTACAATAAAAAGTTACAAACAATCTTAAAAAAAATCAATATATGGTTAATCAATCTATGGCAAAAACAAATTAATACTAATAAAAAGAAAGTCTTATTTCTTAAAATGAAACTTTCCTTTAATAAAGCAAATATTTATTTTAGCTGATAAGTGACCATTAATAGATTTAACAACATAATTTTAAAATAGTTTTATATATAAAACAGGGGACTGGAGCAATAGCACAGGGGGTAGGGCGTTTGCCTTGCATGTGGTCGACCCGGGTTTGATTCCCAGCATCCCATGTGGTCCTCCAAGCACTGCCAGGAGGAGTAATTCCTGAGTTTAGAGCCAGGAGTAACCCCTGTGCATCACCAGATGTGATCCAAAAAGAAAAAAAAAAGAAACAAACCAAAACAAAACATGAAACTTGCTGTCTCAAGTATATACTAATAGTTTCTTCACTCTGATGGTACCAGAGTAATGGCGACTGGCTCTCTAGACTCCCCAATACTCTCCTTCACTTACGTATACCCCTTTCATCCTCACATGTCTCTACAAGAGGAACAGCTTCTCGGTCTCCTTAACCTATTAAGTGGGCATGTGTGCCCTGTTATTAGATTTAATTTGCTACCTTTTAGACACTCCGGGAGAAGAGGTACAGGAATAATGACAAAAAATAATTCGGGGGGATGCTATTTTTACTATAGTATTTTACTATAGTATTTTAAAGGGCAAAAAAGATTTTGGCAAAATAACCATTATAATGTTTAAAGTCACCTTTACTCAAGATCCCATGAACGGCTTCTCTAGTTGATATTTATAGTATTAAGATTTCTTGGAGGTGGTGGTGGGTAAGTTAGTGATCATGGTAAGTTGCCCGTGATCTGGCAAATCATCACCACTAATGATGGAGTGGAGTGGACTACAGCAAAAGCCAAGAGGTCTCTGCCATGCTCCAGCTGAGTCAACAGACCAAAAGGCCAGTTCCTTTCTCTGCTTGCTGCTCAGCAGTAAATGTGCAGATTTCAAATGCACTGAGAAACAGCTTTAGAACTGACCATGTCTTATGGTTTATCCTTTCTTGTCCTTTCAACATTAAACTTCAGTATCACACTGACCATAGTTACTGATCTGCAATTTCTCCTATTGACCAGCTGTTTCTGAGATCTAGCATGGACACGTGTGGCCTTAGTTATTAATCTGGAACAGATCCACAGCCTGCAAGGAGAGAGCATGGAGCTGAGCCCCTCTCTCAAACATTAATTGCTTTCAAACAAGTTAAACTGTGATGCCTCAGAGGGGTGTGTGGTTTACCAAGTGACAGGGTCATTTCACAGACGAGCAAGGATACTTCACGTAGTACCTTCTGCGTGTATTTTAATGATGTCCATCTAAAGGAAAGTTTGCTTTGTTGGGGGAAGGAGAGAAATTGTTTCTTTTAAAACTAATAGAAATGGGGCCAGAGAGCTGGTGCAGGGACTAAGGTCTGCCGTGCATGCGGCTGGCCCGGGGCGGGTACCAGGCACCACAAGGGGCCCGTGTGCAGCTCTGGTAGCCACTGAGCATGGCCTGAACGACACCTCAACCCCCACCCCCTGCACACAAATAAACATGAAAGAACTGAACCTATCTTTAGAAATCAGATGGAACAAATTATAGAAGAGTTTCCAAACAATTCTTTCCTTCTTTCTAAAATTATTTCTTCATTCATTCATGAATTTTGTCAGAGTATCTTTTTCCGAAAAAAAAAAAAAAAAAGTGGGGGTGGGGGGAAGTAAGTAGTTCAAAGGCATTTGCTCTAAGTTAGCATAACAGACTAAAGGCCCAGACAGCTTTGGTTCATCAAAGCCAGTTCTCTCAGGGAACAATGAAACCTGATCAAACAATTAATAGACGGAAAGTCTCAGGCTGCAGTCAGCCAGAGCGTTTAAGCAGCAGGTAGCCAATAATGCAAACACTAGTGCCTTTATTTGCAGTAAATCAGAGCCAGCTATTGACAGCCCATGAAATGTTACCTGTCTACATGGCGATTAGGTGTTGGCTTAAAAGCAACAGCATCTCCTTGGTCCAGGTGGGACCCTCTTGGGTAAATATTATTGAATGCATAGCCATCAGCAGGAGGATACTCAGATGCACCGGGGTGCTGAAAGAGAAAGGAGGGGATATGAGCAAATCACCAATACAGTTGGCTTCGGTACAAGAGAACTCCCCACTATATTATGAACAATTTACATATAATTTAACATTATGATAATAAATGAAGGAAGATGATACTTTTGGGGGGGATGAAAGTCCTACTTATAATAAGAATAAATGATGCAAAAGTGAAATTTAAGTTCTGAAAATAACTGGGTACAAAAATATTCTTTCTTCAAGAATTTCAGTAAGGGCAATTTGGGTATGAGTGAGACTACAATAAGTCATGTGAAATAAGTTTAGTTTAAAAATCACTCAGATGGAGCGATAGCACAGGGATGGAGTGATAGCACAGCAGGTAGGTCCTTTGCCTTGTACATGGCCGACCTAGTCGACCTGAGTTCAATTCCTCCGCTCCTCTCGGAGAGCCCAGCAAGTTACTGAGAGTGTCCCGTCTGCACAGCAATGCCTGTATTTGATATGCTGAACACAGTAACAACAAGTCTCACAATGTTACTGGGCCCGCTTGAGCAAATCGATGAACAACGGGAGGACAGTGACAGTAACAGTGAAAATCACTCAGGATGGTAGAAGCGTGCTGAAAGTAGGCTATGAACCAAACATGATGGCTTCTTAGTGCCTATGCTGCAAACCATAACACCCAAAAGGAGAGAGTAAGAGGGAATGTGTCTGCCACAGAGGCAGGGGGTGGGAAGAGGTGGGAGTGGCAGGAGGGATATTGGGAACATTGAGGGTAGAGAATGGGCACTGGCAGAGGGATGGGTACTTGAACATTGACACGTAATCACGGAAATTTGTAAGTCTGTAACTGTATCTCACAATGATTCATTAAAATAGAAAGAAAGAAAGAAAGAAAGAAAGAAAGAAAGAAAGAAAGAAAGAAAGACCACAGTAGGAAGCCAGAGCAGGTAGGGCATTTGCCCTGCACACGGCCAACCCAGTTTTGATCCCCAGCATCCCATCAGGTCTCTGAGCACCAATAAGGGTAATTCCTAAGTACAGAGCTGGGGGTGGCCCCCCAAAAATACACAAACAAAACTAAAAAATAAAAACAACAGCAAAAAAACCCCCTTAACTTTCACCTTCTGTGTGTAAGAAACCACTCATCACACCTAGCAAAGTGAATATGGTTCCATGAAAACCATATGAAAAATTCAACGTATTAAAATTTTTCCACCCTCTAACTTGTCTTGTTTTAAATGTGCAGGTGTTATTTTTCATTTTTAAAGTGATAATACCGTGAGATTTATCAGATTTATTGTTCAGGAAACACAGAAAGACACAATGATCTTGATGGCTAGTAGTTCAGGACAGATGATGCTGGAGTCACTTATTTTTGCAGTTAACAGAACTGGAGAGTGGCCCTGACAGAAACTACCCAGAGGTTCTCTGAGGTCTCCGGTCCCCCTGAGAACTGGGTTTTAAAGCAATATTGGAAAACAAAGACACAAAGAGCAATACTGACTTAAAGACTGTGAACAGTTTCCTTATGTAAGATACAGTATGGTAGGTGTACAACAGACCCTACATATGGGTTCTTTGGATACTTCAACTGTTTGGACTCACAAGGGGAAACTATTTGAAGCTGGGGATAGTTGAGGAGAGAAGTGGATACATATCCACTGTCATTAATTCTAAGGAACAAGTCTTCAGGGCAGGAGGGAACTCTTCACCAAGTAGGAGGGGTATTTACAACGGACCCGTGCTTACGTCAAAATACACAGACTGGGAAACTCTGAAACACACATCAGGAAAGGCAACTAAATACACGAAATGAGTAAGTTTCATCATTTAGATACCTTAGCTCCCAAGCAAACAAACCCAGGGACACTGAAGTTCCCATCCCAGTGTGGAAGAGCCTTGACTGAAGGAGAGGGATTCCAGGTACAAAGATTCTGGTACCGGGGTCAAACTGTGCTCAGAGGGTCTGGGAAAGGGAGCAGGGGACCTTGGGATGATGAAGGAACCATCCTGAAACACTGGGCGTACATAAAGCAGCAATACAAGTATAAAAAAATAATATACTATTGTTAAAAATGTCTTTAAAGATATGTCTAATAATAAAAAATATTCCTCAAACCAAGCTATTGGTACTGGCCAGGGAGATAATGAGCTCGAACACATGCTTTGCAAGGAAGAGGCCCAGTTCAATGCCCAGCGCAACACAGTCTCTGGAGCACTGCCAGGAGGGATCTCCAAGAAAGCTGTCCCCTGAGAGTAGCCCCTGAGCACCGCTGGGTGTGATCCAAAAGCCAAAATGAAAACAGCAACAACAAAAGAACCAAAAACAGAGATAATGGTTCTCTGGTGGTGGGTGCATGTATTTTGAAAAGGTGTAAAACTATATCCCTAATACGTACATGTGCTTATAAACTGTGACCTCAGTAAGAGGAACAAATTTTCAGCTCTAAAAGGACACTTTAATGCATTGGGTGACTTTCATTGACAACACTAAACTAGATCACTGAAACCTGCTAAGAGAAACAAACTTCAATTGTCATACCCTCTGCCAAAGAAAGTTAAAATGAAGTTCAATGAGGGTCAGAGATATAGGACAGAGGGTGATTGCCTTGCGCACGGCTGACCCGGGTTTGATTCCAGGTACCACATAATGATCCTCCGAGCCCCACCAGAAATGATCCTTGAGAACAGAGCCAGGAGTTATCCCTGAGCACTGCCATGTGTCTCACCCTCCTCAAAAAAAAAAAAAAACCCAAAAAACAAAACCCCAAAGGTTAAATGGGGTGATGGATGCAGCATGTAAACATAGTCAACTAGATGGGTGGGGGCGGGTGTCCTTTTGTAATATAAGCACTGCACTGTCCTGCACTGTCCTCCCGTTATTCATGGATTTGCTCGAGCAGGCCCTGTAACGTCTCCATGGTGAGACTTGTGTTACTGTCTTTGGCATATTGAATACGTCAAGGGGAGCTTGCCAGGCTTTGCTGCGTGGGCGAGATACTCTCGGTAGCTTACCGGGCTCTCCGAGAGGGGTGGAGGGATCGAACCAGGCTTGGCCGAGCCGGCCGGCTGCATGCAAGGCAAACGCCCTACAGCTGTGCTATCGCTCCAGCCCTTATAATATATACACATATAAAATCACAAGGCACACTTTTAAATACCTTGCAACCTTATTTGCCATTTACTAATTAATTCAATTCACCATTTCCCTAGGAGAAAGCCAATTTTTATTTATAGCCATTGTAAAGGTCATGACAAGAAACTTCCAATCAACCACATCTTTGTCTTGTTCTGATCAGCACATTATGGAATTACTGTTGAGAATGAGAGAGAGTCGAGAGGGAGAAGAGAAATAGTGACAAATGACTAACTGTGTGGAACACACAAGCTGACTCCAGGCAGCTGCTGCATCACCGGAAGTGAAGACATTAAGACCTGTCACATTTTTGCTGCTCGAAACAGCCGGAGCCTCTCAAATGACCCAGAACCACTAGAAGCTACATCATCAGGGTCCTGTTCTGTGTGTGTTTATTACAGTAGCAATAACGTCTGATACAAAGTTCCTTTCCAGGAATGACTGCAATTTTTATGCATTTTTATATCATCAGTAATTGGCCTCTTTTGCAAGAAAATAAAGATATAAAATCCTCTAAAACTGCTAGTAGGTACTTCACTTTCCATTTTTTTAAAGATTTTTGGGCCACACCCAGTGATGCTCAGGGGTTACTCCTGGCTCTGCGCTCAGGAACTATTCCTGGAGAGCTCAGAGGTACCTACAGCGTGAAGGGATCCAAACTGGGCAGTCTGTATGCAAGGCAAGCACCCAACCTGTGGCACTATATTTCCAGTCCCTCATTTTATTTTTAAAAAACCTTTGAAAAACCATTCAAGCCACATATGGAAAATAGCTTACAACAGACAAATGTCAGCTCAGAGCAAAGATTCTCCATAATTCTTGTTAAGTGACTTATTCAGTGAGAACAGGCAAACTTTGAGATGGGAAGCCCAGCTAACTCTTTTTAAATACAGAGACCCATAAAGAACTCACCAAAGTGGATTTCTATGATATACATTAAAAGCAGACTATTTGATATCGGGAGACTATAAGCTAGAAATTTCTGTGATCTGAAAATAGCTGTAACTATAGCAACAGCAAGAGTATAATAATTTCATATTTGATTACATTTCCTCTTTTTAAAAACTGCCCTCTATGAAGAAAGGGGATTCAGTGATAAGGTCTGAACTATGAAATACAGATAGGAACTGATACAGGCAGGTCAATGTCCAGAGCTTTGAGGTTAATTTCTTTATCACTCATTTAATGGGAAGGTCAGCTATGGAATTCACCACTATCCTTACACAGAGAAGAAAAAAATTATGCTAGAAAAAAATGATTTTCAAAGCAGTAGGTGTGCTTTGTTTCTGAAGTTTCAGTATTTAATCTATTTTCTCTAATGTTATGATGATTGCTGAAGGGTGCAATTTTAAGAAATGTCACTTGTATCAACATTTCTCCTCAAATCTGATTTCTTAACTATGCATTCATACCAGACTGGTCACATTAAAATAGCCACAGAGAACTGGAAATTCTAAGCAGTAAACAGAGCAAATAAACACGACTTAAAGGAGTCAATTTCTGTGTCTTCTTCATAGTCTGATCCCACTCATCTAATTCCTCAGGTTCTCATCCTCCTGTCGAGTCGCATTCACCTTTAAGCAATGTTTAATTTTCTTTTCTGACAGAACAAAAAGAATCACCGAGAGGAACTTTTAAGGAATCTGAAGAGATAATATACCCAACTTCTAATCCTTTCATTTGCCATCCAAATGGGAAAGCTGCTCTAATGCTCCACCAAGTTTTTAAAAGATATGATACAAAAAAGATGAAGAAGATTCACCTGAGCGCCAAGGTGAAATCTGTGTCACTTGACTGACAACAGGGCTCTTAAGGAAGCTCTGGCCTTCTACTGGTGGATAAAATACCTCTGGATTTAAAACTAGGCCAAAATTAAAGCTTGGATGGGTGGGGAAGGGGAGGGAGCATTCAGAGAAGAGCAGCTTAATGAACAGGTTTCAAAGATCTGAGTCAGGGAACTGCCTGGAACATCTGATAATGGCAGAGGCCAAGCAGCTCTAGGGCAGTTCCCAGATATGGAGAGAAACTGTACTCAAAAAAAAGTCAGGATGGGCAAGCCTCAGAGAGCACCATATGAGTCTGAGGGAGGCAGGAAGGAATGAAATGCGCTGCAGCTGGGGAAAGAGCAAACGTCATGAGGACAAAGGGAGAGACAAGGCAATTCAGGCAGATTTATCAGCGTTTATCACGCGTTCTACCCAAGGCCACGTGCAACACTACCTCTGCGGCCAGTCTTGGCGCTTCGGCCTTGCGCTGCTGTTCTGCGGCACTGGCCATGGATTCCGTCCGATGATAAGGATCCTGCTCCACTGGAGGGGGCATGAAGTTCAGCATGGGGGGCTCCCAGCCATTGCGGAAGCGCGGGACATACGGTGGGATAAACTGTTCTTTTGGCCACTCTGCTCTGTAGAAGGGCGGGAGACAGACAAACAGAACATTAAAAAGGTATCCAGACTCAGAATTATTGTCAGTAAGGCTAGCTACTGACACAAGCAGACAGACAGACCAGCAGATAACAAAATAACGCATGTCTCTTCTGCGCTCCCATTAGTCAAAAAGAATTAAGTATGTTTATATTAGTATCCAATACCAATGAATTAAAAGGAAGATCAAACTCTGCTTTTTATGCTTTGCTTTTCAGTTGCAAAGCTGATCATGCAATACTCTATCTCGCTGTGATTCAGTAACATTTTTTAAAAATAGGAGCGATAGCACAGCGGGTAGAGCGTTTGCCTTGCACGCGGCTGACCGGGCCAACCGGAGTTCTATTCCTCCGCCCCTCTTGGAGAGCCTGGCAAGCTACCGAGAGGATCTCGCCCACATGGCAAAGCCTGGCAAGCTACCCATGACATATTTGATATGCCAAGCACCGTAACTAGTCTCACAATGTTACTGGGCCCGCTCGAGCAAATCAATGAACAACGGGAGGACAGTGCTACAGTGCTTTTCAGTTAGTTCCTTTTTTATTCTGTTTGTGGTTTTGAGCCACCCCTGGAAGTACTCAGGACCTACTCCTGGCTCTGCACTTAGGGACCACTCCTGGCTGAGCTCGTGGGACCCTATAGGGTGCCAGGGATCAAATCTGGATTGACACATGCAAGGCAAGTGCCCTACCTACTGTACTATCACTCTGGCCCTCTACTTCGATGTTTAAACACAGGCACAGGTTTTTAAAAACTTGGGGAAGGAATGTGAAGGCAAAGAGAGCTAGAAGTTTAGAGTTAAACTTCTCTTGCATCTGAACTAGCTTCAGACTCAGCTTTTCCTTTACTCCCTTTTACTCGGTGTGAAACCTCTTGGCATTACGCATATCTCAATCCTTCCCAAAGAGGGCCAGCGTGGCACACTGGGTTCATGACATCTTAAACTATTGAGTCGTCCAAAATGAAGCATCATAAGCTGATGTATCAGCAAGGTTTTAATCTGTAAAATCAAGGCTGGATGAATCTATAAGCATGATCATTGCCCATTCATTACTCAATGACTCTGAGCAAGAATTTTCTACAAACCCTAATCATCCCTGAACTGTAAAAATAACTAGAGAATTATAGCTTCAACTCTGCTAGCCTGTTTTGCTTTATCTTTCATAGTGTAATTTAATTCATGTTATATTTCTACTATGATGAAATAAGTCACCATATTAAGATCATTATATACCTTGTGACTCTTTATCTTCATGTGTTTTTAAATTAGCATATTAATTTCCTAATACCAACCACGATTTGAATTTTCTCATTTCAAGGTAAGACACCAAAGAAATGTAAAATTCTGAATAATTTTTCACTGTACAATCTGATACATTTAGTAATTTTAATGAGAAAATATTAAAGTCCAGAGCCCATCTAGACTCATTTGAAAATCATCTTACATAAAACCTAACAGATTAAAAAATTTAGTTAATAAGTTTTAATATTAGTATATATAAATGCCAGACAATACAAAACATAAATTTACATTATGTTTTCAATACGAGAACAGCTTTCAAAGAAATTTGTTAGGTAAACCAACATGTCAACCATTTCCCAACACAGATAGTCGTCAAAGTTTAAAATTTAAGTAAGAATACTTTATGTATCATAAGAGAGGAGAAAAATAAGAATCGGTCCATTAATTTTAGGTTAGCACATTCAAATACATTAGGGAGACAAGCATCTTTGTGATCACACCAAATGATTTACTCTCAGTGAGAAAAAAAGATTTGGAGACATCAATAAAAGCAAAAAATTACTTTTTCATATACTATGAAATGAGAAATTGTTGTATACCTTTGCCTGCGCAGCAAAGGCTGATACTACAATGTTAATGGCATGTCCAGTGCCTCTACTTTACAGACATGGGAGGGTTCTTAAGATGACCCACTACTTGCTTCTCATCCACTACCTTGCCCTTGCCCCGGAGAATGGTGATGAACAAGGAGTTTCTTCCCAAGCATTAATACCCCTGGGGCTTCCCAGTGTCCAGTCGCCTTAGTCCTATTTCTGCCAGACTCCACTTCCCATCTGCCCTTTCAAAAATCCATAAGGGATTGAACCCCACTGCAAGGCATGGAGTCCTGGTTCTCTCCAGCTTACAGTACCATGTTCCGGTGCTTGGCACAGCAATGAGAGCCTTCGCCACTGAGCCCTGCCCGCCCATTTCTAAATGCCCCATTTAATGCCTTGCTCTCTCTCCTCTCCACCACCACCCACCACTCTGTGTGTGGTCTGGATAAACCTCCATTCACAGCCTACCTTCTTCACTTCCTTTTCATGAAATTTTTAATTTGGGGAGTCATATCCAGTGATGCTCAAGGATGAGTCCTGGCTCTGCACTTAGGCACCTCTCCTAGCGGTACCCGGGGATGTCAGGGATGGAAGCCAGTAGGGCATGAGCAGTGCAAGCGCCCTCCCCTCTGGATTATCTCTCCAGCCCCACCCCTTCACTATCTGCTTTATACCTTCTCTTGTGCTTCTCTCTCTTCCAGGAAAGCCCCTTTTCTGCTCACTATTCACAGAAATACTTTGCAGTCCACTGCAAAGGAGCTTGGAGAAACAATTACGAACATGAACTGGAGAATCAGAATGTTGGGATTCATATGCCGGTTCATTTTACAGGTTGTCTGCTTCTGAGCCAATGACATAACCTCTCTATGCCTCAGTTTCCTCATTTACAAAGAAGGCGCTATTACTGCCTCTGTAACTAGAAAACGTAAGGGAGAGGCCCTTGTAAACACTGTGCATGCACATACATGTCTATGTGTTAGGCATGTACCTAGTAGCATCATTTAGCAAGATTAATGCTAGCTGTCCTTCACAAAGTTAACTGCCCTCCTCTCCAAATACATTTCTGGCTGTTTTACTTTGCCAAGAAAACAGCATTTTGTTGGCAAGTAAGTGCTAACATTTATCATGCTTCATATTTATTTTATCCACTAGACACATAGCTTTTTAAGTGTTTAGGCTTTTCCACGAAGAAGGCAGCCAGGAGGCAGAATCATCAGATCTATTTATCTGTAATAAAAAACAGTACTTGAAATAGTAAGGCATTAAATGCTAAAAGGATGTGGGCTTACCTGACTTTTATCCACGTGTCTCCCAGGGACATCCACAGCTGCCTTTCATCAGGGTTGACAGTGTAATTTAAGAAATCAATTGTGTCTTTAGTCAGGAGAGGGCTGAGGACTGAACTGGCTAGGTCAGGTCCCCCTGTAGCCTGGACCACCTAAAATGAAAAAGATTCATTTTTCAGCAACAAAATGATGATTTATTTCTACATATATCAACATGGAGAGACAAAAACTCGCAGCCCAAATGATGACCATTTTATGTATTCAAATCAAATTTCTATGCTTGATGCACTATAGAGTGAAAACAGCTCATTTATTCAGCCCATCATAATCGACAGTATGATGTTTACAGTTTTACAGCTTTCTGGGCTTCTGCATTCTAGCTACTACGTATGGACTGTACTTTCCCTGGAAAAACACGAATGTTTATCCAACCAATTCTATATACGGCAATTTAACTCGACTGCTTTTTAAAAAAGGATAAAATTTATGTTTCTCTACTGGAAAGTCTATTATGTCAAAATTGAAAAATATGATTCTAGAAGTGAATTATTAGAGGGATGATGCTCATATTAACAGTCTATGGCTGTGCCGAAATATATGTACAAAACTAAAAGGAGCTAGAGAGAAGCGTGAAAGAAGCATGAGAACTGGTACCTTGAATCTATGGTAGTTTCCCTGAGTTTAACAATAGGGAACTGTCATGGTTAAAAACCGATCATTTAATGAGTCGCAAAAAAACAAATAACCAGGTGCAACTCTCTGATAAACAAAATGATGATAGGTGGATGCTTGAAAAAGGCCCCAAACTTCCTTCTCAGAGGCTATTTCCTGGCTAAAGAATGGTGCTTATCTCAAACAGCAGAAACCAGAGCCCTTTTATAAAAATCTTACCTTCTCAGAGATACGACACAAGAAGAAAGGGGAAAAAAAATTTTTTTTTGAATGGCTCCAGACTGAGTTGGTTTTCCTCTGGTCACCCAGCTTGTGCTGCGGCTTTACTGCTGTGTGTGTGGATGCCTCCAGTCCACCAGAAGGCCCTTGTCAGTAATCAGAACTCACCCAGGTACCAGATCTCCTGGGAAGTTTTTCTGAACCTGGTAGTGCTACTCTCAGGCATATCCGTATGCACAAGGCAATTTATCTGGCTTAGTAACTGATTTATGCATCTTTGTTACACCGGGACATAATGGTTGAAGGCTCGTGCGAGTCTGGGTCAAGATTCACCTGGCTTTGAATAGCAGAAGCCACAGTGCTGGCGGAATGACAGAGGAGAGGATGGTCTGAAAGAATAAAATCTGCCCGTCTGCCAGGAACACTGATTTTTATTTCTTTATTTCACTTCCGAGTCCTACAAAAACTTTCAGTGAAAAAAAGTAGGGATGACTAGAGGAAAAAGGAAGAGAGTGAAGAAAGGAACGGAGGAATCAGGCAATCCTTGGGTGAAAAGAAAGGAGCAGAAATGCAGTGAGAGAAAGGTAAATGAAAGTGCTTGGCCACAGTCGTCCAAGAATATGCATAGGCCCATGTGCTGTGGTCACAGGGAGACACTTGCAGATCTTAAAGACACTAAACTCTGCCTTGCTGGTAGTAAACACTAAACTGTTCCTTCCTATCTCTTGTATCCGAGGAAAAATGTCTGGGACTCTATGGGCAGAACACTGAGGAGTGTAGGCACTGTGTCAAGTCTGGATGTCTACTTGTGATCTGTGAAGGGTGTGGAATGAATAAGAGGAAGTGCTTCATAAACAATACTCCCTTATACTCAAAACTAAGGAAGACCTTATCAAGGGTGTGTGTGTGGGGGAGGGAACACATAAATTTTGTTAATGAGCCAGTACAATTTCTGTGTTTTTGCCTGGCCTTGCTGTTCTGTTTAGATGAGCATATAAAGTAAGAATTACTCAATATACAAGTAGCGATCTGGTACATGTTATCTAGCAACAGCATGTCTTGGTAAAGGTAAAAGGTAAAGGCCCTCCCGTTGATCATCGATTTGCTCGAGCGGGCCCAGTAACATCTCCATTGGA
>JAOXYA010000005.1:10807379-10818268 GCA_028565675.1 Sorex palustris | reverse complement strand
AATCTCAGGGCTAGGATGAAGGAGACGTTACTGGGGCCTGCTCGAACCAATCGACGACTAACAGGATTTCTGTGATTAAGCAGTTGTAGACATGGAAATGTAGTATCTATTATTTACTTGTGTTCTAGAGTGCTACTAATTGGGAAATAGCCAACAGTGAAAGAGGGGTTTGGATGGAATTGGCTACCCCTGAGTGAACTAGGAATGGTTGTTTTTAAGAACTGATAATTTCCTGATGATAGTTATTCATGCAGAATACAACACATCTTTGTTCTGGACTATTCTTTTCTATTAACTCTTTTTTTTTATGGCATTAATGACCTCTTGACCCAGAAAAAAATTGAAAAGGAACATGTAATACTTGAAATTTAATCTCCATAGAAACCCCCTATGACTTGGGCCTTTTTGCACCGAAGTGTTTTTTCTTAATTTCAGTTCTCAATTTGATTACATATTGTATTTCTCTGTGTCATGTTTCAATATTAGCTGTTTACTAAAATATGAGCCTAGAATTGATTTCCCAGAATTTGCTGATGAAAACGTTCGTCAGGCTGTTCCACGTCTTGCTAGAGGTTTTTTTTTTTTTTCCCTGACCAAGATAGTGTGGGAGACATGGGTTAAAGCACAGAAGGACAGTTATTTAAAAAAAAAAAATTTAAAAACATGTTGTTTGAGGGGCTTAGAGAGTTCACAGGTGCCAACATCCTGAGTCCGTGAGGACCTCTCCATTTCGGCCTTTCCATGGCAAAGCCATCTCTGGGAGTTCCAACCTGACCCGTGGGGACACCACAGCCATTTGTCACGGATGCCTGGTGGAGGGCTGGCCTGGAGTCTCTCCTCAGACGTAGTCTCCCTCTGCCTGGCTGGTGGCTCCTGGGAGACGGTGTTGGTGCTTCGATCCTGTTGGGCGGTCTGGCCCTTGGCTGCCGGAGCGTGTCGCTGACTTGGTGTTGCTAGTTTTTTTTTTTTTTTTTGCTTTTTGGGTCACACCCGGCGGTGCTCAGGGGTTTCTCCTGGCTCTGCATTCAGGACTCACTCCTAATAGTTCTTGGGGGGACCATATGGGATGCTGGGAATTGAACTCGGGTCAGCCTATAGCAAGGCAAACGCCTTACTCACTGTGTTACCGCTCTGTCCCCAGTGTCACTAGTTTTGACCTGCGTGTCCTTCCCTGCTGGGCACAGGGGAGAGCTCGGCTTGTCACTTGGGCTGCTGCTGTCCACCCCTCCTGTTGCCCAGAGACCACAGGATACCTCCTCCGGAGCTAGGGCTGGGGGGGACCCAGGACAGCGGGACCCCAGAAAGCTCGGGCCTCCATGTGTGAGCGATCCTGCCTGCTGTCCCTGAGCATTCCTGGGTGTGTTGTGGGGGCTCAGAACTGGTACAGAGAGTACGGGGGGAGGGGAGAGTCATTACCCTCGCACGCAGCCCAGCCCTGTTCCACTCCAGCCACCACCTACAGGTGCCACCCCCAAGCACAGAGCCCCTGAGCACAGCAGGGTGGCCTCCTCTGCCTCTCTCACATACCACCTGCTCCTTGAAGAGTCTGGCAGAGACCTCTGGGTGTGTGGGTAGATTGGGGGCGCGGGGAGGGAAGACTTGACTTCTGTCTGACTCCGGCCACGTGTCCATCCTAGAGTCCTGAGGATAGCCTCTAGCCTGGGGCATGTTCATCATAGCAACTGGTTGCTACTTTCCACATGGTTTAGGTGCCAGAGCGTTGCAAAGGAGTTGACATGACATATTGATTAATTGGTACAAATCGTATCATCCCCGTGTTTCCTGTTCGTTTAGCCTGGATCTGCAGTAGCATAGACTGTGCATGGGAGGCCGGGGAAATACAGTGTTACCTGGCCAGCCTAGCCAGGAAGGGCATCTTCTAGGTGCTTGGAAAAAGGCTGTTTTCTTTTTTCTATTTTTTTTTTCCTATGAAGGCTGTGTTTGGGGATAAAGAAAGTTTTCCTGGGATGAGGGCTGGCAGGAAGCTCTGTACTGGAGTGAGGTGAGGGCACTCAGATGTTCCAGTTATCCTTAGGCCCAGAAAACAAATTGTGGAGTGGACAGCCTGGGGAGTGAGATTGGGGGAATGCTCTGGGAACTAGAACGGGACTGGTTGAGAGCCAGGCTTTTTTTGTATTATTTTTTTTTTTAACGATGCACAGGAGGTAGGGCGTTTGCCTTGCACACCGTCGACCTGGGTCCGATTCCTCTATTCTTCTCGGAGAGCCCAGCAAGCTGCCAAGAGTATCCTACTGGCACGACAAAGCCTGACAAGCTCCCCGTGGCATATTGGATATGTCAAAAATAGTAACAACGAGACTCACAATGGAGACATTACTGGTGCCCGCTTGAGCAAATCGATAAACAACGGGAGGACAGTGCTACAGTTGTACTTTTTTTATTGACTCACTGGGTTATAATAGGGACTAGAATAGAGAATGCATGTCAGTCAATCACCCAGTTGCTCGGCCCAGCTGAATCCCATCATGCCCTCAGCAATCCGTGTCTTCTCAACAAGGAAGCAACCCTATAGCAAAAGTGTTGAGGAAATGAGGTGGAACTGTAAAGACTTAGGTTTCAGTCTTTGCAATTTTACTGATTTATATCTAGTCAGGTACTTTGTTTCTCACTGCAGCCATTTAAATTAGCTACCATTGAGGGGTTAAGATTTCATGATTTTTACAATGCTTTAGCACAGCGATGGTCTAGTATTTTCGTTGTGGTATTTGTAACACTCTATTTCTTTATGGTGGTACTGAAGTTAGTCTCTAAGTTGTGCTCCTTAATAGTTCTTTGAAAAAAGTGTTCACCAGAAGGGGCCCATCATCTTGTAAATCCCATTAAGCAGGTTTGGAAGGTTAAATGCATTCTGTCCTCTATAAATAATATAAAGGCATTCATTTTACATTTCTATGACCTTTCTCTAATGTATGTATTTACCTAGTTATTTACCAGCAACATGGAAATGCTGTCAGTTTCTGCCTCATTTGAGAATCTTATAGCTCATGGGTCCAGAGAGATAATACAGTGGGTAAGGTGTTTGCCTTGCATGCAGCCAACCCAAGATCGATCCCTGGCAGCCCATATGGTTCCCTGAGCTCTGCCAGGAGTGAACCCTGAGCACAGAGCCGGGAGTAAGTCTGTAGCACTGCCAGGAAGACCCTAAAACAAAAAATAACAAACAAATGAGCAAAAAGAATCTTCCTTGATCCCAGGCCTTGGATCTGGTTTTCCTAGGTTTTGGAAAGCTGTCAGTGTCTAGCATCACGCATTATGCTGGCAGATCCTGAACACTTTGAATCTGGGCAACAGTTTTCGTTATTGTTGTTTGCTTTTAGAGTGGGACCCAGCATCTTACCTGGCAGGACTGGGCATATGCACTACCACGGAGCCACATCCTTCAGTTTAATTTAATTTGCTTATTTTAAAACAAGAAGGATGGCAGAAGAAGAAGAAGAAAAAAGAGCTGATCCTAGGGAAGAGACCCCAGAGGGCTGAGCACATGCTTCATCTGCAGGAGGTCTGGGATTTGGTCTCACCGCATGGTTCCCCCAGCACCACTGGGCAACGTCCCTGAGCACTAAGTTAGACGCAGTCCCTGAGTATTGCCAGATGTGGACCAAAACAAAATAAAACAAAAAAGAGCACAGAACAATGGAAGAGTCTCTTTAAAAGAAATAGCTAATTTCCTTTGTTTTGTAGGGTTATTAATCATGATGTCTTAATAGAAAGTCATCTGTACTTTTTCGGGAGGAATCACGTAATCCATGATCAATACTTTGTTTTTTGGAGCAGTTGTTTACAGCACAAAATTTCAGGAAATAGTTATAGTGGCTATGTGCTTTTATGGTTTTTGTTTTCATGTTATAATTTTCCTAGACTTCGAATACTATTGACAGAAATGTATGTTTTACCTTCTGTAGGTTATTTTATTGCCTGGTGTTTTAGCTCATCTCTGTTTTAGTCTTACAAGATTAATTAGTTGTCTTGGTGGATGAAAACTGTTCTTGAACTTTTTGTGACTTTTTTAGTTTAAAAGGTTTCTGTACAATTTTATATTAAGTGTTTTACTGTACATATAATTATCTTAAGAGTTATTTTCAGGCCATTCTTGTGCAGTGTTGAACATCTTTCCGGTACTCAAAAAATAATTGCTTAGATATGTTCGTTAACAATTATTTCTAAGTGCCTTTGAATAGCATACAATATAAAAGGAAATCTACTTTATGACTTTTAGATAGGAAACAGTCTTTAAACACTTGGATTCTTACATAAATCACAATTTCTGCACATGAAAACTTTAGAAACATAGTCTTCTTTTTCTCTAGCCATGTTTTTTCCAGAAAACTTACTGCTGGCAGCCTCAGATAACAAATATACTTTCCTTTACTTTGAAGCTGGAGAGAAAGAAAGTAATAAATAGGAAAAAGTAAAGTGCTATCCGTGCAAGTTCTTGCTGACATTGAGAGACATTTGGTAGACCAGTTGTCCTTCTGTTTAAATCATGCAGTCTGGCCCTTCTCTATCTCTTTATTCATTAGCTCTGCATTCATGCTCTCACTACCCCCTTTCTTATTGAGACTGACTTCCATGATTCCTGTTGGTAAGGCCCCCATGCCCCTCCCCCACCCTCAGAGTCTCACTTGTTTTTCAGCCAGCAGTGACTAGCAGAAGGTCAGCATTTGATCTCCATTTCTCCTCATCACAGTGGCAGTGGTGGGAGGGGTGTGGGGGACAGACAGAGACAGCTTCTCTGCTGCCTGGGCCACTCTATTGATTAAGCATCTGCAATGTAATACATCCTGGCTTCTAGTACACCCACTTTCGCTACTCCTGAAAACCTCATTATAAGTCAAA
The DNA here is from genome assembly GCA_028565675.1 of Sorex palustris. Taxonomy (NCBI): domain Eukaryota; kingdom Metazoa; phylum Chordata; class Mammalia; order Eulipotyphla; family Soricidae; genus Sorex; species Sorex palustris. The sequence goes on along the minus strand of JAOXYA010000005.1, from coordinate 10,813,411 downwards.
ACATTTATTATCAGGTTTTTAATGTGACATCCCTATGCCAGCCCCTTCTCTGGTGTATGTGTTTTGTTAAATTTTGCATTATTCTGACTAATTTGCAGTCGTGGTGTTTGAATTCCATTTTCATTTGTCAGTCATCTCTTATAATAGCCTTCCAAATTATTATTTTCCTGCTATGTGCAAGAATTGTTCTTTTCCTTTCTTTTTTTTTTTTAGTATGTGAAGAATTTTCAGTTTCCATAATGTTTGAATTTTTAACATTGAGCATGTATTACACGTGAGTATGTGAGCAGAAAAATTAATAAAGGCTGTAGGGAATAATATGATGCATATAAAGATTTAACCATAAGGACATGTACTGAAGTGTTGTTTATAATAGCAAAAAAAAAATTCTGAAATCTTAAATAGCCAATAATGGAAAAATGATTGAATAAGTGATTTATGACCATGCAGAGGAAGATTGTACAGCTATTAAAAATTGTACTGCAGACCTCTATTTATTAATTTGGAAAGATGTTTGTGATATATAGAGGAGGGAAAACAGGTATCAAAATAATATGTATCATGTATAATTGCATTTTTTTCTGGTTAAAAAATAAAATGGTTGACAGCATCAGAAACTCTCCCATAAGAAAAATAGCTAGGTGCTAAATAAATTGCAATAGCATATTGAATATATCTTTCTAAAAATTTAATGTATCTCTTAAACTTTTATTTTGAATAATCTTAAGTTACTAGAAAGTTGCAAAGGTAGTGCGCAAAATTTCTTTTTACTTTTTATTCAAATTCCTCACTTATAAATTCAAACCTTTTCATCCCTTTTGCCTTATATTTTATATCCTTCTATATATGGCATTGGTATTGAATAAATTATTATGGTTAATATATGTATATTTTGTGAATTATTTAAAATTGGTGATCCATTATTGTAATGAATATCTCCTAAAAACAAAGATATTCCTTTTTTGTTGTTGCTATTGTGGGGGTCATTCGCAGCTATCCTCAGAGGCCACCAGATCAACATTGGACTTGGTGGGCAGTATAATAGCAGGGATTGATCTTGTGTGGTGGACCACTTGTATCACAACCCAATGCAGCCAAGACATTCTTTTTTTTTTAATTTCAGGAATGTTTATTGAGATACTGTGACATACAAAGTTGTTCATAGTAGAATTGCTTCTCTCATACAATATCCTAGCACCAAATCCCACCACCAATGTCCCCAGGTCTCCTCCTACCCTCCAGCCTATCCCCTTGACAGGTATATGACAAATTGATTTCATATTACTTGATCCAGTAAAACTTAAAGGAATAGCAAATAGAATTATAAGAAAATAAATCAGTAAAAGTTTGTGCTAATGAGTTGCAATGTTTTTAACCTTTCTTAATCTAGTAGAGGACAACCATATGCACCATTGGTGAGTGCCATACTCAATGCCACATGATGGGATATTTCTCCTGTTCTTTAAAGAAACTCATTTAATGCCTCTACCAAAACTTGTTTCAAAGCCATGAATTCCCTAAGCTGTTACCTCTCCATGAAGTTCTGTACAGTTTCTTCAAATCTGAATGACAGTCTAGCTGGATAGAGTGTTCTTAGGTTTGTATTTTGTTGAGTTTTGTACTATATCCTCCCATATTCTTCAGGCTTGCATAATCTCATGTTATAGCTTTGTTATACACATCTAATGGACTTCCTTTTGTATATAAGTTTCTTTTTGATCTTGCTGCATTCATTATTTTGTCTTTATCTTTGGAATTTGTGTTGGGTCTATTTTCACTGTAACTCTTTTGGACTTTTGAATCTCAAGACTTATAATCAATCCTCAATTCTGGAAAGTTATTAATAACAATTTCTTTAATGTTTTTCATCATTAAAGAAACTCATTTAATGCCTTCCTGTTCTTCAGGGGCTCTGATAATTCCGTGATGGGTCAGTGACTAACGTAGATGTCCCCTTACACTTTCCTCTCTCCCAACACCAGAGAGGATTCTGGTGGGAACTGCCCAGGTTGGGATCCATCCTTATTTTGCTGAATTATGCCTTTGGGATTTTGAAATGCAGAATCAAAAGGTCAATGGTTGGAAATTACCATAAGGGTGTGGTGAATACGGGGTAGTTAAGATAGAGGAGGATCCATTATGACAATACTAGTTGGAAATGATCACTCTGAACAAGAACTGAGTGTTGAAAGTAGGTAAAGGGATATACATGATAACCTTTCAGCGTCTGTATTGTAAAACTCAATGCCTTAAATGAGAGAGAAAGAGAGAGAAGAGAAGTGCCTGCCATAGAGGCAGGTGGAAGTGTGTGTGTGGGGGGGGGGGTGGCCTGATGGGATGAGAGGGAAACTGAGGACACTCATGCTGGGAAATTACACTGGTGGAGGGATAAGTGTTAGGACACTGTATGACTGAAATGCAATCACGAACATCTTTGTAATGCTCTATCTCAGGGTGATTCAATTTTTAAAAATAGAGAAAAGGAAAAGGGAAAGACAAATTAGAAATTCCAGAGCAGGGGGAAATGGGGCCATATAATTTTAAGGGAAAATTTCTTTAATTTTTTATGCTTTTTGGGGGGCTATTTATCTCTTCTTCATGGTGTTTGAAATATATAAACTGGAGGCTTGAGTTACCTTGAAATTACATTTAATTGCCACTGTTGGTGGTGATGAGACCCATGGGTGAAGGTTTGAAGGTTTCACCAGGCTTACAGTCTGATGTGGGAATAAGGATCCTGGAAATTTCAGAGGCATGAGGGAACGGTTGTTTTTAACATATTCCACAGTGACTAGAAGATCATGTATCACCTTCAGATATCGTTCAGGATTCTAAGCAACTTCAACATTCATCCCCAATCATTATCCAGCACATATGACTCTGTTCATCTCATCACTTCTGCTTCTGCAAAGCAACCAGCCAGGGTTTTCCTCAATTCCTGGCAATTATGGTTTCCTGGCCTCTGCAAGCTGCTCTTTTTCTATGTCCTTTTAGTTTTGGTCTCTGTGTGAGCACTATAACATTTTGCAAATCATCTAGCTCTATCTCTCTCAAAGTAAGGGGGATAGTGTTTCTCTACTCCACTAGGTGTTATGTATAGCACTGCACAGTCCTCCCATTCGTCATCAGTTTGCTCGAGTGGGCCCAGTAATGTCTCTATCCTGAGACTTGTTGTTACTGTGTTTGGCATATTGAACACGTCACGGGTAGCTTGCCATGCTTTGCCGTGTGGGCGAGATACTCTCGGTAGCTTGCCGGACTCTCCAAGAGGGGCAGAGGAATCGAACCGGATCTGCCAGGCCAGCTGCCTGCAAGGCAACAGAATGTGGAATATGGATTTGATGCAGAGAATTCCTGTTCTGATCAAGGGTGACAAACAAACTTCTTCAAGAATTTGTGACAGGATAAAACACTGCATTTTAAATTTTGAATTACAAATTAATAAAACCATAGAAAGCCAACAAATGGGGAAGAAAATTTGTGCTGTAAGTTTAAGAAAATGTGGCCAAATAAAACCTATATTTTAAAACTGAGAAATGATTAATTTAGAGTAAGAATAATATTTTTTTCATATGAGTAGCTCTGTCCTCCCATTGTTCATCGATTTGCTCAAGCAGGCTCAGTAACGTCTCCATCGTGAGACTTGCTATTACTGTGTTTGGCATATTGAATACGTCACGGGTAGCTTGCCAGGCTTTGCCGTGTGAGTGAGATACTCTCAGTAGCTTGCCAGGCTCTCCGAGATGGGCAGAGGAATCGAACCGGCTCTGCCGGGCCAGCTGCATGCAAGGCAAACATCCCACCACCGTGCTATCGCTCCAGTCCTAGGTTTTATATGTAGCTGGATGATTTTCTTTAGTACTTGAAATTTGTACTTGTAGTGACACATGTAAGTACTTGATACATTTAGTACTTGACACATTTAGTACTTGAAGTGACACATGTAAGGCTCGGGAGAGAGTCCAAAGGGTTAGAGCACATGCTTAGTATGTGGGAGCCCTGGCTTCACCTCCTGGCATCACATTGTCTTTGGAGCACCTTGCCAGAGAGTAGACCCTGAACACTTCAGATGGGCAACACCCAAAAAGTGACTCATGCCACTTCCAGGGAGAAACTTTAGGAGCTGAGGGTGTGACTCACCAAGTTCCCCCACACTCATCCCGCCCCTTTTCCTCTGCTGTGGTGACCAGAATGTTCCATACAATGGCACTGTCAGTCTGTGTGGGAGTGAGGAAGCTGACACTGTTAAGCAGAGCCTCCAGCCAGTGGAAGATGAACGTGTGACTTAAACAAGAAATAGACCTTTCTCTGTTCAGTCACTGAGGTCTAGAATTCATTTGTTACTGCAGCATAAGCTAGCCCAGTGAGCCCGGCAAGCTACCGAGAGTATCTCGCCCGCACGGCAGAGCCTGGCAAGCTCCCCGTGACGTATCGATATGCCAGACACAGTAACAGCAAAGTCTCCAATGAAGATGTTACTGGGCCTGCTCGAGCAAATCGATGAACGAGGGGAGGACCGTGACCAGACCGTGATTCTTAGGAGCGTTATCATCCCTTCCCTTAACCATGATCGAGGGCGCGCTCAGCAATCCTGCGCTGAGCACGTGTCTCCTGGAAATACGCCCGTTTCACGCCAGGCAGCAGCACCCCAGGGCGTGAGGTGGCTGTGCCTCCCCAACCCCAGCCTGCGGGTGAGGCTCGGCCCTCCCCTTCCCTGGGTCCCCGGGACCCCCGGTGGGACAGCCGTCTGCCGGGTCACTGGCGAGAGGAGCAGAGTGAGGGCAGGGCACCCAGAAAGCCGTCCCTGTGGGGGTGAGGTAGAGGATTCCTGGGAACCATCGCGGCTTCTGAGCATCTGCCCTCAGGACAGGGGGAGTGACGGGGCCCATGTGGGAGCGTGAAGAAGCCATGACGGTGGGATTCACTCGCAGACCGGAGGACAGTGGCCAGCCGGGCTTGGACGGAGTTTCTGTGAGTCTGCCTCGTTGTGCTATGACGTCAAGAAAGAAAGAGAGGGAATGAGGGAGGAAGAGGATGGACAGAAGGATGGGAGAGAGGAAGGGAGGAGGAAAGGGAAGTGAGGGAGGAAGGGAGGAAGGGAAAGGGATGGAGAGAGGAAGGAAGGAAAGATGGGAGGAAGGAAAGGGAAGTGAGGAGGGGGATGGAAGGCACTTGGGTGCTCACTGCAGAGCCAGCTGCAGCCCTGGGTGGCTCTGCCGGCAGCGGCCATGTCTCCCTGTGCTGGTTGCCTGGTCTGTGTGTGTGTGTGTGTGTGTGTGTGTGTGTGTGTGTGTGTGTGTGTGTGTAGAGCACTCCATGCTGCACATAGCATGAATATCCTCAGGTTGGGGTCTCCCCTGAGTCGCGTGCTGAGGAGGGGGTTCCCACCCGTGTCCCGACTGTCTGGGAGGCCCCTGGCAGTGCTGGGCGACAGGGCCTCACGGGAGCACTCTGGCCAGAGTCACTCAGGGAGCAGGCTGGCTGGGGCTGGGCTGCGCCCCCATGTCCCCGTGACGTCCCACTGTCCTTCTCTGGTGAGGCTGCACACCTGCACCGTACTGGGGCCCGGAACAGTGGCCACTCAAGGAGGGAGAATCTCCCCAAATTCCAGGACAGCAGCTACTCCCTCAGAAAGTCTCTGTGCTCTGCTTGGGCCAAGCTCTAACCCTACCTGGCGGGGTGCCCCAGAGGTGGGCGGGTGAGAGCCCTCCCCACCCCCAGGGACCCAGCCCCCACCCGCCTCCAGCAGCCGAAAAGCTCCACAACTCAATCACCGCCACGCTCAAGGCCGCTCCCCACAAGCTTGGGCCGAGCCTCACGCACGAGGCCAAGCGACACATCATGAGACACTCCCTTCCCCATCTCCAGGAGTGCCACACCACATCTGATGGGGTTCAAACTGTAGGCAACCAAACATAGAGGGGAATATATATATGCATATATACATATTTTCATGGGGCTGGAGCGATAGCACAGCAGTAGGGCGTTTGCCTTGCACGCAGCCGACATGGCCGACCCGAGTTCGATTCCTC
>JAOXYA010000005.1:10784160-10794174 GCA_028565675.1 Sorex palustris | reverse complement strand
CATGTGTGCGGAGAGTGGTCTCAGCATGGTGGTGGCTGATTCTGGAGGTCTTCGGCTGCCGGAGCCCTGGTCGGGGCGGGGAGGGAAACTCAACCCGCTCCCCTCCAAGGGGCCCTGGCGAGAACAGCCAGGCGAGGGGGCAGGAGGCTCTGCCGGGTTGCCCACATGCAAGGCAAATGCCCTATGGGCTGTATTACTTTTTTGCCAGAATCCACCCCCCACCCCCATTTAAATTTTTAACATGAGTCGAATAGCAAATGCTGGTGAAGATTTGCGTTTCCGAGACCAAATATCCTTCCTCTGCGGCCCAGCTCTGTGCACTTGAGGAGATCTCATCCCGCCATCCCAGTGTGCTCTGACACCCACAGGGCTGCATCTGCTTTTTTTTTTTTTTTTAAAAAAAAAACGAAGATCTTGTCTTCCTTAGGAAAAGCATTTAATTTATGAAAAGATCTTCTGCGACTGAAACTTCATCACCAGGGAAAGCTTGAGAATATTGACTGCGTGAGGTCAAGAGTTAAAGGATTTGGAGCAACAATTTATTTATGGCTCCTGAAACAATCCCTGAAAATTAAACTACCTGTAGGGTAAGAGCAAATTAAGCTGAAGATGTTTACACACACGGCGTTTCCTTTGCTTCTGCCTCTGGCTGGACTTCTGGGGTAAAACAGCAAAACAAAACAAACTACACAGACAAAACATATAGGCTTCATCTTTGTTTATTTATTTATTTATTTTGCATTTTATCTTTTTTTTTAAATTTAGATTTTTATTAGTGAAACACCATGAGGTACAGTTGTAGATTTGCAAATTTTTGTTAGGCGGGCAGAGGCTGGGAGGGCACATCTGGCAGTGCTCAGAGTTCACCCCTCGTGGGCTCAGAGGATGCTCTGCAGTACCAGGGATGGAACCCGGGTCACCTACACACGGGGCAGTGCCCTTCCTGCCATCTTGTCTCTCCAACACCTGGGCTTTACTTTTTGCAATTTTTTTTAACCTAGTCTGTATAAAATTGCATGGGATTATAAACAAACAAAATATATAATCTAACTTACTTTGAAATCTTGCAATGGTCTCCCCCAACTCCAGAAGTTCACATGGGCTCAGGAAATGCTGGTGGACAGGCCTCCCGCCTGGTACTGGGCGTCAACCGGCCACCATGGAGCTCACGGGTATGAATCATTTCTTTTTTGCTTTTTTGCTTTTTGGGTCATACCCAGCGATGCACAGGGGTTACTCCTGGCTCCGTACTCAGGAATTACTCCTGGCGGTGTGGCAGGTGTGGAGAGAGGAAGAGGATGTCGGGGCTGAGAGCGTCTGGGTGGGTCCAGGGTCCGAGAGATCAGGCCTGGGTGGGAGCATATGGAGGCCAAGCCCCATCCAAGGGAGGGACACGGACCTGCCCGTGATGGCCGAGTAGGAGAATGTGGGCAGCTGACCGAGGAGCATGACTGCTGGGGCGGGAGGGCTTGGGGGGGGACACACTGTCTTCAGGGACTGTGTGTGCATACAAGCACATGTGGGATGGACGAGGTCGGTCATTCTGTCGCACCCCAGGTGGCAGGGCCGACATTTAGAAGTGGTGGGAAGGTGGCTGGGGGCGACTCTAAGAAGTGGCTCTGTCCGAGCTCCGGAAGGGCTGTATTGGGCGTAAGAGACAGTCCCAGCATGGGCTGCATTGGCAAGCGAGGTGGGAGCACTGTTGGCGGAGCAAGTCTCAGGATCTGATGTCCCTTGGGGTCCTGTGCAGTTGAGGAGGGACCTAGTGGCACCTGGAGCCTTCATTGTAGAGTCCAGCCCTGCACCGGCCTGGAGATAAAGGGGGAAACGAGTGGCTCTCTTTCTGGGGTGGCCATGGCTAAGGCCACCAGCCAGGAATTACTCTTGGTGGTGCTTGGAGGACCATATGGGATGCTGGGAATCAAACCTGAGTCGGCCGCGTGCAAGGCAAATGCCCTACCCACAGTGCTATCACTCCAGCCCCTGTTGGGTCATTCTTGTCTGAGGTTTGCATGTACATTCATCCATCCTGTCTCTACCTCTTCATGCGTGTGGCTCTCTTCCCTCTCTCCCTCTCACTTTCTCTCTCTCTTTCTCTCACTCTCTCTCGGTGGGAGTTGTGGATTGAGAGATGACCCCCCGCTCTGTGGCCAGAGGCAATTCCTGCAGCTTTCTGGGGACCATATGTGGAGCCAGGGCTCTAACTGGGGCCAGCTGCGTGCAATGCAAGTGCTTTACCCCCTGTGCTATCTCTCTGACCCCTTTCCTCTCCTCTTAAAAGACACCAGTCTTGGGCCGAAGTGATAGTACAGTTGGTAGGGCCTTTGCCTTGCATGTGGCCGACCTGAGTTCAAACCCCAGCATCCCATATAGTCCCCCAAGCACCGACAGGAATAATTGCTGAGTGCAGAGCCAGGAGTAATCCCTGAGCATCACTGGGTGTGACACCCCCCTTTCCCCAAAAAAAGATATCAGTCGCTTACCTCCCCACCTTACTTGGAAAGATATTCTCCACTTACCTAATTGCCTAATTGTGTTGGCTCTCTCTGTCTCTGTCTCTGTCTCTGTCTCTGTCTCTGTCTCTCTCTCTCTCTCTCCCTCTCTCTCCCTCTCTCTCTCTCTCCCTCAGATATCTAGGATTTGGGGCTTAGGAACCTCCACACACCTTTGCAGGTCAGAGAGTGACAGCTCAACCCCTAACACAAAGAAATAGGGTTCCTGCACTCTGCTTCTTTTATTTCCTGTAAAGACCTGACAGAGTTGGAGAAAAATACTTGGAGTCAAACCGGTGAACTTAAATTCAGGTACAAAAGATTGATTTTTTCCCTTTCTGAGTGATGTTGGATGGTCTTGTGGATAGGGGAAAATCTAGTGGATATTAAATATTTTTATCTGCAAAAAGCATTTGGAAGTAAGGTTCTCAATGGGAGATTAATGGCCAAAATAAAGAATGAGGCATTGGGAGATAAATTTGCTTATGAGCAAGAGACAGAAATTCACAGCAGAAGGAAATACTTTCTAGATTGGAAAGGAGTGACATACAGCCCCGGCCAGGAATCAGTTTGGGGACCTATGGGTTTTTCACTTTATTTTTATTGGACTTTGTAATAAAAATACAGATCTTCAAACAGTCCAAGACAGAGTGAGTAATACTACAAGCATCAGTAATCAAAAGTTATTCTCGCTCATAAACTAAATGACTGATAATAAATACTGACACAGGACTACACAGTGTACTGTAATATGATAAAACGGAGCCGGCGATTCTCCTGTGTTCTCTTTGCTTCTACATGGGTAAATTTTTTTTTATTTGCTTTCTAAAAACATATTTGCAGGTTTCCGGGCTGTATAAGCCAAATAAATGAAAAAATACTTTTTGAAACTCAGAAAGATGTGTTAACGGAGGGAAAAAATTGGTTGAAGCGAGACAGAGATTCAATTGCCATCGCTGGAGTAAAGAAATCAGGGCCCTGCGTGTGAAATCGCTCAGTAAAGTTCTCAGTCAAAAGCATTCGAGGAGTGAGGGGGCGGCGTGGACCAGCCCCTCATTCTGCAGGGGAGCCTTTAATGGAAGTGCTTGCCAGAGAGTCATTGTTCGAAGTAAGAAACTGTGTCGAAGGGAGTGAGGTCGAATAGCATGGAGCTTTTTCACTTTTTTTTCAAGCATCTAAACCTAATGGCGCCCTCAAAGCCCCTAAAATTCAGTGACTGTCTCCATAACTGCCATCCTTCCCTGGAACTGGGTGATTGGGAGGGAGGTATGCTTTCCAAATCTGAAGCTCACTGCATCCTCTTTATGATGATGGCACTCTGAGGTCTTTACCACATTCTCCTCTGATTTCCTTGATTTAGCTATTGTCAGAGAGATGTCCATGTGTCAGCAGGGTATCTGGAAGGACCCTGAAGAGACTGCACTCACATCCAGGCTTGCTCTGGACAGGTGAGAGAAAGGAACTCTAGAAAGATCAGCTCAAAGGAGTTTGCCCAAGGACAAAAAAAGTGGGAGGTTCATCTAGATAGAACAAGGTTTTTAGCTCAAAATTCTGCAGCTCAGAATTTTCCCTGGGGATTTCTTTAGTAAACTGGAGCCGGAGAGATAGTGCAGTGGGTAGGGCAGGCACTTGCCTTGCATGTTGCCAACCCGGGTTCAATCCCTGGCATCCCATATGGTCTCCCAAGCTCCGCTAGGAGTAATTCCTGAACACAGAGCCAGGAATAACTCCCAAGCTGGCCGGATATGGCCCCCAAACCAAAATAAATCAGTAAGTAAACTGGGGAAAAGAATCCACATTGGAGATATCATTCTGGCTTGGTAGGATCTTACATGAAGACCAGAGAATATTTGGGTTTTCTTTCCCCCTTTTTTTCAGTAACATACTCAGTGTGTTACTCCTGGGTCTGCGCTCAGGGATCACTTCTGGCAGGCTCGGGGCCATATGGGGTGTCAAGGATCAAACGGGTACATGCAAGGCAAGTGCCCTTCCCACTGTACCATCTCTGGCTCCAGTTTTTTGTTATTGTTTGTTTGCTTGCTTTTAGATAACTTCCCTGGAGCTTCTCCCTGGTAGGCAGCCATGGGTGCTTCGGGTCTGAAGTATTTCCTGGTATTGAGAGAGGAGGTTTTCCAGTCACTCTGCTGGTTGGCAAATTACGTAGGGAGAGAACTTCACATTCTAAGAGGGGGCAGGGGAACCTTCCCCAGAGCCACCCCAGCAGTCTGAAGCAACTGGCCCACCAATTACCTTACAGACGGCTAGTTGGAAACTCCGAGCGCTGTATACCCAGAGAAATGGTGCTCTGAATGGTCAGACAGCCCCAAGCTTAGTACACAAAGCAGCTGGCATTTAGCCCTGTGCCAATCCTTGTAGATCCCAACCAGCACACATAGTGGTGTTTGGCTTGGTCTGATTTGGTTTGGGGCCACACCTGGTACCGCTCAGGGCTTTCTCCTGGCTCTGCAATCAGGGACTTGGGGGGGCCATATGGGGTGCCAGGGATCCAACCTAGGTCAGCCACATTTAAGGCAGGTGCCTGACTTGGGTACTATGTCTTTGGCACCACACGTTTTTAAATTCCCTTGACTGAGCAAATGCAGTACGGCTTCTTCCTCGTTTCTCAGGTCCTGAGTTTGAACAGGGGTTTCCCCAGGCTTTACTGGGGAGTGGAGGGAAGGAAGAAAGGAGAGAGGCAGGCGGTGCTGGAGCCAAAATTGTGGACTCGGGGGCGAGGGGGGCAGCCCGTCTAGAGAGGGACCAGTGTCTAATGCTTGTAGTATCTCTTCCCTTACTGCGGGCTCACCCCCGGGTGCCCTAGAAGGGAGAAGAGGGAAAGGGGGCCGAAACCCTCCTGCCCTTCCCTGGAAGTTCTGACCCCTGTGTGTGGGCGTATGTGAGCATTCGAGGGGTGGCACCCCGGTTCCCCCTCCCAGGGGCTGCAGCTGATGGATGGTGGGTGGGATGCAGGTCAGGAAGGAGCAGGGTCAGCCGGGAGTCCGAAGAGGTGTCCGACTTCCGCAGAGAAGCTGACACTTCTGCAACGCTTAGGAATCACAGTCTGCAGGGAACTGCACGGAAGCAACCTTTTTTTTTTTTTTTTGCTTTTGCTTTTTGGGTCATACCTGGCGATGCTCGGGGTTACTCCTGGTTTTCTTTTCTGTCAATGCCACTGTCCTCACATTGTTCATCGATTTGCTCGAGCAGGCCCAGTAACGTCTCACTTTGTGAAACTCATTGCTACTGTGTTTGGCATATTGAATACGTCACAGGGAGCTTGCCAGGCCTTTCTGTGCAGGCGAGATACTCTCAGTAGCTTGCCGGGATCTCCGAGAGGGGCAGAGGAATCGAACCCGGCTCAGCCGGGCTGGCTGCACTCAAGGCAAATGCCCTACCGCTGTGCTATCACTCCTTTCACTCAAGAATTACTCTTAGTGGTGCTCAGGGGACTATATAGGATGCTGGGAATCGAACCCGGGTCAACTGTGTGCAAGGCAAATGAATGCCCTACCCGCCATACTATCGCTCCAGCCCGTCTGCACGTTTTTTAGCCCTAGAAGTGAGTGGTTGAGTCACCAACGTGTCCATTATCTGGTCAGGGCCTGGGGACCACCAGTGAGTCACTGAACTGCCCCTCTCTGCTCCCTGTAGCAGAACGGCCCTGGCACTGGCGCCAGAGTGTCACCACTGGGCCCTGGCTCTGACTCCTGTCAGCCCATGCAGGAGCAAGTTGTGAGAACAGTCTGGGGGGCTCCACGCACTTAGGGGCGGGAGCCAGCACCTTGGGGACGAACAGGCGGGCAGGGAGGCCAAAGGGGTGGCCGGCTGGGGCATTTGGTCAGGGAGGGACTGGGAAGTTCCTCATCATGCTGGCATGGCCCATTCTGGGAGAAAGGCCTGGTCCCCACCCAGAGACTGTCTCTGCTCCCTCCCCCCCGGCCAAGCCCCCTGACCACTCCCCGCAAACCCCCTGTTCCCTCCCGTCTCCACACCCTGGCCCATGTCACCGGCACAGCCACTCTTCAGGGTTTACGGGAACTCAAGTTAAGGCACTGAAGCCCAAAGAGAGACTCTTTTTTTTTTTCTGCATAGAAACATACTTTTTCCTGCAAGACAAGGCCTGCAGCGCCCAAATGGAGAGAAGGAAATCCACGCTCCCTCGTGAACCATCCGGGCGACACTTTGCTTTGCAAGTGGCCCAAGAAACGAGCGCTTGGGTATGCTGCTGGTGAAAGATTCATCATTGCAGGACCCTAGAACCCCGTTTCCTGTGGTATAAAGTGGCTAAATTGGGCAGGAACAACAGGTAGGGCTCTGAAGAGCCCTGTGGGGCCCAACAAATACCCCCCAAAAGGCTTTTGGTCTGAAACTCCATAAAACTCCTCAGTGAACTGCATAAATTAATAATGACGTATTGCTAGCAAATAAATAATTTAAAATAACTTACCTCAGCATTTTAGCTAATGCCTCACCAAGGAAGAAATTGTCACTGTCCTTCCGTTGTTCATCGATTTACTTGAGTGGGCCCAGTAACGTCTCCATTGTGAGACTTGTTGTTACTGTGTTTGGCATATGGAATACATCACCTGTAGCTTGCCAGGCTTTGCCAGGTGGGCGGAATACTCTTGGTAGCTTGCAGGCTCTTCGAGAGGGGCGGAGGAATCGAATCTGTGTAGCCTGCTGTGTGCAAGGCAAATGCTCTACCCACTGTGCTATAGTTCCAGCCATATCTTATCACTCCAGCATATTGGGCTAGAGCGATAGCACAGGTGTAGGGCAGTTGCCTTGTGCACGGTCTGTCCCCCACAGAGCCAGGTTCGATTCCTCCGCCCCTCTCGGAGAGCCCAGCAAGCTACCGAGAGTATCTCGCCCACACGGCAAAGCTTGACAAGCTCCCCGTGATATATTTGATATGCCAAACACAGTAGCAACAAGTCTCACAATGGAGATGTTACTGGGCCCACTCAAACAAATCGATGAACAATGGAAGGACAGTGCTACAGTGCTACAGTGAATAATTAGAGTCATCCTCTTTATTTTTTCATAAAAAAGAAAAGCAGATGAATTACCTCAGCACAGATGAGGTTACCTCGAGCTACTCTGCCAGGCCGGGAAGTAGCGACCGGGCTGGCAGACCAGCCAGCTCGAACAATTCACAGGCGCGTTTTTCTCCTGCATCTCTTGGGGTTCTCACTCAGCACCGCTCATCGTTAGTGGACTTTCAAAAATATACAAATGAAGGGGCCCGAGAGATAGCACAATGGGGAGGGTGATGGCTTGTACGTGGCCAAGCCAGGTTCGATTCCTGGCACCCCATCTGGTCCCTCAAGCCAGGAGTGATTCCCTGAATACAGCGCCAGGACTAAACCCCGAACAACTTCAGGTGTGGCCTCAAAACCAATATCTGTACCCATGAAACTCCCACAAATGGCTTTGTGGCATTTGTGTCATAGCTGAGGGGTTCTCAACGCTCAGCTTCCCCCATTTGGATTCTTGACTCTTAATAAATCCCCTGAAATACCTGGCAGAAATGATTCCGACCATCAACCCTTTGCTTGGTGGGATGGGGGAAGGGAATGAGTACTACCCGCAAATCAGTTACACAGCTAGGATTCAAAACAGGAACTGTGTCTCCAGAAACATTCATGTAGGTTTCAAAGGAAGGTCTGCGAAGACCTCACTGAAATATATTCAGAAACTGCATTTTTCTTCCTGGTGAGTGGGGGGAGTCTAAAGATGATGAGCTCTTTTTAATCAAGCCAGGTACTAGTCAGTGGAGTGAGAGGCAGATACAAAAAAAAATGGGCCGTAGTGATAGTACTGCAGGTAGGGCGTTTACCTTGCATGCGACCGACCCAGGTTCGATCCCCAGCATCCCATATGGTCCCCCAAGCATCACCAGGAGTAATTCCTGAGCATCACTGGCTGTGACTCAAAAAGCAGAAAAAAAAAATGGTTCTGCATTGAGGAGTCAGTGTCCACTGTCTGGGTGCTTCTCACTAAGGGCTTCACAGGTGCCCACAGTCTCTTGGGCGAGGGAGGGCAGGAGAAGAACTTCATGCTGGCTGGCAGGGCCAGGCCAGGGCCTTCTAGTTCCTGGGCACTGTGGAACCAGCTTGCAGAACAGGGACTTCGGACTTCATGGCGACTTTTAGTTCCCTTCGTCATTCCCCCCATGTGAAGCAACTCTGCGTCCACGTGACCCTGGGATGTTGGATGATGTTTGTGCAACGCGTTGACCACATTCTCCACCCATGAGACCCGCTGGATTTTCTCTCTGCTCACACAGCCTAACCGATGTCTCTGCTGGTGGCCAAGGCAGAGGTATAGAGCTCAGAGAGAGGGTGTTGAGTGGCGCAGATGGGCGGCCCTGCAGCTTGGAAATGGGGAGAGGTTCTGAGTGGCCCAGAGCCCCCCAGTCTTCTCCCTCCAGAGCCTTCTCAAGGTTCCACTGAAGCAGTTGCTCCTGCAGCAGCAAAGGCACCTACGAGGTACCACAGAAACTTCACCGACAGATAAAGCCCCTCCCCACCCAACCAAAGGTGCATAACTTCTTTCCTGAAAGACAGGTCGCTGTCGAAAAGAAACGCGGCATACTTATCTTCAGTTGTTGGAGGGGTGGGGGAGATTTATGATGACATTGAGGTATGATAATCTCAAATATGTTCCGCATTGTTTTTAAAAGCTTTGTGTTTAAAATTCACAGCACTTTCTAATCCTGATAAAGTAGCCTAATTTTCTAGCTTGCTTTGTTCGGTAAAATGTATTTCTAAATCCATTTTAAGCAGCTATTTCTTCAATTTGAGTAATTTTCTCTCAAGCTAATAGATTCCACACAAGCATACCTGACTTTTAATGTGAATATATACTACACATTCCGGGCTGGCAAGAGACAATAGAAAGCACAATCAAAATGAAATTCCGTTGTTTAAATCCTATCAAGCTTGTTATTTTGTTAAAAGCACTTCTTCCTTTGATTCTTCCTGGCCCAGGTACAGTGATACCAAATCG
Source organism: Sorex palustris (assembly GCA_028565675.1). Classification (NCBI taxonomy): domain Eukaryota; kingdom Metazoa; phylum Chordata; class Mammalia; order Eulipotyphla; family Soricidae; genus Sorex; species Sorex palustris. Next base: position 10,784,671 of record JAOXYA010000005.1, on the reverse strand, counting down.
CATTTGCCTTGAAAGGAGACTCAGCTTCCTTTTCCTCCCGGAGACAAGAGTACAAAGACTGCGTCAGTGCCGTTGTGTCATTTTAAGATAAGATGACTTTATGGGGCCAGAGCGATAGTACAGCAGGTGGGACGCTCGCCTTGCACAGAGGCTGTCTGCCCCATTGCAATTTGTGGTTCCACAGATGATCACCTGTGATCCCTGAGCACTGAACTAGGAGTAATCCCTTAGCACTGCCAAGTGTGGCACAAAATCAAAAAAAGATGAGATGACTTTTTTTTTAATTAATTTTTCTTAGTGAAACACCATGAGGTACGGTTGTAGACTTACAGATTTTGTGCTTGGGTTTCAATTATACAATGATCAATACCCATCCCTTCACCAGTGCCCATTTCCCACCACCACGGATCCCAGTATCCCTCCCACCCCCATCCCCCACATCCCACCCTGCCTCTGTGGCAGGGTATTCCCTTTTGTTCTTTCTCTCTTATTGGGTGTTGTGGTTTGCAAA
>JAOXYA010000005.1:10740927-10753054 GCA_028565675.1 Sorex palustris | reverse complement strand
TCCTGGATTTGCACTCAGGAATTACTCCTGGCAGGGCTTGGGGGATCATATGGGATGCTGGGATTAGAACCCAGGTCGGCCGTGTGCAAGGCAAATGCCCTACCCACTGTATTATTGCTCCAGCCCCAGGGATGGGCATTTCTGATGGAAAGAATAGTCGTGTCAAAATAAATAGCAGCGGGTGTGCAGAGAGAAGGTGCAGGCAGGAAGTCCCCGCCCCCCTCGTGTGCTGCCTTCCCGCCATGCACTTAGCTGGGTTCCCTGCACTTAGCTCCATCCCTGCTATGCAGGGGAGAGGGAAGCCGGGCCCTGTGTCAGAGCTCCATCATCCTTCCCTACAAAGGAAACAGACTTTAAAAGCCGCGAGAAGGATTTATGACTTCAGGGACCTTTGCGCATCCTTTTATTAGCCTAGTACATCACTTCTCTCCCGTCTTTATGCTGACAACACGCGTCAGCCCTTCTCTGGGTTTCTTGTCAAAGTGGGCAACTATATAAAATGAGCAGACGGGAGCCGCAGGAAGGGCTGATGGATTCCCATGTCTGCAGCGCACGGGGCCTGGTTTTATTCTGCTAAGAGGTTCTCTGAAGCTCTCTGCCAGGGAGGGGACCTTGGATTGTCTCCGGCAATGACGTGTTTCTCAAGAGTTTTACTTTTTTCCTTATCGTGGTCTTCCCAGGAGCATAAATCAGCAGGTGAGGAGAAGAGTTTGCTAGCCTATAGAGTTTTCCAAAAGTTCTTTGGGAAGTTTGGTTGTGATAAATGTGACTCGCCCCCGAGTCTGGAAGAAAAGCAGCCCCTCCAGCTACAGAACTATGTGTTTCTGGCTGGTTCTTCGTTCCCAGCTTTCCTGATGAATGTCCAGGTTAGAAGAGGCAGCAGACACACAATCTCTTCTGGAAAGCCTTCTTTGATTTTCCAAGATCAAATTAATTTCTCCTTCTGAATTTTCTTTTGTTTACTATTTTTTTTGGTTGGGGGGCACTCCCAGCAGTACAAAGGGACCTTGTGGTATTGGGCACCAAATCAGGCGCCCTTATTACAAAGCATGTACTCTAGTCCTATGGGCTATTTCCTGACTCCCCCTTGTATTCTGAAAATCAAAACAATAGACATTGATATATATAAATGTATATATAAATATACACATATGTATATATATGTACGTACAGATGTGTGTGTATATATATAAAATCAGTTGCAGGTACACAATATAACAATTTGATAATTTCGTTTATACTTCAAATTTCAAAATAAGTTAAATTTGTCACCTTACATGGTTATCAAACACCTTTTTTTGGTGATGTGAACTTTTGCCTTTATTTCAAACAAAGTCCAGTTCAGAGGGAACAACAGTCTTGGAGACCATGTCCCCATTTCTTCAGACCTGACATACTTGCTTTGCACTCGCTGTGAATTGGACTTAAGTTCCACAAAGGGAGCGTCCACAGAGACTTATTGCCGGGGCAGCCTTGATGTTCCATGCTCCTGTGTTAGAAAGAGATTCAGGCAGATGCATTCTGCTGTTTACACCAGCTGCGTGGTCACATCAGATTTTACTTCTTGGATAAAGATAACAAATGACAAAACTTCTCAAAGGTAAACAAAGCCACAGCTCAAAGATGAAAGCAGTAAGAATTTTGAGTTAGAGGCAAGAAACCATGCCACCAATTTTCTGTGGAATTACTCAGTTCCCAAGTCCACAAAGACAGCCAAGAGCCAGTACTTCAGTTTTCATTTATCAAATGAGGTATTATTGGTGGTGGAAGGGATGAAGTCACGTCCTTAGGCTCAAACAAACAGAAGGCTGAGGAGCCATGATTTGAACTCTCATGAACTCTACAGATCTCACGTTCATATCTATTCAGTATAGTGATAACTAAGTCATGCCACCTAGAACATTAGTTGATTTTTGTCATTCAAAATCAATCATCAATGTGTGGACTATAAAGAGCTCAGGTGCTATCTTTTTTATTTATTTATTTTGGTTCTCCCAAATGGTGAGTATGAGGTCCAGTGGGTCTCACCAGCAATTCTTAGCCAGCTGGGATGGTGGTTTAATATACAGACCCAAGGATGTGGTATTGCTCTGGCCCTACAGTGCAGTGGGTTATCTTGGCTACCCCAGCAGTGCCGGGGGGAGGCGGGGAGCGATAGCACAGTGGGTAGGGCATTTGCCTTGCACGAGGCTGACCCAGGTTCAATCCCTGGCATTCCATATGGTCCTCTAAGCACAGTCAGGAGTAATTCCTGAGTGCAAGAGCTAGAAGAAACCCCTGAGCATTGCTGGGTGTGACCCAAAATGAAAATAAATAAACAAATAAAAACAAGAAACAAAAGCAGTACCTGGGGGCTGAGGGTGGGTGCAAGGCTGCTCCTGGTACTTCTCAGGGAACCATATGGTGCTGGGAATTGAGCTGTGCTGGATACATGCTGGACCTGTTCTAACCTCTGTACTATCTGCCATACAGTGCTAACCATTCTATTATCTCCCGCCCAACTGGCTCTCCTCCACTTAGCACTTGACCCAAGTATTTGGCTGCACTTTCTCTATTTCTCAGTACCTGCTTCCCTAATGAACGGTCTTGTTGGACTTTCACCACAATCTCAGGAGAGACTGAGGGTCGTTACTCACTTTGTGTAGGAGGAAGCTGAGACTCAGTGGCACCCAATGACTTTCCTTGGTGACTGTCCTGTCAAAGGTAGAGTCCAGCCTGGAGTTCTTTCATAAGTCACTCCAGGAGAAGAAAGGCAGGTAAACATCGCAGGACATATGGACAAGATCCAGAAAGAGAGAATATTGGCTCATCAAAGAATGATGAGAGGATATTGGCTCATCAAAATGTGATGCTCAGATTTCTTTCAATTACTAGATTGAGTCAACAGGAATAAACTAAGACTGTGGTCATGGAGATTTTAAGGACAGCTCCGCCATGAGTAAACTGGCTACACTTGGCAACTCTCAGATGCAAAGAGCAGTCTTTATACTTCCTCTGGAGTACTGAGTTTACCAGATGAGAAATCTTCCAGGGCTTGGCGTTGTTCTTTCTTTCTTCATGTTGGTCACTGTCCAGGGCTAAGACCACGGAGCCTAGTTTCACATCCGCCTTGCTGGTCAAAAGTGAATTCAGACTGAAGAAAACACTGAGGCAATAATATTCCATTGACTCAAGTTTACACAGATTCTGTTACTGCTCTTATCCTGATACTGGAATTTAGGTACAAAGAAGAGACCCAATTAAGTACTATAATTTATACCAAAGATGTGCTAAGTATGTGGGACCCAGAACATGACAGTCTTCAGACAAAACCAATTTAGACATTATCATCTCATCTGAAAGTATGAACTAATGAGCAGTTGGGCCATACTTAGTAGATTTGAAATGATTATAAATTTTTTTTAAAAAGTTTATTATAGTTGAGGCTGGGGAGGCAGTACAGTGGTTAAAGTAGTTGCCTTGCATGTGACTGACCTGAATTTGAATCATCAGCATTCCAGATGATTCTCCAAACGCTGCCAGGAGTAACTCCTGAGTGCAGATCAAGAAGTGAGCCCTGGACACCACTGGGTATGGTCCAAAAAACCAAAGAAATAAAACCTCAAACATTTTTATTATAGTTTAGGTAACATGGGTAGAATAGTTACCTCCACCAATACCTTTATATTAGTCCAATTCTACCTCTTTATTCTCCCTCCTCACTTCCTGCGTGCTTGGTAATTTGAGTTCTGTAATCTAAGGCCAAGGATTTGTCAGTGCTCAATACTATGTATTCCCTTGTTTTATTTTTCTATATACCACATATAAATGAGATCATCTGGTACTTGTCTTCCCTCTAACTTATGTTGCTTTTGCTTAGGTAGATGCCCTCTCATTCTATCCAAATAGTAGCAAACTGATGATTTTTTATTTGTGTATCTGCATAGCATTGCGTTGTATATATGTGTGTATATATACATACACAGTCATATACATGCAAACACACATATATACACACATATATTTCACAACTTCTTTACCCATTCATTTGGGTTGTTTTTAATATCTAGACTACTAAACTAAGCACTGCCATGAACATAGGTATCCATATGTCTTTTCTAATTAGTATTTTTATATTTTGAGGGGAGACGCCAAGAAGTGGAATCTCTGGGTTATGTAGAAGCTCTATTCTTGTTTTTTAAGGCATCTCCATATTATTAATTTCTTCAGTACTATAATAACATTGGTTTAGATGAACATTTATAATATGGAAAATGTATGATATTTTGCTGTAATTAACATCTTCTAATTAGTAAGAATTGCCAAGTACTTTTCTGTCTTGGCTCTATTATAGCCAAATGCAGCTGGATGAAAGTTCACAAAGGGAACAGCTTGTGTTTTATGCTAAATTTGCCTTTAATGGATTAAAAAATATTCACTGGTATTATAAAAAGGCACGTTTGAGCCATCAATGTTGTCGAATTTGAATAGTCCAAATTCCTTAAACCTTATGGGCGAAAGCATTTGCTTAGGAGATGCACAATAGGAGGGAAAGTGAGGCCATGAATTTGTCCATCTGCTTGTTGAGTTGTGTCGGTCTCAGTCCCGGCTTGTGTATTATTCCTTTAGCATCACAATATAAAATTTCATATTTTCTTGTTCGCTTCTAGTAAATGTTAGTCCTTACTAACCGGAGAGGCATTTAGGCGATTGCTGAGTATGAAAATTGCTGACATTTTCTGAATTTCAAATGACAAATGAGATGCTCCTGTCAGTTTACTGTGTAACTTCGTAGCATATGGTGCTTCTGCTGGTGGGTGTTATTTCAAAGTTTGCAAATCACACCATGAGAAAGTCCCTCTGGTGGGCTCCTGGAACACTTAGCAACTGTGAATCTGAAGTGACAGTATAGAGGGAAAGGACTAAAAAATAACTTTAACTTCTTCTTCTTTTTTTTTTTGACAGAGAATGAAGTACAAAGTGAATGATAAATTAATACCGGGAGGTGGAGGGGCAAGACACCAACCTAGCAAAAGAGAAAAACAAAGAGGCTATTTTCCGTTTATAGAAAAACCACTAAGTTACCTAAATTCTTTTTTTGGGGGGGGTGCACATTCAGTGTTCAGGGGCTATGGACACGCAGTGCTCATGAGCCACACCGTGTCAGGTATTGAATCCAGACCTCCTCCACGTGGAGCATGTGCTTAGTCCTTTCAGCTCTCTCCCCAACCCTACTTCAAGTCTTCAAACAGTGGATAGTGTCAGCTTCCAGAACAAGAATCAGAATTAAGAGCCTGGCTAGCATTAGAATAATTGCCAGCTGCATGGAAAGGGAGAAATGGATAAGCGACTGTGTTAAGGCATAGAACAGCATGTCAAAATTCTATCTACACCAGAAATCACAAAATGACACCAAACAGTGAAGACGTGAAAAGAAAATCTGAGTGTTTAAATGAGGTCGCTTGTTTAAGACCTCTTCTCCCATTTTGTTCATTGCAATTGATTTCAGTGTCATCTATTTCATACTTTTTTTTTCCCTTTTTGGGTCACACCAGCGATGCACAGGGTGTGACCTGGCTCTGTACTCAGGAATTACTCCTGGCAGTGCTTGGGGGACCATATGAGATGCTGGGAATTGAAACCAGGTCGGCCGCATGCAAGGCGCATGCAACCCCACCCGCTTTGTTATTGCTCCAGCCCTTACTTCATATATTTTTTTAAGTTTTTTAAAAAAAGGTTTTGGACCATATCCATGAGTGCTCAGGCCTTACTTCTGGTTCTGAGCACAGAGATCACCCCTGGCAGGCTCAGGGAGCATATAGGGTGCCAGGAATCAAATCCAGGTTGCTCCCATGCAAGGCAAATGCCCTACCTGCTGTCCTGCCTTCCGGGTCCTCAAGTGGTTTTGTTTTCTTGAGTAATGACCACGTTTGAGTATTTCTGTCTTTGGCCCAGCTACCATCCAACTTAAGGGCAACCCAGTGTAGCTGGTGCTCCTGGAACCAGTCAGCCAGATGCACTATGGTAGTTCAACCAACTGTCCGAAGGACCAGTACTTACTTTTTTGTATGCTCTTTTTGTAATTCAAAACTTTTCATTGTTTATCAATCCTACAATCTTTCATTTCTGCCAAAAGAGTACAGGAGAAAGGACCAGAGCAGTAGTAGAGTGAGTAGGGCGATTGCCTTCAACTTTCTTTCCCTGCACTCACTCATCCACTTTCAGAGACACTATTGTTGCTCCAGTTTAAATTTTGCAGCACCCTCTCTTAGAACATAGTTGCTTTTATGTTTTATGTTTTATCCAAAGGCTGAACTGGTCAACCCATAGAATCTCAATAAAAAAAACCTATAAAATTAATTAAACCCTCAAACCTTTCCTTTCTCTCAAGGCTGCTGGACTTCTTGCAGGGGTGGGGTGACTCCCATTGAGAGCAGTGGGGGTGAGTGATAGAGAAAGTCATTTACTCTCATTTTCCTGCCCAGTCTTGTTTTCAGGAGATCTGGGTGCACTTCTTGAAACATTACCGTAGGGACCCCAGGACCTCCTGCCAAAACACTCTAGTTTTTCTTAGTCATATTTGAGCGAATTTCTGTTCTGGACCTTCCAATGATTTTGTGCTTCATCGAGGATTTCCTTTTCACCCCTAGTCTCTCTGAATGGCCCCAGCTCCCAATGTTTTCTCTTTTATTCTCCCTCAATATCCATTCTGTCCTCATAATACCAGAAAGGCAAAAGGTGAAAATCAAGATTCCAGGACTGCTTGCTTACAACCAACAAGACTGGGAGAGACTTAACAAGGGCAAATCTACGTACACTCTCCTTTCAGGTATTTCGTAGATGAGTCTCCTAAATGTTTATTTTCCCCTTTGTTTCCATTTGTCCCAAAAATGCTATTGCAAAGATGGTTTCAAGATTTTATTGGGGATACCAGTGGAAATCTGGTCTTCCATGAATGTGTCAATTCCTGAGGAATATGTGCCTTTCATTTGGGGAAACCTGCCCTGCAACTGTGAGTCCAGCTCACTAGTAACAGCCATGATCATTCATTAGTGGCCATCCATGGAGGGGGTCTAGGGGATGGCCAAGGTTGGTGGGGAAACATGATTTCCAGTGTGTCTGTTTTGCTTCCAGGAGAGAGAGAGGAGCATTTGAATGGGGAGGTCTCAGAAAGAGGCTCTCCCTCCCAATGTGGGTGGGCATCATTTAATCTCATAGCGGTGGAGAAGCAAAGGAAGAGGTAGAGTGAGAGCAAGTTCCTCTCCTGCTTGAGCCCAGGGAGCCATCTTCTGTCTTTGGGTACTCGGGCTTGGGACTCAGACAGAAGGATGCATCCACCTTCCTGAGTCTCCAGCCTGTAGACATCAGAGTGTAGAACTTCTCCTCCTCCCCATGAAGTCATGTGCACCAGTCTGCTAATATCTCTGCCTTTTCTCTCTGCCTTTCATATACTATTGATTCTGCTTCTCTGGACAAAGTATTAGTCGGGAATACCACCAATAGACTCAGAGCAGTACCTGACTAGTTGGAAAAATTCAGGAACATGAACATAATATTTGTTATCCTTGGTCTAATTGTCAGTAGACTGGCTCCTCTCCTTCCTCTCTGACACCATTCCTACTTCCGTTAGATTCAGACTTCCCAAGCTCGTTCTTTAATGCCTGTGGAAAGATGTCATGATTGAGTAAGTTTGGTTTATAGTAGCTGTCTGAGTTTCTTTTTTCTTCCTTAAAAGAAATGGTTATTAGGCTTACTATATCTTATTTGTTTGCAATTTCTTTCTCTATTTCTCTAAGAAATAAAACAGTCAAAACTTCTATAGATTTTGTGTGTGTGACACTTTCTAGCCCATAAAGAATTGCTTACCAAAGATTTTAATAGAACCAGATAGAAATTTATTTTCCAACTGTTTACCTTTTTTTGCAAGAATCTTCAGTAAATGAGAATGCAGGTCTCAAGATAAAGGAGACGATTGTTTATAGTAATGTTCAACACAATACGAATAGTCAAAGGGCGCAGCTGTCTAGTTGAGGGGCTTTCATTTAATATCAAAGTGTCATAGAAAAGAGGAGAAAATTTTTTTTAATTTATTATTTTTTAAAGCATCTTGTACAGAATCTAACAGAGAGCCATGAGAGAAAATATTAGTTCGTATGTTACTTTAGGGCAAGTATATAAACTTTTCTTCTTTCTTTGGTCATGTCACCAGTCTCAATAAATGTTGAAAGAAAAAACTACTATTGATCCTACCCTTAAAACATTTGACATGGAACTTTCCCTTCAACATATAATTAGTGTATTTCCTCAGAGCAGCAGGATAAACAGAAGCTGCTAGACATTTATAACAGTGCTCTCATTTTTTGAGTAAATAATACTAAAAGGAAACAGTGAGAAGCCATTGTGTCATGCTGTGGAGCGTGCAGGCCACCATTGCCAGTCATACCCTGTCAGTGGGGACAGTGACCAGAAGTCACCACCGTTATCTTCTTTGATGGAGTGTCACAGAGTGCCACATAGCTTTTCAGGACCCTGGAGCCTCAGAACGAGAGTCTGTCGCCCCACAGGGGTGAACTTGGGCAGGGAAGTGGCCACTTGCCTGAGAAGCATAATGTCAATTGTGCAGTCCACCAGTGGTTGTGTGTGGGGTGCTGGTGTCTGGGTGGTAGCAGAGGACATGGGAGAGGAAGCCAGTAGGTCAGAGTGCTGTCTCTCCCTCTGGCAAACTCCATTTGACCCCAGCAGGCCCGCAAGATCAGTAGAACTGTCCAAGCCAGTAGACTGTCTGCACACAGCCCCCTGAGCAAAGCCATTGTGAAGAGCTGAGCCCTCAGAGAACCACCCCCTACTCACAGCTCGCACACGCTTTCGTCACCCTTTCAAATGCCACATGCAAGGAAACAGGATGGTAGAACAACAGGTAGGCCACTAGCATTGCATGCAGCTGACCCGGGTTTAATCCCTGGCACCGTATAGGGTCTCCCAAGCCCCACGAGGAGTGATCCCTGAGCACAGCTGGGTGTAGTTCCCCAAACAAAACCAACCAAACACAAAGGCCCTAAGGGACTTAGAGCACCTTGGTGAGTGTCAGAAGAATGCAGCCCTGGTGGCCTGCACACCAGAATGAGGCTCTTTCTGTTGCTGTGTGCCAGTAATCAGCCAGCAGCTGTGAATGAAACCCCCTCACAGAGGGTGCTGGAGGCATTCTTGGATGGGAGCACCTCTTCCTGCCTACGGTGGCTGCAGGGTTTGCCAAAGGACGGTGCTTGGGACTCTACTCTGGCTGGGTAGACTCTGTGAGTATGCTGCCTCCTCCCTCAAACCCGCATTCACACTGTCAGGCACAGAAGCAGCCTCCAGATGCTGCCTGTGGCCCAGCGCTGCACACCCGTGGAACTGTTTACACGACACACTTCATAACTGAGCCACCAGTCAACCCTGGTAAGGAGTGGCACAAAACAGTCCGGTTTCTAGCATGTGTGATTTGGCCATCCTACAGCCAGAAACAGTGGCTAAGCCTGGACAGAGGTCACTGGCAAAGCCCAGGAGCATGCAGGAGGCTTGGGCACAGAGAACATGCCCCTCTCAGAAGGATGCCCACTTGTTTGGGGCACCTGAGCTGGACACCAGCCCCTTCCGCTGGGCTCAGGAAGCATCACTTGGCACTGCCTGTCAATCATGGCAGGAAAAGGTCTTCTGGGGCAGTGCCACCTCTGTCAGAAGATGAATCACTGTGACTCTGCCCACAGGACCGGAAGTGTCAGGCAGGGAGTGTTCAAAGGGAAAGATGGAACAAAAGTTCAAGGCCCAGAGCAGTTTCTGGCTGCCTAATAGATGACTCCAAAACAAAGAGGTGTGAACTGGCCATGAACATGTATCATGTGACACAGCTTGGGGGAGTTGGTAGCCAGGGAGTAGCTGCACTGGAAGATTTTGGCCTGGAACCTCTAGAGTCAGCCCAGGTATCCACCAGAGTTTCTACCATCTGACAAGACCTGTGGGTTTCACTGAGCACTGAGTTTCTGCAGAGGGCTGAGGCAATGCTTTCAAACCACAGACAGGGGTTTTCCTCAGAGCAGGTGGTCAAAGAGAATAAAATATAGAATTTACTGAGCCCAAGGAGAGCTCCAGGGTACTTGAGGCTGATGAAGATGTGGGTTTGAGGCTCGGCAGTGTCCCACGTGCCTGTGTCATCTCGGTGACTGCTGTTCAGGATCTCTGCCCCATGATCCACCCCCACCCAGTGTGTGGGAGCACCCTCATGAAAAGTGTGAAAACATTGAAGCCCAGGGTGGGTGAAAATAAAAGGAAAAAATCACAAAAGAGAACTTATTATTTCTGTTGCAACCTTGCATCAAAGGTCACACACTGGGCAATTTTCTATAGATTGCACAAGTCAACCTTACTTCCTGTTGGGAGGACCCCACAAGTTTAAGGATGGTACAACCAGGTGGTAAAAATATTGGGGACTAAAGGCAGGCTAGCTTAGACACCCTAGGATGAAGACCTCTGAAGATGGGGTGAGCAGTTTGCCCTCACAGGTAACTTGGAAGAATGTTTCAGGCAGAGATTTCAACATTGTGCAGAGGTGTGGTGAGGGGAAAGCCCAGTCATATGCATATGTGTATATGTTGTTAGATGAAGTGCTTGAAGGCTACCTTCAAGTGAGTACTCAGGTCACTCCCACAAATGCTCAGGGGACCATGCAGTGCCGGATGGCAGCGATCCATCTTTGGACTCTTGCATGCAAAGCATGCACTTAGCCGTTGAGTTATCTCTCTGGCCTGGACGCAGGATGGATTTTTTGTTTGCTTGTTACCTGGCAGTGCTCAGGGCTTTAGTCCTGCTCTAGGCTCAGTAATCATTCCTGGTGGGGAGTGAGCTTATGGGGTGTCAGTGAGCCTATGTGGTGTCAGGGATCAACCAATCAGACATGTGCTAGGCACTTAACCTCTGTACTAGTTCTCTGATCAGATGCAGGGTTTTATTTGAAAGCAGGAGGCAGTACTTGGAAATGCAGTGAGAAATGAGGCTGGGGCAATTGTCAGAAGGAAGATCACGAAGGACCTGCTTTGCGGTTTACTTAAAGGGTACGGGTTTTGCTCAGATTCCTGAGCCTACATCTTCAGGAAAGTCACCACATCCAGTGTCCCTGTCCAGTGCTCATTCCCACCACTTCTTGAAAGCAGAATCAAACTGTTGGTGTCCCCTCATGTCTCCTTGCCTGTTCTTGCTTCAGATTTCTTCTCCTCTAGTACATTCTAAAGCGTAAGAGAATGAACCGGGTGAGCTAAGCTCATTCACGTGTCTCCAACTGTCCTGGGAAGTCTATCTTTTTGGGTCTGTTCTGTCAGGCTTGTTCTGGATGTTGTAGGGACTCTGGTAGTGGGCAGGTTAAACGATGTCAGTGTTGATGCTGGAATCAAGGGACTTCCTCACTCTGAAAGGGCATTGAAAGGCCTTTGTGTACTTGGGTGAGTGTGGCAGCTTGACTATGGATTCTTCACTCTTATTAGCTATAACCATGAGGATGGTGTGGTCAAAATTCTTTTTAATTTATTTTTATTTGGGAGTGTGTGAATAGTATCTGGCAGTACTCAGGCTGTATTTCTGGCTCTGTTCTCATGGGTGACTCCTGGCAGTGTTCAGGGGACCATATATGGTGCCAAGGATCAAACGGAGGTTGGCTGCAAGTGATTTACTCCCTGTACTATCTCTCTATCCCTCAAATCCTCATTTTTTTTGCCACACTCAATGGTACTCAAAACTTATTTCTATCCTGTGCTCAGGGATCACTACTGGCTGGGTTTGGAGGACTGTATGTATCTGGGTCAACTGCATGAAAGGTAAGTGTCCTTTTTACCTACTCAGCTATCACTCCAGGCCTCAAATTCTCAATATTCAAAGGTTGAAGACAACACTGTATATCTGGGTCTAGGTCTGTCCATCCATCCATCCATCCATCCATCCATCCATCCATCCATCCATCCGCCATCCATCTGCTCATATCTTCCTTCCTTCCTTCCTTCCTTCCTTCCTTCCTTCCTTCCTTCCTTCCTCAAGGAACTATATCTTCCTTCCTTCCTTCCTTCCTTCCTTTCCCTATTTCTTAATCTCATTCTTTCCCTCCCTCCCTCCCTCCCTCCCTCCC
>JAOXYA010000005.1:10725311-10738064 GCA_028565675.1 Sorex palustris | reverse complement strand
TGTGTGTGTGTGAGTGTATCTTAGGACACAAGGCTCAATCTGTAACAACATGTTAGTGATCTGATCTCTTATACAGGGGCTTAATGGCTCCAAGGTGAGATACAACAATTTTCACACATTTTCCTCTAAGGAAACCTCCTTGATCATTTTTAGTCGATTATTTATAACAAGTAATATAAAATAAATTATTGAGCATCTGCCTTTGGGTCAGGCTTGGGTGGTGGTGGTAAAATTTGAAATAATGGTGATGGGATGGTATAATAGTGGTGGGATTGGTGTTGAAATACTGAATGTTATAAATGATTGTGAACAACTTCATAAAAATAAAATTTAATTAAAAAAAGATTTCTTGTGAGTCATAGCTTAAGCCTTAGCTTCCTTCTGTATAAATAACGAGGTAATGCTCCCCATAGAGCATTGTTATGATAATTAGAGAGAGTAAAATATTTGTGAAAGGTTGTAAAACAGGATTTTTTATTCACTAAAGTTCTTAATGAATGGCAGCCATCCCTTATTATTCCAAATATTTTCATTGAGGTAGATGAGGCATAAGTTCTACACGCACATGATTTTGGAAAGAAAAACATATCCTGTAGCCAGGATTGAGGAGTGAAAGAAGAGATCAAACTGACTACAGCTAAGTTTGTTCAACAACAAACTGTACAATGAAGGGTAGTGTGCATTTCCTCATGGGTCTTCTAAATGGCTGTTGTGTGAGTAGATTGTCAGGGAGGGGTAGGTCTATTCAGGAGTTAGAGGACATGTCTATCAAGTGCAAGGGCCCCTGAATACCTTCAGGTACAACCCTAGTGTTCTTCAGGTATTCCCCTAGGGCTACCAGGTGTTGTTCCCACAGTAACAAAAAGTGGTAGATTATGATATAAATTCTACTTTGCATTAATTTTTAGGATTTTTTGTTATTGGGCCGCACTTGGAAGTACTCAGGGCTTACTCCTGGCTCTGCTCAGAGATCACTCTTCTTGGGTTCAGTGGACCACCTATGGTGCCAGGTGTTGAACCCAAGTCGGTCTCATGCAAAGCAAGTGCTCCACCTGTAGTAGGATCACTCTGGCCCCTTTTCTTCATAAAAATCTCAGTTTCTCCAAATCAGGGGGAAGCAACAGAACAAAATTGATCCTAGCCTCATCCTTTTGGGAAGATTTCCTCTTTTCACATCCTATTTAGTCCACACTCGAGAGGCAAAATATCATATAGAGGCCTGGAATAAGGATGAGCTCTATGGAGATAGATTTATTTTGCCTTTTTTTTTTAGGGTCACACCCAACATTGCACAGGGGTTACTCCTGGCTCATGCACTCAGGAATTACTCCTGGCGGTTCTCGGGGGAACCATATGGGATGCTGGGAATCGAACCTGGGTCAGCTGCGTGCAAGGCAAACACCCTACCTGCTGTGCTATCGCTCCACCCCCTTCTTTTGCCTTTTAAGAAAAAGGGAGATGGGGACCATAATGGAGAGTAGGCTGAATGAGACTGGATAGAGAAAATGTAAAAAATGACTTTTCCAACAGAGTTACCTTCTCAGTATTCTCTAAGTGGATACAAATATTGGAAAGGAAATCCTTGTGTGATAGGGGTCATTGATTAAAGAGACCTCATGTAAATGCCCATTTAACACTGGGTTTCTGTGAGGTTAAAACTAACTTGCAAGAAAAAAAGAAAAATAATGCAACACTTTGTTCTTGGGCTTGTTTTAGGAAACAACAGCAGCAACAACAAAAACCGAGGCCAAAACTGTGATACCAAAAGCATCTCAGGTTTGTAACCAAGGCAACTCTCCGCTCTGCTCAGGGCTTTCCTGTTGATTATCTATTGTAATGCCAATAATTGCAGCTGAGAGGAGTCTCTGTTTGTTGTGAGAGACAATTAGCACTTGAAATAAAATAACAGATTCAAATAAATTGGGGGACACAGCAGTGTGACCTGTTCTCTTAGGAACAGAGACAGCTTTGGAATGGGACTACGTGTTGTGTGTGTGTGGTGTCCAAAGTGACTTGAGGTCTGACGCGATTGCTGATCACGCCAATTGTTTCGGTTGAAAACCATTTGCTTCTTAGGTTATGTTGGGAAATATTAAATCTCAGCCTGCAAGAGGGTGATACTGAATTTCTAAAAATGTAATGCTTTGTTAGAAATATTTCCTCCAATGACTATCAAAATTCTTGATTGTTTTATAAACTACATTGTAAATTCCTGCCATTATTCATTCATATATGAAGGGATAGCTTGCAGTTACTGCTGTACTGATCTTTGTTCACCTGTGATTTTTTTTTAAAGGAGTGGGGTGTCACACTCCTGTTTTTTTTTCTTTTTTTCTTTTTGGGTTTCACCTGGTGATGCACAGGGGTTAGTCCTGGCTCTGCACTAATGAATTACTCCTGGTGGTACCCAGGGGACCATGTGTTGGGGATCAAACCAGGGTCTGCTACATGCAAAGCAAGCTCCTTACCATCTGTGCTATCTATCTGGCCACTTGCCTGAAAATTTTGCTTTCGAAATGAAAGTCGACCTTAACTCTGAGACCATTTTCAGAAACTGTTCTAGAATCAAACTCTTAATAAACCCAGAGCCTCACGGCTATCAGAGTCTGTCAGGAATCTCCACAGATCATTCACATTCCAAAGACAATCAGGTTTCCGCAGACTGCCCTGCCCTTGTTTCAGAGTTCAGGAATGGACTGTGGAGTGTGGTCTCCTGTTGCATGCCTCTCCCCTCAGATGTCTTATTGGTGAGTTTCAGAATCAGAATATACTGAACTCATGCCTCCTCTTTGTCAGAGTAGATGTGACTACAGAATTTGTGTTTTCATCAAACCTCCACCCTGTGGTCAAGCTTTCCTTCTAGGAGGAAGTAGCCAGTGGCTACTTACTCTCTCTAGAGTAAGGAAGGACTCTTCAGATTCCACAGTAAAGGGCAGAAACCAAGCTTTAACTACAACCAGTTGGCTTTCACTACAACAAAATGGTCATTCTGATCGCCATTGGTCTAGCTCTTTAGCTTAGTAAACATGCTTCAACTGGGCCCTTTGCTTGGACACGTATGTGTTCTTATCTTCTGGCTAGAGTCTGCTGCAGACAAATTTCTGTATCACCTCTCCTTCCAGGCATGGGGTCTTTACGTTGGTTCTGAGTTCAGTTGGAAAAGAGAACTGATATTAATTGGCTGCCCCAAATGTATAAATTCCACATCAGACGTGGTTGAATAATACTAAGTAAAGATGAAATCATAGTGTGAGTTCTCTGAGACGAGCGAGTCAGTGATTTGATCACTGAGCTCCACATCCCCGGCTTTCCCTACCCTGGTGTTTGTTATCTAAGGATTTTTATGTCTCATTCTTCTCCCCCTCCTTTCCTTTGTTGCTTATTTTGAAGTCTCTAATAAGTAGACTGCATTGTGCTAGACACTGTAGAAAATCAAGGACATGCTTCTCTCATTATATTTCTGTTTTTAAGGATTTAAAATCTATGTAAGACGATAAGACATAAAAAAAGTTCAATGTAAGAGTTGAAAGATACTGTCATAAGATAAGTTCCAGGACTATTTCTGAGATATGATCAGTGTTTGTCCTCACAGATCCAGCATATCACACTGCTAGTCTCTTGTGTGGGTAATTTAGAATTTTTTATTCATCTCTCTCTCTCTCTCTCTCTCTCTCTCTCTCTCTTTCTCCTTTCCCCAAGCTGGGAATAACCCATGAACACTGCTAGGTGTGACCCAAAAGTCAATTCATAAATAAAGCTCTTAAAAGCCAGAGGCTAGCTTGCATGAGGCCCCAAGTTCAATTCTCATACCACTCCACATGATTGATCCTCAGCACTGCCTGTGATTCTGGTACCACAATAAGTATGTGCAATCCCAAGTAAACACGGAGAACAAGTGTGCACACCCACGTTGCGGCTTTTGTCTCTGTACACATACAGACTCTACATGGAGACAAGCTCTCTCCTCACTCTCTGTCCAACTGCCGCAGCTGCACTGGTCTCTCCTCTGATTCATTTTTTTTGTCTTTTAACTCTTTTGGGTCACACCTGGCGGTGCTCAGGGGTTCCTCCTGGCTCTGCACTCAGGAATTACTCCTGGCAGTGTCGGGGGACCATATGGGATGCTGGGAATCGAACCCAGGTTGGCTGCGTGCAAGGCAAACGCCCTACCTGCTGTGGTATCACTCCAGCCCCTCCTCTGTTTCTTAAACATGCCAAGCACAATGCCACTTCCAGGGCTTTACTTTTCCTCTGCCCAGAATGTTCTTGGCTTAATCATATGACTAAGTCCTTCAGGTCCTGGCAACTCCTTAGAAAAGCTTTCTCTGACTCTACCCAGTGAGCTCTCCTCCCTTCCTGTAACCCAATTGTTTCTCTATTCCTGCACCCTGTCTTCACCGACAGACCCTTCTATTTGGCTCTCTGTGTTTTTTGTTTGATTGTTTTTGCTTTGGGACCACATCTCAGGGGCTACACCAAGCTCTGTGTTCTAGGGTTTGCTTTCAAGCGTGCTTGGGGAGCCATGCAGTGCCAAAAATGCACCTTAACCTTTATACTCTCACCAGTTCCTATTTGGCTTTGTCATGATATCTGTGCATGAGCAGGAATCATATCTGTTCACACACTAAAATATTCTTGGGTCTTAAGCCAGAAAATAGGCACAAAAAATAGTCATTTTAAAATGGCTGCTGGGGCTGGAGCATGAGTACAGTGGGTAAGGCTTTGCATGCCACAGATCCAGGTTTGATTTCTGGCATGCAAGGCCTTACCCACTGTAAGGGGTTTGATCCAGGTTTGATCCCACATAGTCCCCTGAGCACTACCAGGAGTAATTCCTGAGAGCAGAGTCAGGAGTAACTCCTGAGCATTTGGGGGGCCTGGGTGTGGCCCCAAACCAAAAATAAATTTTAAAAATTGGGGGAGTGTGAGAGTACAGAGGTTAGGGAGCTTGCTTAGCACACAGCCAACCCAGGCTCAATTCCTGGCACCAGTGGTCCCCGAACACTTCTAGAGGTAATTCTTGAGGGCAGAGCCAGGAGAGAGCCCTGAGCATTGCCGGGTATGGCACAAAAAGCAAAAATCAAAAAAAGGGTGGGGAGGGGGACTCGAGAGATTGCTCAGTTTTCATTGGAACCATTTGCATGCAAGATGACTATGGCACCTGGTACCTCAGAGTTCCCAGAGCGACCCTTGAGCTCAGAGCCAGGAGTAACCCTCAAGCACTGTAGAGTGCACTCAAAAATAAATAAATAAATAAAAAGGGATGTAGTTTATGGGCAGAACTCATGCCTTACGTGTTGAGGCCCTGGGGTCGATCCTTGGCACTGCATTTTAATATATATATATATATGTATATATATATATTGCTTTTTGAGTCACACCCGGCAATGCACAGGGATTACTCCTGGCTCTGCACTCAGGAATCATCCCTGGCGGTGCTCAGGGGACCATATGGGATGCTAGGAATGGACCAGATTGGCCGCGTGCAAGGCAAATGCCCTACCTGCTGTGCTATTGCTCCAGTCCCTGGCACTGCATTTTAAAAGTTTTTTTTTTTTAAAAAAGGTCTTTTCCTGAGCACCGCCAGGAGTAATTCCTGAGTGAAGAGCCAGGAGTAACCCCTATGCATTGCCGGGTGTGATCCAAAAGGCAAAAATAAATAAAATAAAAATTAAAAAAAGGTCTTTCTGTACTACCCAGAACAGAGTCCATACAATGCAATGCTATATGTTCTCCCTTGTACTTGAAGGGAATTAGGAAGCTTTTAGTGTCCAGAACCCTTGATGTCCTGCATATGGAGGAGGAGGTCCTCAAATCCCTGGTAGCAGGATCCACTTAGAGGCACAAACCTTGGAGCAGTACCACCACACATAGTGGTGGCATCTACATCAAAAATCTGGAGAGAACTCGAGAGAAACTTCTGCTGGAAGCTCATGCCATTGTTGTCATGATCACCTGGCTGGTGCCAGTGTGTTCCCGTCCAGCAACACTGGCCAGGGGGCTGTACTAAGATTCTGCTGCCATGGGAGCCACTTTCATTGTTGCCACTTCACTCCTGGAACTTTCACCAACCAGATCCAGGCAGATTTCCAGGAGCTGCGACTTTTGTGCTTACCACTCACCTCTCACAGAGGCATCCTATAATGACCTGCTTCATGGCTCTGTGAAACACAGTCCTCCCCTATGTTATATGGACATTGCCATCCTTGAAACAAAGGAGCTCACTTGGCAGGCCATAAATGGGTGCTGGTCTGTGCAGTGCTGAGGTACCATCTCCCGTGAACACCCGGGGAAGTCATGCCTGATCTCTCCTAAAGAGCTACTGAGATGGAAAAGGAAGAGCAGCTGTGGCTGGAAAAGCTGTATGGCCAGAGTGAATGAACTGCTCCAGCTCCTGAGCCCACTGCTACTCAGGTTGAGGTTGCACACTGCACTAAAGGGGTGCAGATGCCTTCTCTGTTAAAATCCAGCAGTTCCCTTCTGCAGATAGGAGTGCTCAGCCAGTCAAACACACTGATCTGTGGCTTCCACTGCTCAGGCCACTGAACCGGTAGAAAGCACCTCTGAATGGCTGTTCTTCCTTAGGCTTTTGCTTTTCTTTGGTGTGTGTGTGTGTGTGTGTGTGTGTGTGTGTGTGTGTGTGTGTGTGGAGTGCTCCCAAGTAGTGAGCAGAGTGCTCAGGGAACCACTTCTAGTGATGTGTTGCCAACTGGGCTGGATGGCTCAGAGCCGGACCCAGTTGCTGCTTAGGCCCTCATTTGCCATATAGTATGGGTAGTGCCAACCTGACAATTTTTTTTTTTGCTTTTTGGGTCACACCCGGCAATGCACAGGGGTTACTCCTGGCTCATGCACTCAGAAATTACTCCTGGCGGTGCTCGAGGGACCATATGGGATGTTGGGAATTGAACTAGGGTCCGCGGTGTGCAAGGCAAACACCCTACCCGCTGTGCTGTTGCTCCAGCCCCCAGCCTGACAATTATGAAAGGCCTCCAGGGTTTTAGTCCCTCACGGTACTCAGTGGAGTCACATGGTGCTGAGGAGCAAATTTGGTTGTGTGCATGTTTTGCCCTAACCCTGTGCTAGCTCCCTGGCCTCTTAATGAGTACAGTTAATGAATGTTGATGAGCTTTTTAGTTTTTAAGAAAATTTAATCAATCAATAGTAATAAGGAACTATTGAATAAATAGAAATAAGGGAATATGAAATATGGAATAATTATGTAATAAAGTATTCCACTGTATGCTCTTAGACCACAAATTAAAACGATATTCCATTAGAACATGACTATAGAGCAAATGAAATTCCATACTATATGGCAAATGAGAATTTTAATGAAAACATTTATAAGGAAAAATGTCCAGTGACTAGATTAGAAGGTTAATGTAGATAACTGATCAGACCAAAGAATGATTCCGAGGGAGGATATTCTGCATTAAGAACTTTAGATGATACAGTACCTTAAGAAAAATTTGGAAAACCTTCAGATAAGATGCTTCAACATGTTTATGTATAATAGTACATGATTATCCTGGATGCATTCAGTAGTCTAACTACACATTCTAGTTTCATTTATTTTGTGACTTGTATCTAGATGAGCTAAAGAAAAAATTTAAAACATTTAAAATGTGGTATTACTGCTCATGAAACATGTATGTGCAATAAAAATCTCTTGTCATTGGGTAGGAATGTCCAGCTGGAGTACTGCTCACATCTAATAACCCATTATATGTGAAACAACTAATCAGACAAGACTATGGACACTAAATAGCATAATAGGCAGATGAAATTTTGGTCTTAAGGTAATGATGGTCAAGCATTAAAACAAACTCTACTTAATCACACAATTTAAATGTATACCTGCCAGATATTACACATCACAATGACTAAACGTGCATATATCTTCAAAATTTTTTCATGCTTATTCAATAATCTTGGCATGAACATTTGACAGAATGATTTCATCAGACTTCAGGGATTATAATATTGAATATCACTCTGGAAACACTCATAAAGCATATAAAGATATAACCTTTCTTCAAATACGCCAGGTTTATAAAAATTCACTTATTTCACCAAAAAAAGACTACTTCACAAATTAGCTCTTTAAAATTACCTTTAAGTGTCATTTTTATCATGCATGGAAATCTAATTTAGCTTATAAATACTTATTTTCAGGAAAACTTTTTCAGAAACATGTAAAGTATTTTATGTATTATTCTTGGCAATAACCATACTTCCTTGTGTATGGAAAATTATTAGTATTTTATAAACTTTGACATTTCTTCAAGTTTCTAACAAGTGTTTGAAAAGTTATCTAATACATCTCGAATGTTTTCATTATATTAGCAAGTTAAAAAGACAAGTTCCTATGTTTCAATGATTACAATGGCTACAAAGTATATGTGTTTGGAATTCAAGACATTTGAAATGTAGTTTTAATAAAAGTCAAAGGCTGATATATGCCATATTATGTTTATAAGTGCGTGAATAGCTTCATTTTATGCCTTCCAATATTTTCTTATTTGTATAATGTTCAAGTTAAATATAGAACAATTGTATGGAGTCTATTCACTATCAACAAAATCTACAAACAGCCCACATATAGTATATTTAACTTTTTAATTTTTAAAAATTTGTTATTTATTTTTATAAAGTGGTTCACAAATGTTTGATTACATTTAATATTTGAACACCAATCCCACCACCTTATGCCTTCCCACTACCATATTTCCATCCTGAACCCTAAAACCCTGCCCCCAAAGCAGAACTGAAATAATTTATTTTGTATTGCTTGTTATGATAATTCACTAAGAATGAGACAAGAAGAGATTAGTAACATGTTAAAGATTGATCCTTGTGTGCATATGTGTGTGTGTGTGTGTGTGTGTGTGTGTGTGTATTTCCCCCTAAGTGTGGTTGCTGTAAACCCCATCAAATGTGGTTTGCTACTCTTGGTATATTAGTGGTGTAAAGTACGAGATGTCCAGGAATAGATTCACTCATGGGTGAGGCCTGTCTAAGCGTGTGGAGAGCGGCTGTGAGCCTGGCGGCGGTTGAGTTCTGGACGTTTTCAGCTCCCGGCATTGGTAGTATATTTAACTTTTAAGTTGCTTTTTATTCTAAAGTGATTCACCCACAATTTTTAGTCTTCACATAAATCAGGGTAGTTTGGATGATTTCTAGCTATAAGCTGAACTAGTGTAAATCTCCTTCAACATTAAAAAAGCTCGCATTCTTGTGGAACCTTCATCAAGGTTACACCAGAAAACTTTTCCTGTTGTATCAGATACTGGCAAAACATTTAATGTCTGTGGAGATGGGCGACAAAGGCAGTTAAGGCCTCTACAGATTCTAGAACTTAAGTTGACCAAGTGTTCTTTATATGCCACTAAATGAAGCTGCAATGAAAAAGAGATGATACTAAAAGCTAGTTAAAGCTTAAATCCCCGTCTGCCTAAGAAGTTTAATGTTCACCACCTATACTCTTGAGCTAAAGATCAAAATCTTGGATTGATGACTAAAACTTCATTCTTTGACTTGAGTAATAAACATTTTAAGTCTAAACAAGTCTGCTACCATGAAAGTATCACTAGATTTAGAACTGTAATTTTGACTTTGCTGACACACTTCCTTTGGATGAAGCACAGCTTGCTTTCCATTCTGCCAGTTTCCCATCAGTCTTAAACATTTTGTGGAGTGTGCCAAGAGTACAAGGTCCTGACTTCTTTTTACCTGGCTTATTTATCAGGCTTGGTTTGCAGTGTGCCACCTTGAAGGGTGAGGTAATGTCTCCATTGAGACAAAGAGTAGGCTCAGTTACTCTTGCTCTAAAATGTTGGGTCCTTCATAAAGCAGCCTACTGCTTCTGCAGGCACCTCCAGCCCTTACTTGGGCTTGGGGACAGACACGTAGTACGCTGATGTTATGACTGCTGCGTTGGCTGTAAGGAGCCAAGTCTTTCATCTCTGGTCCAGAATCTTGTGTCTCCTCTTAGCTTCCACGTGGGAGAATTATAAGGATCATTTTATTTCTCTCTCTGCTTAAAGAAAACAGTTTTGCATCATCTGATGCCTGATGTTTCTTATCTCTGATCTAGTTTCCTAGTTATTCATTACAAAACGAGTCCAATCTTGGTGACCTTATCATGCCTAGAAGTAGAAATTTAGGGCACTATATATTTTGTTTTGGTTTATACTTATCTCTAAAAATTTATCATTTTGGGCCAGAACGATAGTATAGCAGGTAGGACATTTGCCTTGCATGAGGCCGACCCAGGTTTGATCCCTGGTATCACATATGGAATATGCACTGCTAGGGTGATTTCTGAGTGCAGAACCAGGAGTAACCCCTGAGCATCATTGGGTGTGACCCAAAAAACCAAAAAAATAAAAATTAAAGAAAATAAAAATAAAACTTCATCGTTGTCTGTTTTCCTTTCCATGCACGAAGTATATAAACAGCTTTCAAAGTCTCTTGCTGTCAGCAACTAATATTTGGAGCTTTGAGGATTTATTTTTGCTTATTGTCTCTTTGTTTTTCTTTCTCATATTTGTGTTTCTGTTTATTGTTGATTCTATGTGAGTAATGTATTTGCAGAACCTTTGGTCAAAATCATTTGAGACCAAGAGTAACAGGCTTTTCGATGATCTCTAGTGACCCCATCCTTGTGTAGACTCCTTTGTGGAAAGTGAGTGGAACTTAGTTCCTCAATTCTGACTAATAAATGGGAACTAATATTATGGCACTTTCCAGATTAAGTTACAAGGTAATTTCTCCCTTTCTTGTTCTTGGATGCCATGTTCTGGGAGAAGCTATAATGTGAGCAGCTCCATGGAGAAATCTACATGGTGAGAGAACTGAAACTCTACTGATAGTATTGTGCAAATTCAGACCCAGGCAGAGTGTAAGTGGCCTGGGTATAGTCTGTTGGAAGCTGTGAGCTGGAGCCACTAAGCTTTGCTCTTTCCAGATCCCTGGTGTGTAGAAACTGTGCAATGATTCATATATATATATATGTATATATATTTAAAATTTTAAACAACTGTTTGAAATGAGTGTGGCCATTCTTCACCAACACAGCAATAAAATCTTGAAATAGTAAGATCTGTTTGCTTCTGCCAGTTGCTGGGCTGTGTGGGTATATCCAGGGCACCACGGTCATGCAGATATAAACTTGGAAACGTAAAAGATCCCGTGCTGATTTACAACCTTTCTGGGCCACCCGTAGTTCATTGTGACCCTGAAGGGACAATGCTTAGAGCCAGACTTCTGCCCATAGTGACAGAATTGAGCAGGGCTCTCCTTAACCACCATAGGCCCTATATACTAGCACCCTAGTGCTTGGAATATTGTTGTCAGTCCTTCTCTGTCTCTCACCCTTCCTGTTCGACTTCTGCAGTTGGTATGTATCCCAGGGAAAGCAGAGCTTCTGGATTTAGAGTCTGCTAACTTGAATTTCTTTCCAAATCATCATCCCAGGAAATCTTCACTGCAGAGTGAGCTTCCTGATGCCTTTTAGACGAGGATTCTTAAACATTTGTCAAACTTCCTTGCTGACCTTTAAGAACTGACTGAAATTATATGGTCTTCCATTATTGGAGATAGAATTGAAACTCCACCATCCTTTCTCTTTCAGAGAAATAAAAAGCCACGAAGTTTCTTTTTGCACATATCTAAGTCTCAAGGTATATTCAGAAGCAGACTCCAATAAGGTACCTTATTGAATGCTGTGATGATTCTATATATATGCCAACCAATACTTTGGAAGGTGCTTTTCTGATCATCCAGCCGATTTGACGGCATATAAATTTCACTTGGTGAGCTAGTGTTCCAGTTTTCATGGACTGGCTAAAAGCTGTTAAATCTTATGTTGATTTAGGTAGGGTTGCATCTTGATGTCACCAGTGTAATAGGGAGCTAGCTAGCATATTTCCTAATATAAATTTCTATCTCTGGATATTTGTTATCCTATGCAAAGTTTCTTGACAGTTTTTGTTTTGATATATGAATTTCTGCAAAGAAGTAAATTGGTTGAGTTCCAGCTACAAATCACATGGAATATATTGTCCCTGCTAATAGTCATGTGTGAATTAATGCTTGAGAATATTGAGATCTTCTAGTGGGGGATAGCCTGTGTACTATTTTAAAGGGTATATTTATACAGTGCACTAATCTAAGAAAAAAATGCAGAAAAAAACATAGCAGCATATCAAAGTTCCTGTGTGTGTGTGTGTGTGTGTGTGTGTGTGCGCGCGCGCGCGCTCACACACTTATCATTATACAGATTGCTTGGAAGGATACAGAAAACCGTGAGGAAAGGAACTGAAGATTTAATATAAAATGACAATTACCTTTTCTGTGTGTACAATCAATTCGTTGACATTCTGCTTATTTGGACCTCCACAGAGGTGCTGGGGGTTCCCAGGGTTATATCCGATGTTGCTTAGTATGTTACACTGTACGCGGATTGAATCCAGTCCTTTGTGCATGCCAGGTCTCTGTTCCTGCACTTTGATATTTGTAATGATTTTTTTTTTATCATTACATATATTTCTTTCAAATGAACTAATTTGACCTAATTGAATCAGAATCAGAACCTGGCAAGCTCGGCAGAGCCTGGCAAGCTACCCGTGACATATTCAATCTGCCAAAAACAGTAACAATAATGGGCCTTCGCATGGGAGCCTTGTGGAGAGCAGGTATGAGCCGGGGGTGTGGGGGTGACTAAAACCTCATGGGAAGGGGGGCGTT
>JAOXYA010000005.1:10666394-10677383 GCA_028565675.1 Sorex palustris | reverse complement strand
AGTAACGTCTCCATTGGAGACTTTGTTGTTACTGTGTTTGGCATATCGAATACGTCATGGGGAGCTTGCCAGGCTCTAAACTATATAATCAGTACAGTGTGATATTAGCAAGTTGATAGGCATATAGATCAGTGGAACAAAAGAGAGTCAAGATACATGTTATCAATTGATATTTGATGAGAGTCCTGAAGTGATTTATAGGGAAAGTGTAGTCTATTAAAATTAGTGTACGTGTACAAGGGAAAATATCTCTACCTCTAACTTATTTTTTTCAATGTACTAAAAGTGATAATGGCTTGTAGATTTAAGGCAAGTGATAAAACTATGAAACACCTAGAAAAATATAGAAAAGAAATTATAAGACATTGGGGTAGGCAAATATTTGTTGGGAAGAAAAAAGCCTACAAGAAAATACTTTATACATTGCACCAAAATTAAAAGCTTCTGAATTTACAAGTACAATACTGTATAAATGAAAAGGAAAGTAATAATCTTAGAAATTTTTGGAATATTTAATTAAAGAACCTGAATCCAGAGTAGATATATTAAATTATTCTAACAAGTCAATAAGACAAAACAACCCTCCAAAATGAGCATAAGATTTGAATAGATCACAACATAACACCCAGATACTATTATAAAAAATGCATGAACATATGAAAAGATGTTTCACATCATTAAAGAAAGACAATGTGTGTTTAATTTGCTCTTCCTGTTTTCATCAGGAGACTGTTTTACTGATGAGCAGAGAGATGGTAAAAATTATTGAAGTATATGAAATCAACAGTTGGTCAGGCTGCCTAAAATCCTAGAAAGACTTAAACAATAGCCTTTAAAAATAATACAAACTTGAAAATGTATTGGACTTCTTCAAGAGATCACCAGAAGTCTAAGGTCGTGTGCAAATAACAAAAAAGGTGGAAAAAAAGAGTGAAATTAAATACAAATGAATGAAATATAGGAATGTAAGCTATAATTATTGTAGAATACCACCAGGTTTAAGGCAAAGACTAATTTAAAATAAAATTAGTATATGCAAATTAATTAATTTTTTTTGGTTACACCCAGCAATGCACAGGGGTTACTCCTGGCTCATGCACTCAGGAATTACTCCTGGCAGTCCTTGGGGAACCATATGGGATGCTGGGAATCGAACCTGGGTTGGCCGCATGCAAGGCAAATGCCCTATCTGCTCTACGATGGCTCCAGCCCCCCTGCAGCTTGCTTATTTTATTCAATTATTCATATTTTATCTTTTTTTTCTTTTTTGCTTTTTGGGTCACATCCAGCGATGCATGGGGGTTACTCCTGGCTCTGCACTCAGGAATTACTCCTGGAGGTGCTTGGGGGAAGATATGGGATGCTGGGAATCGAACCCAGGTCAGTCATGCGCATAGTCCTACCCGCTATGCTATTGCTCCAGCCCCTCATCTTTTATCTTTATTCATTTCTTTGGGGGCCAATCCAGCAGTGCTCAGGGGGTCCTCCTGTCTCTGTGCTTAGGGCATCACTCCTGGCAGTTGAACCAGATGCAGTGCTGGGAATTGAACCAGGTGGGCTGTGTGCAAGCCAAGTGGCCTCTACTAGTCCCGGGCACCTTGCAAGCTCATTCCAGCCTGAAAGCGAGTCTTTGGGGAGAAGCGAGACTGGTGACTGTGCCCAAAACAACCTCTCTGACTTCTTCTTATGGGTCCAGTGCCAGTAATGTGAAGCCCCAGGGGAGAGACAGGGCCCCAAAGGCCTCACAGCAACTTAGACACAAAGCAAGAAAAAGTACAGAGGGGAGGAGAAGTCACAAAAGAAACCACCTCCCTCCTTTTTTCAAGGAGGGGGTCACACCCCAGCAGTGCTCAGGCCTTACTCCTGGCTTTACATTCAGGACTTGCTTCTGCCGGGCTCGGGGGACCCTTTGGGATGCGGGGCATGGAACCCCGGTTGGTTGCATGCAAGGCAAATCCCCTACCTACGGTACCATCTCTCCAGCTGCAGGAAGACCCCTTTTATTTTATTTCTTTATTTATGTCATTCCTCTCAGAGAGTCCGGCAAGCTACCGAGAGTATCTCGCACGCACAGCAGAGCCTGGCAAGCTCTCTGTGGTGAATTCGATATGCCAAAAACAGTATCAACAAGTTTCACAATGGAAATGTTACTGGTGCCCGGTCAAGCAAATTGATAAACAGGGGGAGCACAGTGCTACAGTGCCGTACTAATGAGGAGATGATTTGTATTATGATCATTTTAAGTTTTTCAATGGGAGCTGGTTAGTGTTCGCAAGAGAAAGGTCTGTGGGAACATTTGATGCTTCATCGTGAAGAATCTGGAAGCTATTATGGATACTGGAATCATATCCACCCTAGAATCCTGGGTTTCACACCTTCATGACTTTATTTATTTATTTATTTTGCTTTTTGGATTCCACCTACCAATGCAAAGGGGTTACTCCTGGCTCTCCACTCAGGAGTTACTCCTGGCAGTGCTCAGGGGACGATATGGGATGCTGGGAATCAAACCCGGGTTGGCTGTGTGCAAGGCAAATGCCTGACCCTCTGTGCTATCACTCCAGCCCTGTCCTTCATGACTCTTTGAACCTGGTAATGGAGTTGACACATCTGTCCTACCAAGCATTAATGAGGCAATGTATATAAAGAGTAAAACCAGTCACGTCTATAGGATAGCTTGAAAAATATTTGTAATCTTACCATTTCAGCATTGGTAAGTTTTAGAATTGATTCTTTTAAACTTAAGTTATATAATCAATGAACTACCTACCAATCAACCACATCATAAAACCCAGATACTATTTTATGGTGCAAAGATAGTTGATCTCTGTGCTGAAATTGTGAGAGAAGTAGAAAGTCAGGAGAATATAGAGACTATAATGGGACTTACCGGGTTAGTGATAATAGAAAAAAATGTGTTGGGTAACCGGGTAATAAAGGAAAATGAAGAATAAAGGAAAATACATGAGTTAGATATTTGAAAAGTCATGTCTAAGTGCAGTTCTTTGCAGTTCTTACAGCTGGAGACACCTGGAAGTAGAATTATGGTGTGGGAGATTTGGCCCTGAAAGTAATCTTAGGGGTTATCATATGTGTTGCCTCTGCAAGAGTATTTCTGAAAAGGAGTGACCCCCTCCCCCCATCCTCACACCAGGCAACCCAGTCTTCAATAAATGGCTTCAATTATTATGCTCTGGACTTTGAGCTTGGTCTCTGTTATCGGTCAGTTGCATGATTTTGAATATCTTTCCTGAGCTCATTTTCCTCAGTTTTATAATGGTACTTACATCATAAACTTCTTTTGAAGAACTCATACCGAGACAGTACTTAGAAAACTTTGTGTAAGGCAATACCAAACATTAACTACTAATTGCAGGATTATCGTTCTGGGGAATCGAGGAGAGGATTTCTGTGTAAAGGTGGGATGTTGGAATGATCTTTACAGGTGGGATGATGAGCTCTTCTACTTCTGTGTTTTGGGAGGTTCAGCATATTGGGAAACATTCTTTTACAAGATGTGTGGCTTTTTGGAAAGTGACATCCAGTCCTGATTATATTCTCATGTCCCAAAAAGATATTGAAATGATAAGCCTCATTGAGATATGGTTTCACATGAGCTTTCAGACCAATAAAATCACTTGTAGATGAGACTCGCATCTTTTTTTAATCTGAATAAAAAAATTAGTCATAGCAATTTATAATACTGTTAATGTTTTCAGAATTCAGTGCCTGTACACCACATGCACCACCAGTTCCAGCTTCTCTCCACCGCAATCTCTTGGACTTACATCTTTCTACCAAGTCTTTACCCAGTACCTGGGTCATTTTCCACCTGTGAAAATAGTTTCCTCACTATTTACTCTTGGTGAGGAAAAGTGATGCTTTAGGTTCCCACCTCCCCAAATGTTGTACTAAATATGAAGGGCAATCCACATGCTCTGAGATTTTTTTTAAGAACATCTTGACTAATAAATCTAGATTCAACTACAATTCAATATATTGTTATTGAACACATAGTGATGTAAGACTTGTGCTAAGCAGTAGAAATCATTTACAGTCCAAATAAAATCCTTTTTTAAAATGTCTGATCTAGACATGTACTATTACCCACTGCTCTCTGATATAACACCTCTAAATATTTTTAATTTTGGACTAAGGTGAGCATGTCTCATGGCCATGGTTGTAGTTAGCTTTATTTTGAGTAGGTAGTTCTGTTTCTGGGGGAGTTTGCAGGTTGGCAGGTGTTATGGATATTTAGATTACTTAAATCTTTGATTTTTTTAAAGGTCAGTCTGTGGTTTGCTCTCATTACACAGCTTTGAGAGAAAATACAGTACTTACAAAGCCCTCTAGAGTCTAGACTTGGGTTATTCTTTGCATCAAATTTGATGCATGAAAGAAAATACCGAGCATAGGCCAAATTCAGGGTGGTGGGGGAAAAGATTTCACCTCTCCTAAGAAAAACTGCAAGTTCACATTGCACAGAGCATAGGAAACTATATAGGGGCAGTCGCGATGCAGTAGTCCGATAGATGAGAAATGTCAATATAGACCTTTTTATTGAGTCAGAGAATCAGATATTCTGCAAGACGTTATAGAGATTAACCATATTCATTTTACAAATCTTAGATATAACAGAGAGTTGAGCCACACTCAAAGCAGGGGAGATCTGTCAGTTGTACTTTATTAGTGTTCCCAACAGATATTTAATAAGTGGACAAATATATTAAAAATTTAAATAGCGGATGATATTAATTATAAAGTTAGTGTCCATAGCAATTTTACCAAAGGCACCAGAGTAAATAGGCAGCAATGTGGGTATTCTAAAAGTATGAAGATTAATTATATAGTGTGAGAATCAAGGATTTCTGTTTACAGATAAGGAGTTAAACTCTCCTAGCAGCTCTAGAGAAGACTTTTGAATTAATGGCTAATTTCAAACAAAGCATTTAATGTCACTACTTGAAATGTTTCAGTAATAATTCAAATGGTTTAATTCTAAGCCACTTATGATTAAATTTCAAATATGCTAAGGTATTATTAGACATTTATAGGAAAAATCATTTTCCCCCCTGCAAATTAAATGTTCTTCTTTGACAACGATTCACATTATAATGGGGGTTCTTGTTTCCTTTTAATTATAACCCAAACACTTATATAGATAAAGTAGCAATACGATCACTATTTCATTTTGGAGCCAGTTATTACCGAAATGCAAAATATCTCAATCCCTAGCCCTCTCCCCCTCCCCCCAGGTTTTCTTTTTAATCCCATAAAAGCATCTGTCTTTGATTTCAAGTGGAATACCTGCTGTGCAGGATGCAATGCAAATCCAATTTGTGTGTAACAAAACCAAATGGGCTGAAATGAACTCTGCATTTTAAAGATGTTTTTGTTTAATCATCGCCATCACTCGTCTTTAATGAAT
The DNA here is from genome assembly GCA_028565675.1 of Sorex palustris. NCBI lineage: Eukaryota > Metazoa > Chordata > Mammalia > Eulipotyphla > Soricidae > Sorex > Sorex palustris. Next base: position 10,671,955 of record JAOXYA010000005.1, on the reverse strand, counting down.
GCATAATCAAGTTAAACTTCAGGCAAGAAATGGAATGGCTCTTCTTAAAACCGAGAAAGCAAATTCCTGTGATATCCCTCCTTGCTGGCCTATCTGTCTCTTGTTCGTGTGTTGGCAGGCAAGAAAGAAGGATTTTTAAACGTGGGTTATAGCAGACTGTTGAGAATCATGGGGCGAGCAGATGCACTGCTCATTTCTTATGCTCCCTGCAACGCCCTCAGATCATTCTAGAGCAGACAGTGAGGATGTTGGATGCCCAGGTTCTCGTGTGAGCCCCCTCTTCCCTCTCATCTCCAGGAGTGCAGCAGGATGGTAATGTATTTTGGTTGTTTAGAAGATGCATCATGACGCATTCCTGGGCAAACTTCCTCTAGCCAAAACATGAATGTCGGCTAGCCCAAATGCAAAGTTTCTTCTGGGCAGTGATGCTTCAGTCATTCTCTCAGGAGAATCGCCGAAGACCTCTAGTATCAGATGCCTTTTGGATCATCAGAAGAGTGAGCAAAGAGATTAGTTGCAGGTTATGAACTGAGGGAAGGGAATGTTCTAGAATAATGGGCCCTGACAGACCATCTAATTTCTTCATTTCACAGATGAGGGAGCCGAGTTTAAATGGGCGCTGCGGATTGTGAGGTGAGCTGGTCCGTGGTTGTGGAATGGGAACTGGGATGCTGTCTCTGACTCCTTGCACCACTCTACACTGTGTGTTTCTACAAAACGGAGATGACAGACATCAAAAGACAGTACATTCTAGAATAATTGTTAGGCAATGCTCTGTCTGCACGAGCTTTGCTTCCAAGGCAAGTGTGGCTGGCTGGAGGGTTGGAGCCAATATATTGTGAATTCAATGCATGATCTCGGGGTTTTATAAAAAAAAGGTCTAGTGCAGGATTTTATTTTGTCAATCACGTTTAATGAGTAAGAATTGGAATTGATTTTATTTATTGCAAAGATCCAGTTTCCCCAACTTATTTGGCCAATCTTCCCCACATCAGAAAAAGAAATGTCACTTAGCATACATTCTCCCTCCCCCCTAGAAATTTAGCGTCTTTAAGCAAAAAAATTGAAAGCACCACCCCCTCCTCTCCTGCCCTTTGCATTACACTGCAGGTTTCTACTGCTCACTTGACAGCCGGCCATCTTCCATCTTCTTGTATTGTTTATAGACCAGGGAAGAAATACTGGGGTATGCAATGGGATCATAAAATCTGTGATGGAGGGAGTCCACCCCTGCTGTTAGGCCTAAAATTCCAACACTGGAAACTGATACTTGTTGTGTTTTTGGTTTTTTGGGTCATCCCAAGATGATGCTCAGTGACTTCTCTATGCTTAGGAGTGATCCCTGGGGATACTCAGGGGATGGTGTGTGCTAGAGATTTGAACCCTGATGCAAGCAAGAGCCTTACCACATGTGCTATCTCTCGGACCCAGAAGGATAATATCAAGTGGTCATAAGGTCTGGTCTTTTTTTAAGATAAAACCTCTGGAAGGTATGACACTGTGAAACAGCTTCTTCCCTTCATCTTTAACTTTATAAAAGTTCATCATTTTCTGATGATGAGGAGCAACTCACTGGGAACAGGCTTGTGCGATTTTGTTCACTGCTAAGTTCTGATCATTTCCAAGAAGGTTAAGGAGTGCTGGAGACTGGCCTACAGGGCAAGCCTGTTAGGACCTGTAATGAGCCTCGTGAAACAAGGAAACAGACCAAGACTAAGACTTAGGTAAGATGCATCTCACCACAACTGCTCTGAGGGTGCTTCCTGCTTCCCGAGTTAACCCTAACTCTAACCCTAACCCAACCACATCAGTTCCAAAGCCTTATTCTATAAGCTCTTTGTCCTTGATCCATTTGCTTCTCTAACACCTTTAACTGTCTTATTCAAATGGGCATTTGGATATTAAGTTTTAGATGGTTTTAGAATTTACCAGTTGATAGGAAGAATCATAACGAGCACAGTAATTAAAATAGCTTCTAGGAGACTAACGTGTTCATACTATTTGAGTTTGGACAAATAGTATGTCATGTCATGTCTCAAATACTACCATCTACTTTCAACAACATCACATCTAAGGAGGCACAGAGCAGATGACTTTTTTCTTCACTGAAAAATTTGAACTCGTAATTTGTACTAACAGCTGTCATCAGACCTCTTGGTCCTTCAATTTTTCATTTCCCCTCTTCCTACCCAAAGCAGATAACTTAATACCGGTATCTTGTGACTAACCCTCATCCATGAAAAAGTAAATGGGCTAAGTCAAACAGTTCAGAATTTCAGATTTTATTTCTTTAAAGAAATTAATATCATCATGTAATCTGATTTAATGTGGTTGGTAAGCCTGAGCATGCACTATAAACCAGGAATAAAAAAAAAGAAAGAAAACTATAAGAGATATGCTTGCCAATTGGAAAACAAATAAAGCCTACAGGCCAGAGGTATAGTACAAAGCAGTTTTAGTTAGTCCTTCCCCTGTTTCAATCCTCAGCATCATAAATAGTCCCCCAGTCACCAGCAGGAATGATCCCTAAGCAAAGAGTCAAGAGTAAGCCCTGAGCACTGCCAATGTGGCCTCCCCACCAAAAACAAAACAAAAAAAAAACCAAACAAAATCAAAGTGTTACCCAAAGGTTCCATGTATACTAATTTAAGTATTGCTGAAACTTAAAAACTGCATAATATCCTTTGCAACACAAGTTTTTTTTTTTTGTTTTTTTTTTTGTTTTAATCAACTCCTGTCATTATGTGGGATGATTCGGTTGTTATCCACCGCTGTGGCCACTGGATGTCCCCACTCTTCCTCAAATGCAGCTGAGGCATCCCTTAACGGGCAGTTAGAAAAACAATGCATTTTCCAGGAAGCCTTCAGAAAGAACCTGCAATGGTCCTGGGGTGCTGAAGTGGAGGGCTGATTCCTGGTCCTGGCAGGGAGCACTGAAAATGGTGACGAAGAGCTGGAGGCACTGTGGCAGGAGTTCTTAGGGTGGTATCACTTTGTGTCCTTGCATCCTGCCTTCTGTAAAGCTCTCCAACATCTCCATCTTCTAAATAGCTCTTTAAAGGAAGTAAGTCTAAAGCAACTGCTATTGTGATTCCTGTCTTTGAAACCAGTGTGAGTTGGAAAGGGAGATAACTTGAGGGTATGTCAACATTGCAAAATCCACGAAAAAATGCTTCCTAGAAAAAAGAAAGGATAGGGGCATCTTTTACTTGGTAGAAACTCTTGAGTTCTGCTCACTTATTCATTCTCAGTGGTGGTATTTAACCAGGTGACAGTGAGAGAACACTGGACTCGAGTTACAAGACTGGCAGCAGATCTTATTTCTCTTCTTCACATGCTCTGTGACATCCAACCAGCGAGGTTTATTCACCTGACTCATAGGTCCTATTTGTTAAGAGGGAATGATGGTAATGTCCTCAGATTTGCTGAGAAGCTTGATGATACTTTATAAATATGCAAGAGCCTAGGAGTTTGTGGTTACAGAATAAATGTCAAATATGGTAGGAATTTGGAAGGCAATTTAAAATGAAAAAGGGAACCTAAGTCTTAAGAAGAAGCTCTAGTTAAAGGCGAAAAAAGATTTCATTTTGCTTGCAACATATTTTACCATCTACTCAGAATTCATGAAATTTGCTTAAGCATATTAACTGTCCTTTATCATCTCATAAGGAGAATTATGCACAAACACTGATGACTTCATATTGGGCCGGAGAGATGGTAGAACTGACTTGAGTGCATGGTTTGAATCTGGGGATACCTAGGTTTGACTCCTGGTACCAGATGGTCCCTGTGCATTGCCAACAGTAAACCCTGAGCACAGAGATAGGAGCAGCCCTAGACTCCATCAGATGTTGCTCTCCCTACTCCCTTCCTCCACCATCCCCCCCCCCAAATAAAACCTTTGAGGATGAAAACTTCTTATGAGAAAAATGCTGCAAGTACTTAGGCGATTCTTTTTATTTTGTATTTTATGGGGTTTTTTATTTTTTATTTTTTGTTGTTGTTTTTGGGTCACACCTGGACGTGCTCAGGGTTTACTCCTGGCTCTGTGCTCAGGGGACCATGTGAAATGTGGGGAATTGAACCTGTGCAAAGCAAAAGCCCTACCCTATGCACTACGGCTCTGCCCCTACTTGGGGGGATTCCTAAGGATCTTCTAGGAAGAGAATGGAGTAGCAATGAACTGAGCCTTAGGGAAGCACAGAACACACTGGAAAGTTGAAGGAAGGACATTTGCGTCATCAGTCACGTGTGCACGTGGAGGCAGCTGGAGGGGACCTCGCAGTGGTGGCTGGACACTGTTCAGAGTTGCTGTTTGCAGCAGGCGGAGTCTGAGGAAGGGAAATTTTCCTCTTTAGGAGACTCTATCAGGTGCCCAAGTGAAGCCTCGTGCCGCTCATTCTGTTCTACCACTAGACTATTTTATTTTCATTCGGGGAAAACAGTTAAACTTGCTTGTAACTAAGGAGCAGTCCTGGCATGCAATTCCTGCTGGGAAACAGCCCTGGCGCCCCCTCAGCTGAAGGAGCTCGCGCCTTCCAAGCATGGAGGAGCAGGCGAGTAATTAGAGTTTCCCTGCCAAAGAGGAAGAAGCTCAGTCCTCCTCCTCGTGTGTGTGTGTGTGTGTGTGTGTGTGTGTGTGTGTGTGTGTGTGTGTGTGTAGGGAGTGCTGGGGGAGTTATTCCTTACAGTAACTTCTATATAACTTATCAAGAAAGTATCCGCTAGAACTCTTGCCATTGGCAACTTGAATAGAAGTTAATTCAAGCCATATATGTCTGATGAAATGTCTGAGACTAAGATTCAAAGGCTTTTATTAGCTTTGGGTTTGGTTGAGAGCGATGCTAAACTTGGTCGAGAGGTTTGGTGGTTTAGGAGTTGGGTGGATGCAGAAATCATCTAATCAGGGTCCATAGTGAAGGCAAAACTCATGTAAATTGTCATTGATTAGCCCATTGGGAGCTCTTATTGACTATTATATAAAAAGAATACACACCCAATGTGACCATGCCAGATGTGGGATTCAGTAAATTATAGGCTGTTCTGCCTTTTTGATGATTGTAAGATACAGACTTTGAGTTAACCCCAAACTGGGGTAAATCTCATTGATGTTTTCCTTTTTTTTTTCTGAAATTAATCTAATGTTGTGATTATACATTTGGCACTTTTATTCATTTAAGAAATGTCCATAAAAAATAATATCTTCCATTGTGAGTGAGTGTGAGGGCCTTTGAAGTTTGTTTTCTAGTAATCTTGACTTTATCCAGAATGTTTACTCATTCTCCCTGTTACTGAGCTATTTATTGGTAAGTAGGAGGACACTGAGTAAGTAAGGACAGGGTAAGAGTAGAACTGCAAAGCCAAGTTGGCTCTTTTGAGACCTCAACTGTAACCTAATCAGCCCTAATCAGTTGAATGAACCCATCACAATGTTTAATTTGAGTGCAAAGTTGTGTGTGCATGTGTGTGTGAGAGAGAAATGGGATAGGGAAGAAAAGGAGGAAGAGAGAGAGAGAGAGAGAGAGAGAGAGAGAGAGAGAGAGAGAGAAAAAGGGAATGTG
>JAOXYA010000005.1:10600289-10612760 GCA_028565675.1 Sorex palustris | reverse complement strand
TGAGATGAGTTTCTTGTAGGCAGCAAAATGTTGGGTTCTGTCTCTGAATCCATTTTGCCACTCTGTGTCTCTTAATTAGTGAATTTAGACTGTTGACGTTGAGAAAGATTATTGTTATGGGGTTTTGTGTCATCTTTCTGTAAGGGTCTGTTGTGCTTATAGGGTTTGTATTGTCTTATAGTAGCACCTTTAGGCATTGTTTTAGGTTTGGTTTTGAGTCTATAAAGTTCCTGAGCTGCTGTTTATCTAGAAAATTGTGTACCGTTCCTTCGAGTTTGAGTGAGCGTTTAGCTAGATAGAGTATTCTTGGTGAAGCATTCATTTCAGTGAGTTTTCTCACTATATCCCACCATGCCTTTGGGCTTGGGGGTTTTCCTCTGATAGGTCTGCTGTGAATCTAAGGGGTGCTCCTTTGTATGTGATTTCTTTCTTTGACCTTGCTTCTTTCAGTATTGTGTCTCTATCTGTGTCATCGATCATTCTAACTATGATATGTCTTGGAGTATTTTTGTTAGGGTCTCTTTTAGCTGGCACCCATCGGGCTCCTTGAATCTGAATGGCTGCATTGTCCAGCTCTTGGAATTTTTCAGCAATGATTTGTTTAACCGTGGCTTTTTCACTGGGATTGTTTCCCTGAGCTTCTGGTACTCCAATGATTCTAATGTTGTTCCTCTTGTAATCATCTCCTAGGACTGTGATTCGCTCTAGAGCTATTTTGAGGTCTCTTGCCATTGTTTGTTGTTGCCTGTTGGCTTGTTGCACCTGATCTTCCAGCTCACTGATTCTGTCTTCAGCTGTGGACATTCTACTTTTGAGGGCACACACTGAGTTTTTTATTTCATCTACCGAATCTTTTATTTGTGACATTTCTGTATGTAGCTTTCTAATTTCTGCTCTCATTTCTTCCTGAATGTTCTCTATTGTCCTATCCATTCTTTCTTTCACATCCCCCTTTAATTTACTGGATATCTGTCTGACTGTTTCATTAAGTTCATTGAATATTTTCATTACTTCATATCTGAATTCTTTCTCAGAGAGGTCCCTGAGGTGAGTAGCACCTAATGAGGCCTCTGGACTCTTTTCATCATCCTCCCCTCATGGTGGGGATTTGCATTGTTTCTTCATGTTGATGTGGAGCTCTGGAGACTGAGATGTTACACAAGATTGCTGGGTATGAATAAACTACCTTTGGCCCAAAATTAGGCCACACTCACTTCTACAGAGGCCATAAGCACTTCTACCAAACTCACAACCACTTTTGAAGAGGCCACGCCTCCTATGGATACCTGGTGTGGGGGGGAGGAGTACAATCTGGGGGAGGAAGAAGACGGGGCACAGCATTGGGGATGAACAGGAAGAGACTCAGGGATGGTGAGAATCCCAGGATCCTAGAGGACGCCTGGGGCACATATGCAGAGAAAGCCAAGTCCCAGGTTGGAGTAATGACTGACCTGAGGGAAGAAAAGACTGGGCACAGCGTTGGCAATGAACAGGAAGAGGCCAAAAAAAGAAAATTTTGATTAAATGTGACAGATAAGTTTGAGGGATATAAACACAACATGTTGAGTATAGCTAACAATAGTTTATTACTTATTCGAACGTTGCTAAGCAGATAGATTTTAAAGTTCTCATTAAAAAAAGTCTATAACTATAGGAGATGTATATTAACTATACTTGTAGGGTGATATTATATATAGTACATCCATATATATATATATATATATATATAAAATCATGTCATGAACCTAGTTTTACCTTCTGTGAGGAGATATATCACCTGCACCAACAGTGCCCCTGTGAAACAGCCAAATCCATTGAACAGAGTCAGCAAATTCCTAGCGCTTCCTCTGATGGCTCTTGGAACAAATCTGTATATGACAGAGACTGAGAGAAAAAGAGAGGTGGGAATTTAGAATTTAGAATTTAGAACCTTCTCTCTAAAATACTTAGTTGTCCAAGTCAATGTTGGTTGAATTGCAAAACAAGCTTACCGTTGTTGCCAAAATTTGGGATGGGTTTCATTATGTGGAAGTTACTTCAGTGAGATATTTTATGATGTTGCAATTTGCAGATGTCTGCAAGGAGTAAAATGGGGATACAACGGACTCTGGTTCAACTGTGTCTGGTCTTGACTCTCCCTATAGAGTCACTGAAATTTTGCCTCAGATAGATATTTCTGATAAATTTTTAATGTGGCCTGTGCTCAGTGATACGACAAGCCATCAATAGACCTATGATTCTGTGATTCTATATGTCATTAAAAGTATTATGGGAAGCTCGCATTTATAAATAAAATTAGCAAAAGAGGTTAAAAAAGATCTCTGTAGTTAAAAAAATTTATGATGCTCAAAAATCTAAGGTCATCAATTTTAATAATCTGTGATTTTAATTGTTATTTAACCTTCTAGGTCTCAAAAATCCTTCTCTGTAAAATGGGAATCACAGCATTTTGCATTTGCGGGGGGGTTATGAATGGTGCTTAATTATTATACATTAAAGTTCTTAGGGTAATACTGACTTGTAGGAATGGAATACAGTTTTGCTATTGAACAGGCTGTGAGACTCCCCACAAAGCCTTTCATTGAGTGATCCAGTTAAAAGGGAGACCACACCTTTAGCTTGGGGGTCATTTTGCCTTTTTCCCCAAAGTTGCTGTTGGACTCCCCATCATAAATTTTCATGGCATAGGTTGAAAGAAAAAAAGGGAGGTATATTGATTTGAAATGTCCAAAATAATTTTTGGTCATTAGAAGGATGAAAATAAGAATAAATTATTTTGTCTATATCCTCTTACCATAAACCTATTCAGTTATCTGTGAAAATCTTAGGGATATATGCTAAAATATTTATATTTTAATATAATATCCGGAGTTTGCTTCAAACTCACATCACACGGAGGAAGAGGCTCTGAGAATGAGGTGAGAGAGAAAGTTTGGACACAACTTGAAAACTGGCCAAGCGGGAATTATGCTAATCCTGCTTTTGTAATGTGTGTGGCACAAAATTATAAGGAAATGCATTAGACGGCAGGAACAATTTTAGCTTTGAATGGCTGAAGTTTTGAATTTTTAATTTCTCCTCTCCCTGCGCTTTTGTGCTGCACAAATTTCTCTACAATGAGAGATTAAATTTCATGTAACACAAGTGGTGATAGAAAATTGATATACTGTGAACACTTAAACCTCTAGTTTCATTCTCTAGGAGAAGAAAGAGATCATAGTCTCTCCTTCCTTCCCTCCAAGGAAAATTTCAACCCTGGCTTATATGTATTTTGCCTCACTCAAACTCTGCATTTGCCCAGAATTTAAAATGAATACACAACTGTGTGTGGCAAGCATATTCCCGTTCCTCCTCTTTTTGTTTGTTTGTTTGTTCCTGTTTTGTTTTTTGTTTTTGGACCACACCTAGCTGTGCTCAAGGCTTACTCCTGGCTCTGAGCTCAGGGATCATTCCTGGGGGCTCGTAGAACCCTGTCGGGTGTCAGGGGTGCTGTGCTATGGCACGAGCCCCTATGCAGTCATTTTTGCAGTTAACATTTCCCTTCTGAGTTCTGCAGATCTCCCGCATTCATCCGACTCTAGGTATGATGCAGAATGCAGGGGCAATGAGTAGGGAAGAGCAGGGGGGAGTAGTTCCTGGATTCTGATCTCTGGTGGGGGAGAGAAGTGGTAGTGCTAACTTAATACTTAGGTTTATGTTGGAGGTGAGGGTGATGGTGATGCTAAATACTGTGGGAAGGGACTCGAGTCTTAGTGGAAGGGGCCTGGCTGTCACAGCTGTCCTTTGCAGGACAGGTCACTCGCAGAGAACCCCAGCTTCAAGCCCACATATTCTTTTATTTCTCAGGACGATCCAAAGGCTAGTGTGAGAGAAGTGCTGAACCGGCTTTGGAAAGAAAGAATTCACAGTTACACAAAAGGTTTGGCTTCTGAGCTTCCCTCTCTATAAATATGAGGAGACAAACAATGGGCAAAAAGACTAAGTAGGCTGATTTCTTTCACAGAGAAAAAGCGCAGCTTACAGGCCCATTATTACTCTGCTAGTTAATTATTAATCCTATGCTTTTCTCCTGCTAAAACTTCTGGTGCGGTATATAATTCATGAACGCACTTGGCCAGCTCTCTGCCTGCTGGTTAATCTCTCTTTGGTGTCATTTTAGTAGTTTTTGAAAGCCTCCGGTTCCCTTTCAGAAGACTTAGCTTTTCAACTCTTTGAATCTCCATTTTCCAGTATCTACTGGCTTGTTCTGATTATTTTTGACTCCAGTGATCATCGACTTGATTTTTAAGGTGTCGGGATACTTCTTTTTTCATGTTATGTATGGATATTATCAACAAGTCTGCCACTATTCTAAAATTCTTACTTTACTAAGAACACAGAGGGCAAAAGCTAAAACCACTCCCAGTGCATGTGCCAGCTGATTTCCTTTATTTATTTATTTATTTATTTATTTATTTTTTGCCAAGGGCAGTGGAAATCTGCAGGGCAACTGCTTAGTGTCTGCAAAGGTGAACCAACCTAGTGAATGTGGAGTCTAGAAACCACAGGGTTGTTGCTACCTTCCAAAGGTCCTGGACTCTCACTGCTTGAAACTCCTACTCCAGCATTTCTAAAACACTTAAGATACCTTTGTGCTCGGTGAGAAGTTCTTTTGAACAGGTGAGGTAGGGCCGTTGTCCTAGAGAATGCAACTTTGGGGGCCGGAGCAATAGTACATCAGGTACACTTGTCTTGCACGCACCAACCCAGGTTCGATCCCCAGTATCCCATACAATTCCCCCAGCACTACCAGGAGTAATTACTGAGTGTAGAGCCAGGAGTGACCCCTAAGCATTGCTGGGTGTGACCCCCCCAAAAAAGCAAAAAAAAAAAAAGCAACTTTGTTTGTATGCATATCTTCCTTCTCACCTTATGGGTCAAGAGTCTTACCCCTTCAGAGCCTTGGAATCTCAAGTTATTTAGTTTTGTAACTTAACACCTCTCTCTTTGTACTGCCACCTACCCATTTCTGGGGCATTTTCCTCTGTTAGCCTGTCATCTGCTCCTCTTTTGCGGACATATCCAGCAGTTCTATTCCTACCAAACTTTGGCACTTTTAGTCTATCAATCATTCTTCCAGGCTTCCACCGGCCGACATTTGGTTTCTTCTTTCCCGAACTCCTACCTCATGTTGTTTTCTTCCCTTTAAAATTAGCTGCAGCAGGGCATTCCCTTTTGTTCTCTCTTTCAGCAGGGTGGGATGGGGGCGGGGTTTGGGGTGTAGGAGGGATACTGGGATCCATGGTGGTGGAAAATGGTCACTGGTGGAGGGATGGGTATTTGATCATTGTATAATTGAAATCCAAGTACAAAAATTTGTAAGTCTACAACTGTACGTCATGGTGTTTCACTAATAAGAATTTAAAAAAAAGATATATATACACTTTTTAAGAATTCTTCATTCTTTTATTCATAAGGCCACACATTTCACAGTGAAATAACATCAGAGCAGAGACCATGTTGTTTCCAGTACTCAAAATTAAACGCCTTCCTGGTGCTGAAGAGATAATACAGGGGTGAAGATGCTTGCCTTGCACGCAGCCAATGCAATTCAATACACAGCACCATATATAGTTCCCCGTGCCCAGCAGAACTGATCCTGAGCACAGAGCCAGGAGTAAGCCTGGAGCACCATCAGGTGTGGTTCCAAAACAAATAAACAAATGACATTCTGGTCACAGTACCAAGATCCCACAAACCCAGGGCTCTGAGACAAAATTCTAAGAATTATGCTCAGCTGATCAGCTGTCAGGTTGTCAAAATATACTTTCATCCTAGGCCCTCACAATTAGAATGGGGGAACTGTCTCCAACGGGGCTTCATGGGGACTAAAAAGACAAATTGGGCCACTTGAGAAACTCACTTCAAGACATAGATGTGGATCCTCACTGAGAAACGGACACCAGGTGGGGCTTGAGATTCCCAGCAAAAGTTAAGAAATGAGATTTCTTCTATGGAAGAGATGGCCTGTAAGGGGCATCAAAAGAAAGAGACAAACACCAAAGGCGGAGGTTGCAAGCCTGTTGCTCCACGGACAGGGATGGCTCCCAGATGTGCTATTTGGTTTCTCCCTGCTTTTCAAAGAACTTTGAACCACTGTTTTTTTTTTTTAATCTGCAAACCTCATTTGTTTTGGGAGTCTAAGCTTCTAGATTCTCTTGAAAACTAGAGAAATCTGCCATGCCAGGCCCATACTCCCACATGACAGCAACACATTAGAGTTCAACAGCAACTGCTTCCTTTGAACAACACATGTTAATCCAGTTTACACAACTCCTAGCACTCCCTAATGTCCTTGAAAATATCTACCGGGACAGGTTAATAGCTCAATGGGTTAGTGCGCATGCTTTGCAGACAGGAGACCAGGATTTGATCGCTGGAACCACACTTTCTACTCCCTGAACAACATGATGAGGTAGAAAGGATTGTTTGCTGATATGTTTCATTTAGGTGCCACACCTGATGGTGGTCCCAGGCTACTCACGGCTCTGTGCTCAGTGGGGCTGGGAACCAAACTAAGGCCTCTGCAAACCCTGCACTCCACACACTGAGCTATTCCCCAGGCCTGTATTAAAAGCTTTGAAAAGGTAAAATGCATGAGAGTGAAGAGTTCTATTTTGAGACACTTATTCAAAGAAAATACCTGAAGAAGTTTGCTGTAATATACATACAAGGATATATATCAATACTGTGTAAAATAAGAAACAACTGAAAACAACCTAAATGTTTCCTCCTCAAAGCATGGCTTAATATAGGACAGCCATAAAAGAAATGCAAGCCAATGAAATGCTCCAGTAGAGCTACAAGCAGTGTAGAAAAAAGCCCATGACATGTACTGTATGATCCAATTTTCACCAGAAAATCTCCAAAGAAATCTTAAAAAAGAAAGGAAGGAAGGAAGGAAGGAAGGAAGGAAGGAAGGAAGGAAAGAAAACAAAACAGGAAAAAAGAAATGCTGCAAGGTATATAGAAAGAAATCCCCTGTAACTCCTACACAGATCCTCATATTATTAGTATCTCAAATGAATTCGCATGAAACAGTTTTTATGACTTACAACCATTTACAAAAATGCTAGCAATAATTCTACACTTGGTTCTGATTTAATCTTTTTAATTATCTTCCCAAATAACAATTTTCTGTATCAGGATTCTGTCAAGAATATCAAATCATACTTAGTTGCCATGAACCTTATTCTCCTCTAATCTGTGACTCTTTCTCAGAAATTCTTGCTTTTTATTACCATAACATTCTGAATTGTCCAGGCAAGCTTCTTTGTGGAATAATACCTAATTTAAGTTCTTCTGATGTTTCTCTCAGATTCAATTACTGTTTTGGGTTTGGGTTGCAAATAAATGCCACAGAAGTGATCTGTCCTCTTGTCACATAGATCTTCTGCATTTGATATCAATGAAAGAATTTTGATGATGTAAACAAGATTCTTTGGACAGGACAGTATGGAAACAGTTTCCTCACATATTTTGATGAAGTGTTAAGCCAATAAGTGCAATAAACCCTACTGATAGACATTGGGTTATATCAGCAGATAACTGATGGAGAATAGTTAAATTTATGTGGAAAGACATTTTTCTCTCTGGTTTTTATATAAGTAGATAAATCTTTCTCTGCTATGTTTAAATAGGGTTTGGATTTTATAGTTCTTTGTTGAATTAAAAGTATAATATACATGCAAAAACAAAAAAAATTTCCTGTAAATTCTAGTCTATACATTTATAAATATCTATGTAAACATCTATAAATTTATTGTCCTCTATTTCTTTTCTCTTGAATAGTAAAGAAGTTAAAGCAGTTAAGTTTAAGCACTTAAACTTGTTGTGCTCAAGTTTTATAGTAATATCCAATTTTCAAATAATTTCCTGATACCAAACTAGTCCAGTTATACCTTTTGTCATAGAATCATTGTGTATTGTATGAGATAATATATAGAAGCTATTTAAAGTGTTGACTGACATATTGTCAAGGTAGCTTTTGACAGTTTCTATTTAGCTTATCCTACCTGTTGTCAAGAAGCTAACTATATTTTGGTGGTAAATATTGAATAACATGATAGCTATTATATGTAGATTTGGAAGAGAAGAAAGGAATGACTAAAAGAAGACAGATAAGAGATAAGCATTTCAAAATGGCACACAAAGTTTCTCAGGAACAATTCGTTTGGAATAATGCAAGGTAATTTGGAGGAGCTTCTATAGCAAACACTGTTGAATATGATAGATATAAAGAAATTCTTGAAGTTTATGAAATATGAACATACATTTGATTAGATTGATTTTTCCCCTATGGTTGTATTTTTCCTTTATTTTTAAACATCAGTTGGAAGTGGAAGGCTGTACATAATGTAACGTGAGAAAGTACATAGGGTTAATATCTTCTTAGAACAAAATAGCCTGAACAATCTAGAAAAAGATAATGGATGCAACTATAATCTTGAAGTACTACAGAGTGAATTTCAGAACACTTTAATTCGCTTGAAAACATTCCTATTACTTGGCCAGAGAAATGCTATGAAGGATAAGGCCGTGCAGATGGTTAACCTGGGTTCAATCGCTAGCTCTACATAGGGGGACTTGGGGACCTACGAGAATGATTCCTGAGCACGGAGCCAAGAATAAAGCCTTGTTATAGCTGGGGGTGGGTCCAAAAATAAAACAGATATATGTGCAAATATCTATTAATAAGTTAAAGTGAAGGCAGACAAAATACAGAGCTTAAAACTGTATAAACAGAAAAATATAAAAGATGGCAATTCTTTTTAAATTTTATAGTAAGCATGAGATTTAATCTCATTTGGTGGATACAGAGTCCCTATTTTCAGTGTGCCTAAGGTACTCAGGCCAGTTCATATATTCCATGCATCTCATTTACAGTGGAAAAAGAACATGCCCTTTTAAGATATATAATTAAATCATTCAAAAGTTAAAGAATAATTAGAATTATCTAGAAATGAATCTCAAAAGCATGTAACATCATTATCCCATATCTTAGTTAATAAAATTTTGGTTGCATTTTAATTCAGATTAGCACAGACAGATCATCATAATTGTTTGTAAAGTGTAATTAAAAAGACAAATCCTGCAAGGATCATTGAAATTGGAACATGGGAAGCATGGCAGAGGGTTTCTACTGAGAAGTTCAAGTCTGATCCAAACTGTGTGAAGCCTTAGTGTAAATTTGGCGCTCTATCTCAAATTCTAGTAGTACTGTTTTCAGAGTAGCAAAGACCGGAGAGGTAGATATTCAGCATTATTATATTAAATTCATTCCTACTACATTACCAGTTTTAAAAAGAAGTTGAATAACTCTTTTAGAAACCCTTCAAGAAGAAACTGCAGCTGTAAGTACATTTTACAAGTAAGGTAGTCATTACATGATTGGGCATATTTTCCATCTGCTTTTTTTGCCCTTTACTGGTTTCAATTAATCACTCAAAACTTTAGTCAGGACTCTCTCTCTCTCTCTCTCTCTCTCTACCTATCTATACACACACACGTGCACGCACACACACACACACACACACACACACACACACACATATATACAGGCACATCTGTATGTATAACTATATTTATATGTACATATGTGTGTATGTGTATATATATTTTAGTACATTCTGGGTCCTAATATTTATCCATGATTTTGCAAACATGAATTATCCATAACTGCATCATAATTCTGTCACTTTTCTCCTGTTGTGCTCAAGCAGGCCCAGTACAGTCTCCATTTTGAGACTTGTTACTGTATTTGGCATATCGAATACATCATGGGTAGCTTGCCAGACTTTGCCATGCAGGCAAGATACTCACGGTAGCTTGCCAGGCTCTCTGAGAGGGGTGGAGAATCGAACTCAGGTCGGCCATGTTGGCTGCGTGCAAGGCAAAAGCCCGACCCGCTGTGCTATCGCTCCAGCTGGGCAGCATAATTCTATGTCTAAATGTTTAATACTAACTAAAGTAAATAAATATCCAAGGATAATATGAAAATTCAGTTTTCTACTTTCTGATCTCTTATAAAAAATCAATTTCAGATTTATTAGACTTGATAGCATATAACCTTGCTCTCAATGAAGAAGTAGCTATAAATATCTTTCTGGGTCTGGTTATATAGCTGAAGTGTTAGAGCTCATGTTTTACCTATAGAAGATTCCTCGTTAACTCCAGCATTTTTGTTATCTTCCACTTCCTGGCCCTACACTACCTCTTCTCTGCCCCTACAGCATCCTCTAAGTACAGCAGTGTAGAATGAGAAGCTCTACATTTCAGCAGTGGGTGAAGCACCTAACCATCATATGTGTACTGCAGGTATAGCGTCATCAGGTGTGTTCCTACCCACCTTATCTCCCTAGGAATTTCCCAGGAAAACAGCCCTATTTACATCTTGTCCAGAAAACCAGACCCTGTTTCTGATACTTCCTCTTGTTGCCCCTTGATACTTGCTACCATTGTCCCTGATAAGGTTATTTCTTCTTGACTGGTTATAACTCTGCAAAGTGGAAGTATCAGTGCAGATCCATTCTTGAAACAGAAGATTCAACACATAGGAAATTTGGCCTGAGGATTCATGCATGGTATGACTTTTTGTTTGACTCTGGTGGAATTTAAGACTCTTCCATGGCAAGGTATGTATGTTTTCCTCTTTGTGGTTATCAGAATCTCAACTTTTACTGTTCTTATCTTCCCTGAGTTTCGCACCTTGACAAAAATAAATAGTCCATCTCTATTCGAGGAAACCCATATTCTTCGACCAAGCATGCAGCTTTGGAAAAGAGGCACTTTGAGTGTTTAGGGAGGAAGTGGAAGCCAGTCTGGTAACCCAGAGGAGCTGAATCAACCCTAGTAATCAATTGAGTGACAAATGACACTGCGATATCGCTGTCACATCCTTTTCTCAATATTCTTCTGTCATACTTGAGTCTGTGGTATACTCTAGTGCTTTATGATTAGTGTTTGTTCTATCTACTGATGAATTTTCTTTTGGTATTTGGTTTTCAGGCAGTTACTTCTGTCTCTATGTTCAATGATCATAGCTGATGGGGTGTCAGAGGCTGAACCCAGGATGGGTCATTGCAACGCAAGAGCCTTATGATAGTGATAAGTAACTCAAATGCAAAATCCCTAAGTTCATTTAAAATGTACTTCACTTTATTCATATCCTAGTATGGGTTTCATTTAATTTTACTGATGAATTTTCTTCTACTATAGCCTCAGTAGCACTGTAGCACTGTCCTCCAGTTGTTCATTGATTTTCTCGAGTGGGCACCAGTCACGTCTCCATTGTGAGACTTGTTGTTACTGTTTTGGTTATGTCAAATATGCTACAGGTAGTTTGCCAGGCTCTGCCATGCGGGCAGGATACTCTCAGTAGCTTGCCGGGCTTGCCTTAGAGGGACAGAGGAATCAAACCCGGGTCAGCCGCGTGCAAGGCAAATGCCCTACCTACTGTGCTGAGTTCCAGCCATGACCTCAGTACTATGTAAAATGGACCTATCACAGTTCTATTTATTTTTATTGACATAGTTTAAGTATGAGAAATACAAATAAAGTGTTTATTCAGTTGCATTTACTTAATTTC
Organism: Sorex palustris; assembly: GCA_028565675.1. Lineage (NCBI taxonomy): Eukaryota > Metazoa > Chordata > Mammalia > Eulipotyphla > Soricidae > Sorex > Sorex palustris. The sequence continues at coordinate 10,601,134 of JAOXYA010000005.1, read as the reverse complement.
TATTTTACGTTGATCTGTTTATTAATTGAACGGATGTAAGTAGATTGTATCCTAATTTTCATCACTTATATAAGGAACTAGGGACATATATGTGAATAAAATTAAACAAAAATATTGCTCCATGGTGTTTGCATTCTAGTGTACTTAAGAAAGTAAGGGATATTCATTCTCTTCAATATGTGCTAATTAGAACTACATCAAAATTCTAAGCAAATATTGTTTTACATTGCTGGGATGAGGTAAAGGTTGGCTTATTGCTAAACTAAAGAATATGTAAAAAGAGGTTTTTAAGTATGACTTCGTTGTAGTGATACATGAAAAGAATAACTTCTACATTGGGTATGATTTCATGAGTTTTCATCCATTACTCAAAAAATCAATGGTGGTTTCATTGGCTACCTTGATTAATTTCAAACCTGGCACTGAAACTCCAGGCTTTGCTATTGAATCATTAAAAAATTATAATTATGCTTTCAGTAAGTAACAAAAAATGCAAACCTCTATGCATCTAGAGAGAGGACAGAAATAAACTGAAGCTTTTGGGCTGCACATTTGCAACTCTGGATTTGTCTTCAAAGTATTACTGTGACAGAAATATAGATACCAATAGTAATTAGGATATTCACTATTCTATAACAAAGAGTTCTGCCCAAATTAACTTTATGTCCACATATGTTGAAGAGCCACTTAAACATTTCTCCAAGTGATAAAGAAATTCACACCATGTGGGGTTGAGGGTTACCTTGGGAACGCTCTGGATTATTGCTGACCCCCTTATATATTCTTCCTTATGATTTTATTTTAGTTGATCTGTTTGAGTCTATAGTATGAATCACATGCAAATT
>JAOXYA010000005.1:10450278-10462004 GCA_028565675.1 Sorex palustris | reverse complement strand
GAAGAATTTTTTTTTTAAACTTTAAGTAGTAATGGTTATATTCTAGAAACACTTATTTTAAAGCAACTGAACAGTCTAAGTCAATTATTTTTGGTATAGTTTCAAGATGAAAGCAATCTCTTAAAAGGCATTGCTCACCCAGGTGGAACAATACAGCTCCATATACAGAAAGTAGTTTCTCTTAGGTTAGGGGGTGGTAGGGATGCCAAAGATAGAGCGGTGATCTGTTCCATAAGATTTACTGAAATCTTAAATGGAATAGAGACAATGCATTTAGCGTTCTTACAAGTTTCTTGCAAGAATTTATTGGAAAACTGCCCATTATTCTGTTTGACAAAAGACCTGTGAGTTTTAGAGAAAAACAAAAAAATAGGCCCTATAAAGTACAAAAGTGTACTTTTAACTAAACTACATAATATAAAGTCACAAGCTGTAATTTTTGTTTTATGAGCATCTCGATTTTGGTGGAAAAAGCTTTTAAAATTTCTTATGGCTTTTATAAACCTTTGTGATTACCTGACAGTGATTCATGGAATATTATTGTATATCTGACTTTGGCAGTTACCCATTACACCATGTTAACATATTTCAATAAGTAATCAATTTGGCTTCCAGTACGCTGATTTAATTCAGGTTTCATTACTTGCCTAGTATTTATTTTTTAGGCATGTTGTCCATCTTAGTCGAGGACTGCCCTTTTTGCATTAGCCATTTTAGGATAAAATACTTAATAAGATTTGCATTTAAAAAATGAACTAGGGGCCTGGACCCCCTCCAGCCAGAACAAGTAATTATGTCATTTGTATTGCAAAGCAGGAGTGGCTATAAAGCAATGGTATACTTTTTTAAAGATTGATAACCGTAAGCAGTATTATATTACACACAAAATGGCAGGTCTGACAAAGGAACTAAATGTGGGCAGTGAATAAAATGCAGAAAATTCTAGAGAGTTACAAAGTTTTTACTTTGCTTCTCAATGAGATGCCCCAAAGATATAATCATGTACAGCTTGCCTTTGTTTTGTATTGTATCCTTATTTTGTGTATGAGTCTTTTTCTTTGTTTTATTTTGTTTGGGGGCCACACTCAGGGATTGCTCCTGGCTCTACACTCAGGAATTCTGGTTGGGCTCAGGGGACCATATGGGGAGGCCAGGGGTTGAACCTGGGTTGGCCCACGTAAGGCAAACACTCTACCTGCTATACTGTTGTTCTGGCCCCTTGTATATGGGTCTTTTTGTTAGAGAACCCATTGCTTTATAGATAGCCAGAGTGCTTTATGATATGCTAAGAAAGGAAATGTTCTTAAATTCATATCCTAATAGTGACTGAAATCAAAGTGAAGTGCTTCTGTATGAAGTAATCAAATGAAACGGAACCTCTTTAATTGTCATTGGCTGTGATCACTTAGGAGACACCTGGTTTGCCAAATGGAAATTTTCCTTGCTGTTAATGGTGGAGAACTTGTAGTGCTGCTGGTAGTAGTTGTTCTGCTAACAAGGCCTTGGAGAGCTGTTATTGAGCCGTTGATGCTGTTTTCTAAGTGCTGTGTTAAGTACTTCCTATGTATTCATCCTCACAACAAGCTCTTGGGATTGATAATAATAGTCGTAGAATTGTGGGCTCTGTTGATATGGAGATTACCTGATAATTTTAGGGTCATCCAGCTAGTAAAATGGTAGAACTGAGATGTGAACCCATCCTAGCTTAACTCCAGAGCTCATGCTTTCCATTATGATGGCAAAGTATGCAAGCAAAAAATTATTTAAGAAATATCCCTAAGAGAGCCAGGGTGTCTCTCAGTGGTAGAGTCTTATAAAAGTGAGGTCCTAGGTTTACTTAAACACACACAGACACACACACACATTATTAAGATACTTCTTTTCCTAACAGAAGTATCTATGTCTCTCTTCCAAATAATGTTCAAGAACATTAAATTGTCCTGGCCCTTAAATGAGATGTTAATGCTAGAATAAAAACTTTAAAATTGGCTATAGGATGATATTTTTCATAGAATTTTGAGAATAACAATGGAATGAAAGTACATAAAGAATACATAATAGTTCCATAATAACCTACCTTACTAGTTTGAAAAATGATCTCTGCCAAGAAAAAAAGTAGTTAACACATCATTTGTTTCTGGGACTGTTTTCAGTAGTGTAAAGATAACATTGCATTGTGCCCTCGACAAATTTATGATGTGGTCATTATTTTGATCTCACTTTTATAAATGAATCAAAAGAGGTTTAGAAGACACATTGTAAATAAATGCCCCAAGTACTAGGAAGAAATTTTCTTAACCACTGATACCACCAATAAAGAAGAAATGGCATAAGAAGGAATTTAATTCATCCTTTTCCACCTATCATTGCACTAGGTAGGTATTTAATAAATGTTGGATAAAGTGAACTGAAGTTTTAAGTTATGTTTTATTAGGACTTGGGTGCATGGAAATGCTGAAGAGCACCAGGGAGTCTTTGGGGATAAAGTAGGTGATGCCAAAGAATGAGGGGAAACATCAAGTCATGGAGCCCTCATCAAATAAAAAATAATCTGTGCATTAACCTGGATAGACAGGGTAGCTTTGTGCAGGAGGAAAAGTACTTCCTCTTCTATGGGTGTGTGTCATTAGCTCTTGATTTTCAGGCATTGTTACTTGAACCTAGGATGCCCATGAAACCTATGGCGAGAATTACATATTCCTGGAGTTCATGTATTTTACAACTGTCTGCCTTCAAAAATGTTAAAACATGAGCTGCATTGTTTATGTTTTATAACGACAGAACAAAACACTGGAACAGTCATTGAAATGGAATCAAAGTCGATGATAGGTGAATTACTTTGCTGTGTTTTTCTGTGTGTGTATGTGTGTATGTAGAGTTATGTTGAATTATCAGATTATTAAATCATTTTGATATTAACATTTTCTAAAATCTGCCCTAATACATACACATCTTAAAATATATGTGTAGCTGTTAAATTCATACTTCAAACATAAACAGACTTCTTTCCCATTTATTGAGTTTCTGTTAGGTGTCAGATATCATTCTTGGCTCTAGAAGGTCTTCCTTTTTAAAAGTTTTTCCTCTTTTCTAAAATGAAAACCAAAAGTACCTGTTAACAGTTTGTTAAGTATTTTGTTTATGAAATTCCTAGCACCACTACTTTTTCTCAACCTGGGAATGTTTGTATCTGCCTCTTTTAAATTAATTTTGTGTAGGGCTGGAGCGATAGTCCATCAGGTAGAGGATTTCCCTTGCATGTGGCCAACATGGGTTTGTTACCCAACATCACATATATTTTCTTCATATAGTCCTATGGGTGCCACCAGGAATGATTCCTGAATGCAGAGCCAGGAGTAAGCCCTGAGCACCACTGGGTGTGGCCTCCAAACAAAACAAAAATTAATTGAATTTGTAAAATATTTTCTGAGTGTTAGATCACATTTGCAGCAGCTTTAAACCATTATTCATGGTTAGTCAATAGATTACAGTCACTGAATGAAATATAGAGTATACATTTTTTGAAAGTTAATGATAGGTTTTTTTTTCTTTTTGGGTCACACCCAGCGAAGCACAGGGGTTACTCCTGTTTCTGCACTCAGGAATTAGCCCTGGCGATGTTCAGGGGACCATATCGGATGCTGGGAATCGAACCCAGGTCAGCTGCATGCAAGGCAAATGCCCTACCCACTGTGCTATTGCTCCAGCCCCAGTTAATGATAGTTTTTAAAGATTTTAAAGTACCCATTAAATAATAGCAGTTATTTGAATGTTTGGTTCTACAATCGAGAACCAATCGATAGAGATACATGGTCAGTGGGTTCAATAGGTGACAAACTGCCATGCTGGTCAAGATCAGACTCAGGCCCTCAAAGTAACTGTCTTTGTACCTGCACACCAACAAGAATCAGTTTTATAGAAAAAAGAACAGGAAGTTCATGTTCAGAAAGGGCGGAGTGCAGATTGGTAGGCCAGAGAGAAATCAGTAAATTCCCTTGTAGGCTGGTCCCTTGAGGCACACACACACTATGTTTTAGCTGCAAACTTCATCCGTAGATTTCTCGTCAGGGTTCAACAACTTCTTTGTGTTAGGCTTTGGGGGAAAGGAAAAAGATGAGGACAGAAGAGCTGCCTGGCTTCTAGTAATATGAATTCAGCTCTCAGTTTCTTTGGGGCTGGTTTTATTCATACGTGGTCCTCCCAAATCCATCTGTCCAGTAACGGAAGTCATAACTGCCAGAGGAAAGGGACCCGATGTGAGCATAGTGTAAGCATAGCATTAGAGGTTAAGCAGGTGAAACCATGCAGTGTTGGGGTACAAGGAAAATCATGTAGGACTCCTTAGAATTCTTCAAGAAGAGGAACAAATAACCAAACAAGCAGCAGATTGACAAGAGAAAAATGGAATTTATTGATAAAACCTGGGATAGACATAGCAAAGCTAAGGAATTCAGCCGCGTGGTAGTCTCAGATATTAACTTATAAACTTCAGCTAAAGCAGAGGGTGATACTGAAAAGAAGATTCAGTCAACAAGGGCCTGGCAGCACCCTCTAAGAGATGAGAAGAGATGTAGGTTTTCACCCACACAAGGGGAGGTGCCCCTTAGTTTATATGCAAATATCCTTTTCAAAGGCCACTCTCAAACTCCCTTTAGAATTCCACCCGTGAAATCAATCTTTTTCAGGAGATATATTTTGGGGATCATAAAATTTTGCACCTCTACACAAAGATAAACCCACCGATGGCATGTCAGTAGTTATTTCTGCAATAAATTGCCTTTTCAATCTCTCCTGTCCCGGTAGAGATGGGAGTCCAGGAAGAACATTAATCTAAATTCACTCTTTCGGAAATCCACTCAATTAGCACATGAATTTAGTCACCTCCCCTCCATGCCCCTTCATCTGTTTCTCTAACTCCTAAATAGCATTATCAGTCTTGCAGTTTCCCAGCAATGGAAAGCCCAAGGTCTTCTTCACTCCTCTTCGTCTCTTTCGTCGATCAGATGTGAAATTCTGTCAGCCCAGCTTCTGAAAACTGATAACATTCCCTTATTTCTCTCTTCTTTCCTAATTCTAAATGGCCACTTTCTCACCGGGAAGAACAGACCTCAGAACCTGCCTCCTCCCTCTGCCCTTTCAGACAATTCCTCACTGCATCCTTGTTCTAAATCTGACATGTCGTTCCTGCAGAAAAAGTTTCTGAGTTTTATGAAAAGAATCCAAGGAACTTTTTTTTGGAAACCATTCTTTTCTATGGAATTTATGGAGAGAGATTCATGACTTCTGAATCGGTCTTTTCCGATGCAGGTATTAATAAAAGAAATGTTATTTTGTATTATTAACGTTTTTACTAGGAATTTTTTCTTAAGATCTACTAAATATTTAGAAATGCTCTAACTAGAGTTTTAAATTCTTTTCAAGACACACATGCATATATATAATATGTGTTATATAGTGTATACTATATTTTATAACGTAGTATAAAAAGTATGTAGGTATTTACTTTTCCACTTTGCTTGGGAAAATTCACTACACACTTGAAACCTCAGTATAATCTTAAGATGGTCATCTTATTAAGTTGCAAAAAATGTAGCCTAAATACCCTAGTTTATAATTCAACAAAGTGCTTGGAGGAGGCGCAGTAAGAATGATGAATGGTAAAGATGGGATTATTACTCAAGTCTCATTTGTGACAGCCGACTTCCGTGGTATTTATCTTACATTTTTCTTTTTGGCTGTGTGTGTGAGTGTAATACACTTTATATATTAGCATTGGTCCATCTATTATTCTATTGGCAGCAGGAGATTTTCATTGATTAGTTTCTCTCTATTTGCTTTTTTCTTTCTCTCAACCTTCATGCTGTAATGCAGAAGATTTATTTTCAATGATTTATTAAAATGTAATTCTAAGGTGACTCCTTATCAAGGAAGTAATCTGCAGGCTATCTTTGTTTAAACTTGCAACCCGCTTTGTCAAGGAAAACTGCTTATGAAATTTTCATTATAATAGACAGCTTTTCATAATGAATGAAAAACAGCTATTATGATTGAAAACAAATTGCTCTGAAACATATTCTTTGAAACAATGTGCTGCTTAATTGTATTTTGGAGGAGGGGGGAGGCAAAGGCAATTCTATTTAATTGGTTACATTTTTCAGTTCTATAAATTAATTTGCACTACCCAATATCACTTAATTTTTCCCTAGGAAAGCTTTTGCTTGCCCTAGCAATATTATAACTGCTAATTCAATTACACTGAAATTGTTTAATAGAAAATATAATTGCTTATTCATACAGAATACCCATTAAAGAAGTGCAAAAGCGTGAACCTGAGGGTTAGTGCATATTAATACTTTGGGAATAAAGATGGGGGATGTTGTGCAGAGAAGGTGCTGGCTGATCTTTAATTGTTCATCACCTGCCTCCAAAATAATATGAATGGACCCAAACTAAATGACCACTCATTACAAGTTTCAATTTAGGAGCTTGGCTGGGGTCAGCAGATTGCTTATGCTGATCGCAATGATTTGGAGTTGTGATTACCATAAGCAATTTAAATTTTATTGATCTCCCCTTCTGAAAGTTGTAATTGAGCATGGATGTTGGGCCCAGAGCTCTCCAAACTAAATTGTACTCTGAAGCCCTTGCTGGATTCCTGCAAGAATCAATAAGCAGTCAGTCACATTAACAATGAAATAGGTCCATTAACATACGGTGCTATTGGTGAAACTTTATTTAGGAAGGGTGTTAGTTCACTTCATTGTTTTATCAATGAATCTTGGCTGTACAAGGAAACGTATTGCTTTAATATGTGTAATAAGCTTGTATGAAAATGAAATTATATATTATAAATACGCGGAATATGACTAGGTAGGCAGTTGAGTTCTTCTCGGAGAGTCATTGTGATTCATATCATCATTTTACTGTAAACAGAGGTTTCCTATGACTGGAATTGCAGCTTGCCAGCTGCAGTGCTTTGCAGTAATTCAGAATTTTCGCCTTTATTAGATACGAGGTTTCCCTCCATCAAGGTTAAGTACATCTCGAAGTCTCCATGTTTGCTGGTGAGTGTGGCTTGTTAGGGAAGCTATATGGCCCGTGATCCTGAGCTAGAGAAGGAAATCTGGGCATGATAACAAATCAGAAGTTGGCAAGTCATTACTGAATGCATTGTATACTCAACAACTATGGGCCTGCTTATTATTGTCTGTCAAATCATAAAGTACTTAAAACTCGGAGTCCATTAGAACTTTATAACAAATAGCGTGTTACTTATTTTCTAAAACAAAATCAGTTATTGTTTGTCTCTTCCATTTGCTTTCTTCTTATTTCCTAATCCTCTGAAGGTTCACAAACTCTTGTACAATCCGAACAGCCTGGGAAAGCTGAATCTCTACAAGTGTTGGGATAATAATGCCAACTCAGAGATGGTACATCAGGTAAAACAGTTACCTTGCGTGTGGCCAACCAGGGTTGTTTCCTAGTACCGTGTCTGTCCCCCTGAGCACTGCTAGGAGTGATTTCTAAGAGCAGAACCAAGGAGTAAGCCCTGGACCCTGCTAGGTGTGGACTCCAAGGGCCCCCCAAATAATGTCATCACCCCAAATGTTAATTCCTGTTAAATCTGTGAATTTATTTTATAAGTTATTTGACAATATTTGATTACATTTAATATTCAAACACCAATCCCACCACCATTACACCTTTCCACCACCAAATTCGGGATGATTCCATCCCAAGCCCCAATCCTTGTCCCAAAACACAGATGAAAGAATATATTTTGTAGGAGACCAACACCTAAGAAGAGCCGAGATAAGTACCAGGAGGTTCACGCCATGGCTTGGAGGCCAGCTACACATGCTAGGGGAAAAGGCAGCTCAGAGTAAAGGGTATTGGGAGGATCCTCCCAGGATAGGAGATGCGTGCTGAAAGTAGACTATAGACCGAACATGATTTCCACTCAGTGCCTCTTTTGCAAACCACAGCACCCAAAAGGAGAGAGAGAACAAAAGGGAATGCCCTGCCACAGGGGCAGGGTGAGGTGGGGGGGATGGGCGTGGGAGGAATGCTGAGATCAGTGTTGGTGGAATATGGGCACTGGTGGAAGGATGGTTACTCGAATACTGTATAATTGAAACCCAAGCACAAAAATCTGTAAGTCTACAACTGTACTTCATGGCGTTTCACTAATAATAAATAAATAAATAAATAAATATAATCAGCTCCTGGGTACAAAATAGATAATATGCACATATATATGATTAGATAAATAAGTCTTTAAAAGTGGATTCTTACACCTTCCATTTGATAGCCTGATTTTTTTTCAAAATTATTAGCCATCTCTTTTTAGTATAAAGTTTTTAATAAATGACCATGTATAATACTGAGAATAGCTGGGTACTGCTTTAAGAGGAAATAAAGAACGTCAGCAAATTTAAGGCAGTATTCGAACATAAAAACTTCACTGACATCTCTGTTAAGCCTCTTTTTTTCCATGAGAATGAAAAGGAATAATAAAACATACAGGAGAGAATGACATCCTTGCTTGCACAGTACCTTTCTGGGTCCTATTTTCTAACCTGGTGCAGCTTCCCAGGAAGTGGTGATAGGCCATCATCTCAGCCACTGGGATCCTCACAGTGGGACAAGGTGAGTCTGAGCAGCTGGGGTCTTGCTGTCCCTTTTCCTGCCAGGGGTCTGCTGCATTCCAGGCCACTGTGCATCTGGGTGCGTCCTCCATCCTCCCTCAGTACCTGTGTGCCCAGAGTGTTTCACTGCTTCCTCCTGGCTAATCTCTCCACAGTTCACTCAAGGTCAGCTCTCTGCAGAGAGCTGATCCGCTGGGCTGGTGATGCTCACAGGATTACAGGCTTCCTCATTTAGAACAAAAGAGGGTTTGGGACACAGTGCCAGGGACGGGGGCATGCCGTGCACGTGCAATGCCTGAGTTCAATTCCCAGAAACGCACCAAGCCCAGGACCCTGAACTCTAGCGTTGCCACATCGCACTAAACTGGAGCCCCCTCCCCACATACAGACACAGACACTTTAAAAGAAACATAATAAATAAATAGAACCCCAAAAAGAGTGGGAAGATGAGGATACTGGAGTAGAGCGGGAAATCCCAGAGTCCATAAGAATCAGATTTTTCTTTCAGGAGTGGTATTACGTCACTGTAGCTCTGTAGCACTGTTCATTGATTTGTTTGAGCGGGCACCAGTAACGTCTTCATTGTGAGACTTGTTGTTAATGTTTTTGGCATATCAAATACGCCACGGGGAGCGGGCCAACCTCTGCTGTGTAGGCGGGATACTCCTGGTAGCTTGCCGGAAACTCTGAGAGGGATGGAGGAATCAAACCCGGTCGGCCTCGTGCAAGGCAAATGCCCTACCTGCTGTGCTATTGCTCCAGCCCAGGTATTACATCATGAGACTGAAATGAGATCATCTGAATTCTTTTATTTTTTTTTTGCTTTGGTTTGGGTTTTAGATTTTGGGTCATGCCTAATTGTGCTCAGGTTTTACTTCTGGTTCTGTGCTCAGGGCACTGTATGTGGTGCCAGAGATCAAACCTACCTGGAAATGTGCAAGGTAAGTGCCTTCTCTCCGTACTGCCTCTCCAGCCCTGAGAGTAGAATTTTTATCTATTAAAAATAGATCCATTTCAATGAGTTCTGACAAGTGGCCATACCTGTGTAACCCAGACCCCTTGCAAAGACCTAGAGCACTTTCCACTGTAGAAAGTCTTTTCTCGGTCAACCCTTGTTCCGAAACCCCAGGTCACCTCTGTGGTGATTTTTTTCTTGAGAAACAAGCTTGTCTGTTCCAAAAACTTCCCCGCCGTACTACTGCTTAAATTCCAACATTAACTTCTTAGCTTTTTTCCCAATTTTAGAGAATAATTTATTAGTTTCTGTATCAAATACATTAAATAAGACCGTACATGTTTAATACATTGCATTTCCCCTGTACAAATGGAAAAAATAAAAACCAAAATTATTGTAGGCAACAGGAAAATAGCTCAAGAGGTAAAGCATATGCCTAGCATGTATGATCCCCTGAAATTGATTTCTGGCACCATGTGGTCCCCTAGTACCACCAAGTATGGCCCTGGTGTCCCTTAAGTTCCACTGGCCAGAACCCTGCCAGAAGAGATTCCTATGAAAAGCTATTCTAGTTTCCCGATTACACAGGTCTTCAGACTGAAAACTCTAGTACCTTCTAGGAGCAGAGGCGGGCAGCCTCCCCCAGCCCCCACTTTCGTACTGCTGGAAGTCCCAGTAGCCTTGTCTGTAAGAAAGAAAGCATTACAAATCCTAAATATTTTTATTTTCAAAATAATCCATTTTTTCCATATCAATGCTGGAAAATGAATGTCCGAGAGAGATAGTACAGCATGAAGGGCATTTGCCTTGCACACAGCTGAAGCAGGTTCGATCCCCAGGACCCCATATGGTCCCTGAAGCCTGCCAGGAATGATCCCTGAGCTCAGAGTCAGAAGCAAGGACTGAGCACCACTAGGCATGACCAACAGCAAAAAACAAACCACACACACACACACACACACACACACACACACACACACAATTAAATAATTCTCTGGGTCAGACAGCTAGAACAGGCATTAAGACACTGGCCTTGCATGTAGCTGACCTTGGTTGGATCCCCAGCACTGCATATAGTTATATAATACCATGACGACCACCAGGAAAACCCCTGAAATCAGAGCCAGGAGTAGCCCCTAAGCACTGCCAAGTATGACCCAAACCCACCATACAATTCTTTCTCTGGTACAACATTTTTTTTCTGATTCTTAAATTGACTTTAGCATTGGTTTTTAAATTTTTAAAAAATAATAATAAAACCATTTTTTAAACTTCAGCAGCATTATGGTTGGAGTTGTAATTAATTTATAGATCAGTTTGGGGAGAACTGATAGCTTCATATTGATTCTTCCAAACTTTAAACCCAGATGAGGTGCTATTTTTATAAATAATGCACTGAAACCATTGAAAGATATGAAATACCACATAATGTTTATTTTCTTCTCATCGCTTCGGCTTTTTCAGATTCTGCCACAAAGCCAAAGAAAATGATAACATGATCTTTCCCTTTAAAATCTGCATCTGTTCTCTCAAGGCACTAAGCAGAGAAGCTTGGGCCACACCTGAAGGACAAATAGTTTGAAGAGTGGAATTTTCCTTCTCCTCTCTTTCCTTCCCACAGGGCAAGGTCTGACATCCCAGGCAAGGCTGAGGGATTTTCTGTCATTTGTAGGCAAAGCCTCTGGTGGTTGATACAGGGAGAAAAACAGCTATGGAAACACACTAAGATGAATGGTGTCAATGGTGTAAATGGTGTCAATGGTGTAAAGGAATGGTGTCAGAGAGATAGCTTACGGGAAGGTATTTGCCTGGACACAGCTGACCCCAGTTTGATCTGTGGCACCATATTTGGTTCCATAAGTGCCACCTGAAGTGACTTCTGAGCACAAAACCAGGAGGAAGCCCTGAGCACAGAGAAGGCAGGAAGGGAAGAAGGAAGGGAGGAGGGAGGGAGGGAAGGAAGGAAGGAAGGGAGGGAGGGAGGAAGGAAGGAAGGAGAGCAGAAAGAATGAAAGAAAGAAAGAAAGAAAGAAAGAAAGAAAGAAAGGAAGAAAGGAAGAAAGAAAGAAAGAAAGAAAGAAAGAAGGGAGGGAGGGAGGGAGGGAGGGAAGGAGGAAAGGAAA
>JAOXYA010000005.1:10412582-10422923 GCA_028565675.1 Sorex palustris | reverse complement strand
TATATTTCTACTACTTAAACATTTTAAGGCCAACTGCCACTTCTAGTCTGTAAATAAAAGGTGATAAACTATATTTTGCCTGGGATATCATTTCTAAATTCCATGATCAAAATGGAAAAATATTTTATAATATGTAAAATTTACCCCTTCAAGGATAAAGTGCATAAAACATTGTGATCATCTGGCTCCTTTTAAAAATCCTTCTGAGCCAAGAAATGATAAAGAACTTGACTTTTGCAATGGTGAGTGAAATCAAAACTTCAAAGAGATGGGCAGGGCTGCTTCTATGACTTTTTTCCACCACATATATTTGTGAACAATCCCCAAACATGATTTGTTTTAGATTCTCTATTCAAACACTATGGTTCCAAATAAAATGCATCCTACAAGTCAGCTTGACATGGGTTCTCCTAAATTGGATTAAAATCTATTCATGAAAAGAGCTGGTGTGAAATATACTTTAGACCTGGTATCTACCTCAAAACTTTTTCTGAAAACTATAAGAAGCTACATTGCCTTTACCATTAAGTCAAATTTCTTGGTATAGTCTAGGGACATCTTGAATCATCTGAAGCAGGGTTGCAATGAGGATCAAAGTTGAAAGTAGAATTCAAGGCAAGAATAATATGAACATCCAGAATTTAAATGGATACATTCTAGTCTAAGAGATGTACTAGCCTCCCTGCACCATGAAGAAATTTCAGTGAGTGTTTAATATCCCTTACTTCTAAGTAGGGTATAAGTCAGTGCAGCAACAGTCCAGGAAATGAGAGTTCCCTTTTTTGCCCTCAGGAGACAGACCACACAAGCTGAAGGTCAATATACCATAAAAAGCTGCAAGGAAGAGAATATCCATTTTTTTCAAGTCAATTCATTAATGTCTTGAACATATGTCACTGTGAGACAAGTATCATCATGGCCCTTCCATAGGACAGTGAGTGTAAGAGTACTAAAATTTCAAATACAGATTAACAGCTTTGTTTTTCTTTCCTCTTTTTCCTCCTTTGCTTTCTCTTCCTCCACTTCTCTCTTATTTTTTTTTTGTTTATAGATCATACCTGGCAGTGCTCAAGGTTCTGATTTTGTGCTCAGGGATCACTGAAAACCACAAGGTATTCAGGGGGACCATATGTTATATATGAGATTGAACCAGGTCAGCCAAGTATAAAGCAAATGTCCTACCCCTTGTACTATCTTGGAAGCCTAGATTTACTTTCATATTTTACAAAGGTAAATTTGTCCTTCTATGATTCATTTTATTGAGCAAACGCCCATATAATGTTATTCATGTGAAATTATTTATCTTCACTCCCATTCCTTTCTGGGAAAGGAATGGGAGTGAAGATAGATGGTCCGCAACTACACCACCTCAGTTTCACTGATGACTTTGTTCTAATAGCACCACACATTAGCCATTTGCTCAAACGGGCCCAGTAACATTGTGAGACTTGTTACTATGTTCGGCATATCTAATACATCACGGGTAGCTTGCCAGGGTTTTGCCGTGTGGGCGAAATACTCTCAGTAGCTTGACGGGCTCTCTGAGAGGAGCGGAGGAATTGAACTTGGGTCAGCCATGTTGGCTCTGTGTAAGGCAAACGCCCTACCCACTGTGCTATTGCTCCAGCCCAACACATTAGCCAAGCTACAAAAAACAGGATGAGAATGCTATTACGCTATTCGGATCTCCAAAGAGGAATTGAAAGAGCTATGCTTGGAGTATCAAGTTTCACTCAAATGAGAAAAAGAATCTGGAGTTCCGACCTCTACTGATGATCAAGAATCAGGGAAGCTGTCTTGTTTGCCCAGGCATTGAAAATCAGATGGGCTGGACACGTAATGAGACTTGGAGACGACTGCTGGACTAGAGCCATTACCAACTGGATTCCACGGGACCTCAAAAGACCGCGTGGCTGCCCACCTACAAGATGGTCAGGCTTCTTCGTCAAGAACCTGAATGAACTGGTTTGAGGCTCTTTCTATTCCTAGAATGAGGAGAGTCCATTGGGCTACAGTAGTATGCGACAGGGACGGATGGAGACATTACTGGTGTCCACTCGAGCAAATCAATGAGTAATGGGATGTCAAGTCATCAAGTGAATGAGTAATGATGTGAATTTTTTCATGTGCCTTTTGGCCTTCTTTTGGTTTTCCAACTTTAATTTTTCCAGCTTTAATATTCCATGTGGTTATCCAATTTTCCAAGCACCATTTGTTAAAAAGGTGGTCTTTATCGCATATCATGTTCCCAGCTCCTTTATCAAGAATTAGCTGACCATAAATATAGTGATATATAGATACTTGTATATTCTGTTCAGTCCCATTAGTTAGAGAGTCTTTATCCCGTATCATGTTCCCAGCTCTTTTATCAAGAATTAGCTGACCATAAATATGGCGATATATAGATCCTTGTATATTCTGTTCAGTCCCATTAGTTAGACAGTCTTTATTTATCCCAGTATCATGTTCTTCTAATTACTATACTTTATAATATAGATTCAAGTTAAGTAGTGAGATACCAGTTTATTTTCTTTCAGTATGGTTTTGGCTTTGTGGGGGTCTTTTATGTTTCCACACAATCCTTATAATTGACTTTCCTAAGTACTTGAATAACGTTGTGCAAATTTTGATAGGAATTACATTGAATCTACATAGTAGTTTAGGTAGGATGGTCATTTTGACTATGGATTCTTTCTATACATGAACTTGGATTGCATTTGCATTTCCTATGATCTTCAATTTCTCTCTTGAGTGTTTTAAAGTTTTTATGGTATCTCTTACCTCTTTTGTTGATTCCTAGGTACTTGGTGTTTTTGGAAACTATTTTTAAATGGAATAGATTCATCAATCTCTTTCTTTCTTGAATCATAATTGTATATAGGAATACAACTGATTTTGTGCATTGACTTTGTAGCTGGCCTCTTTTCTGTGTTGGTTGTTTCTAGGACTGTTTATGTGGACTCTTTTGGGTCCTCTAAGTATATCATCATGTCATCTTCAAATAGAGATAGTTTGAATTCCTATTTTCCAATTTTTTTAATCTCTTTGATTTCCTCTTTTTTGCCTGATTGATTTTGCCAAGACTTCTAATACAGTGTTGAATAAGAGTGGGAATGGTGGATGTCTTTGTCCTATGCCTGATCTTAGTGGGAATGTTTTCAGTTTTTCACCATTAAGAATAAAATTGGCTGTGGGATTTTTATAGATAGCTGTCACTGTATCACTGTATCTCTGTCCTCCTGCTGTTCATCGATTTGCTCGAGCGGGCCCAGTAATGTCTCCATTGGAGACTTTGTTGTTATTAACTTGAAGTAATTCCTTCAACCTCAGTTTTATTGAGTTTTTTTTTTATCATGAATGGATGTTGGATCTCGTTGAAAGCAATCAAGATTTTCAACCTTCTTTGCATCAGTTGACATGATCACATAATTTTTATCTTTCTTTTATTGATATGGTGTATTATGTTAATTGATTTGCATATGTTGAACCATCCTTGCATCCCTGGAACAAATCCCACTTGACCAGGGTGTATGATATTTTTCATGTGCTGTTGGATTCGATTTGCTAAGATTTTGTTAAGGAATTTTGCATCAATGTTCACCAGGAGAATTGATTGAAATTTTCTTTTCTGTAATATCTCTTTCAGCTTTTAGTATTAGTGTAATGTTAGTTTCACAGAAGCTGTTAGAAGGATTCCTGTTTTTTCACAGCAGTAAGTCTTCCCTGAAGGTTTGGTAAAACTTACCCATAAACCCATTTGGGGCAGGACATTTATTCTTAGGGAGATTCTTAATTACAGTTTCAAGTTCCTTGCTTGTGATTGGCCTTTTGAGGCTTTGTATTGTTCCTGTGAAGTTTTGGGAGACTACATGTTTCTAGGAATCTGCCCATTTCCTCTAGGTTCTCCAGCATAATGGAGCAGAGCTGTTCATAGTTATTTCTTATGATGTCTTGGATTTCTGTGGTTTCTGTTGTAATTTCTCTCCTTTCATTTCTACACTGATTTATTATATTTGTTATAAAAAAGTTTCTCTTTTTTTCCTCATAAGTTTGGACAACAATTTGTCTATCTTGTTTATTCTTTCCAAGAACCAGTTTCTAATTTCATTGATTCTTTGTATTGTTTTAATGGTTTCTATGTTGATGATTTCTTCTCTGGTTTTATTTATTTTCATATACCAGTTTATGGACAGATTTGTCATTGATTCTCCAGACATTTATTGTGTGAATTTAGGTTGTCGATTTTATTTTTCTTCTTTCCTTACGTAGGTCTGTATTGCTATGAGTTTCCTCCTAAGTACTGCTTTTACTGTGTTCCATAGGTTTTTTTTTTGTAGCTCGTTTCTTCATTATCACTAGTCTCATAAAATCTTTTTATTTCTTCCTTGATTTCCTCCTGGATTGCGTTGTTATGTAGCAGCATGTTGTTCAGTCTGCAATTGTTACAGTTTCTCCCCATCTTCTTTTTCATAGTTATTTTCTATCTCAGTGGCATTATGATCTGATAGGATGCCTGGTATAATTCTTATATTTGTGAATCTATGTCAGTTAGACTTGTGTCCTAAAATGTTATCTATTCTGAAGAATGTTCTGTGCACAGTACACTAGAGAAGAACATGTATTTGGCTTCTTGAGGGTGAAAGGTCCTACGTAAACCCATTATTTCCAGCTCTTCTAGTTACTCATTTAGGGCCCTAGTGTCTTTATTGATATCCTGTCTAGTACATCTATCCAGTGGTAACAGAAGGGTGTTGAAGTCTCCCTCTAGTATAATGTTTCCATTCATGTGTGTCACTAACCTTACAAACTTTGCTGACTCAACATTTGGTGAAATATGTTGATTAGAGTTAGTGTTTCTTGGTCTATTGTTTCTTAAATCAATAAGTAGAGTCCATCCCTATCTCTAATTACTTTCTTTATATTGAATGAAATTTGGTCAAAGTATGGTTGTCCCAGAATTATTTTTGTTTCCCATTGGCTTGTATAATTGTTTTTCATCCTTTTATTCAGACCCTGTGTCTTTCCTGTGATTTTTAGATGTGTTTCCTATAAACAGAAAATGAATGGATTTTGTTTACTCATCTAATTGACTATATCTTTTGCTGTGAGAGTTTAGTTCATTGACATTCATGGATATTATTGATATAAAGGGTTCTGTTGCAATTTTACTGTGTAGGATTGTGGCTCCTATGGTTGGTTATTTGTTTTATATATAAGCGGCCTTTCAGTAGTTCATTCAGGGTTGAATTGTTGATCACAAATGTCACCAGCTCTTGTTTGTCTGAGAATGTTTTTATCCCTCCCACCTAAATGAGAACTTTGCTGGGTAATGGACTCTAGATTGAAAGTTTCATTCAATAAGCCGAATATGCCATTCCACTCTTTTCTCATTTATACTGTTTCATATAGGAGGTATGTTGTGATTCTTATATTATTTCCCTTGAATTTAAGTTTTTTTTTCCTCTCTGCTGCTTTATAGAGTTCATCTCCCTCTCTTTGGTTTTTGCCGGTTTTATTGGTGTGGTTTGGTGTTTGGGTCATTTTGCTTGGTACTCTATTGGCCTCTTGAACCTGTGAAGCTGCCTCCATGCAAGAAGTGGGGGAAATTATCAGCTATCATTTCTCCTACCACTAGTTCATCCACCTTGCCTTGTTCCCCACTTTCTGGTATTTCTGTAATTCAAAGATTATTCTTACTCTCTGTTCATTAAACACCTTACATTTTCTTGTAATCATTTGTTTCTCTTTTTCTTTGGACTATCAATGCTGGCCTGTATTATGTCTTCATATTTGTCTAAGTAGTTCACTTCTTGTGAGATTCTGCTACAATTGATTGCTAGTGTGTGCTTTAGCTTCTGCTTTTCCATTTTTATGGAATCTCTACCTTCTGAAAAAGTTCTTTGAGTTGATGGAATTTCCTATCTAGTGACTGCTTAATCTCGCTGGCAGGAGTTTGCTTAATTTCAGTTGCCAGTGCAGTGAGTGTTGATTTAAGGTCCTCATCCACCAAGCTTAGGTGTTTTGGTGGGCTTGGGGGCTTGACAGGGTTTCTATCTCTATACCAAAGTCTGTGATTGCAGCAGATTTCCTTAGTTTCCCCATTGTTCTTTAAGTTTTGTGGGTATTAATGGTGGAGGTTTAGATTCCCAGTAACTTTAGAACAGATTCATTAGGTTGTTAATACCAGGCGGCTTCTAATACTACATCTGCTGCTCAGATTATATTCCTATATAGAGTTTGTGAAATAGGAATAACCCTCCCACATACCCCCAATATAACATAGATGAAATAATCTTGGGTTTATGGGTTCTGGCATCTCAAGGGATGTAGGATCACACCCAGGGCTTCCCGTTCTGTGTGTTCTCAGACTTTCAACCTGGGGGGAGAGGCGCAGGTCTGGATTCCTGGGGCACACACCTGGGGTAGAGGTTAAAGTAACACAAACAGGGACCAGTGCCTGGCATAGGGTTAGGGTCCAGTGATGCAGGGCTGCAATGACCTGGACCTTTTCTAATGGGCTGAAAGCCTGCCTATTTCACAATCCTCCAGGAGACAACCATCTCTCTCTTCCTTGTAAAGATCCTGTGGACCAATAGAGGCAGTAAGTGCTGATGCTCACATGATGAGCAGAAACCTCTGAGAGAGACTGGAGCCCTGATTCCACACAGCACCAACAAACATGAACTCAAAAGTAGATCTAATCTGTAGGATGTACATCTGTGACCTATGATATAATGCCGAGGTGTTCAAATGACAGCCTTCAGGCTGATCATCAATTTTTGTAAATAAAATTTGGTCAGAACGCTGTATGTCCACTCATTCACACAATGCCTGTGGCCACTTTTGTACTGCCGTGGCCAAGTTCAATAGTTGCAACAGAGGCCAAGTGTAACCTTTTTACTTTCCACCTGTAAGGGAAAAGGTCACTTTTTCTTTATTGACCCCTGGCACAGAGCAGTGGTTTTCAGCCTTTTTCCACCTGCAGGCCAGCATTTGAAATCCACTGGCGGAGAATGTCATCTAAGATTCTCTAATCAACCATTCAAATCCACAATTCATTTTATCTGCTCAAGAAAGAAATCGGTTTTACTGTTTGTCAGAGAATAAAATGTGGGTGCTATTGACACCAAAAAGCAAAACTAAAACGAAACAAATATGCAGAGACTCCAGGTTCAGTGAATGTCCTGGACAATATAGTAGTGAACATTCTATAGCATGAGCTTCCTGCAGAAGAGAAAAACATGTTGGTTTCTAGGGTTTCCTTGAAAGGGAAACTGTTCAGGCTTTGAGTGCGAGGGAGATGTTCTAGAAGTGAGAGTCCTTAAAGACAGAATGGTAGTTCAGCCACACAAATTGGGGCACTCAAATGCTTAGATTGGTGGAGAGTAAGACAATATGGTTCAGAGAGAGAAAAAACATTAGGTTTCAAAAAAGACTGTGGGAGAGCGAAGAACTGGGAGAGTGGAGTGATGTATTTTTCAGAGACTTTGAGTATTTTCTGGAGGGGTTTATCCTGAAACAATGAGAACCTGAGGAGGAAGAGGTATGCCTCAGGGTCTAGAGTGAGGAGAATGGAAGGTGAAAGGCTAGTTAAAATGCTATTGGCATTGGTTGTGTAGAAAAAGATAAGCCCCAGACTGAAGAGCAATAAAAGATGGCATGAACAATGAAAAAGGAGGAATTAAGATTTCTTTTTTTTACCCTTTTACTTTTTGGGGTCACACCAGGCAATGCACAGGGGTTATCCTGGCTCATGCACTAAGTAATTACTCCTGGTGGTGCTTGGGAACCATGTGGTATGCTAGGAATCGAACCTGGGTTGACCGCATGCAAGGCAAAGGCCCTACCCGCTGTGCTCCAGCCCCAGAGTTAAGATATTGACAGCTCTCTACGCACACTCTGTTCTACCAGCTCAAATCTTCCACTGTTTCAGCATGCCTTTTTGTACAGGTGTGTGTGTGTGTGTGTGTGTGTGTGTGTGTGTGTGTGTTGGGAATGGGCAGATATTTTACAGACTTGGAGCTTCAGTAAAGTGACTTGAAGGCAGGCACAGTGCTTCATCCTGATTTTATTCTAAAAGTGCTGTGAAGTACTTGGAACATACGGGTGCTTAGTATGACAGATTACTGAAGGAATAAATATGGTTTCACTTTCTTTCCAAATCACTAAAGCTCAGATTAAAAAAATCTCTTTTAAGGAAGCTAATTACCTTTTCTTCTGTTATATTCAATGGAGTGCACAGCTGCTGGACATGGTTGCTTTAAGTTGGAGTGAATGGGTGGAGTCTGTCATACCCTAAGGGAACTGAGAACTCAGAAGCAGGAGGCTTCTCTTACCCCCAGTGCCTTAGATAGCCAGTGCCTAATGAATGCTAGTAAAATGAACATGTATATACACTTTATCAGCTTGACCTCGATGAATCTACCATCTTTCTAAGCATGTCAGACTATTCATCATTATCATCATCAATTCATGATTTGATTTAACTCTGATCCATGTGTGACCTGCAATGGTTCAATTCTTGGGCTCCATAATGCTGGTCACAGTCTTATTCTTTCTGTGTCTAATCAAATGAGTAAGTACTTCACTTAGTGAACACTTCAGCCGAATGGGATGGCCTTGTGAAGGCTAAGAACCATAACAGTAAAGAAAACAATAAGCAGTCACTTGTTGGTGTTCTAATTGCACAGGCACTGTTTTAGCTACCATCTGCAAAATTAGAATGGAATGAAGTTATTCCCGAGTGTAAAGCATGAATAGTAGGTGGTTAGGGGGTATTTGGGACTTCAGAATCCTTTGCCAGCAGTGGTTTGAAAATTCTTGATGCTGCTACTGTGTGATTTTATCCCCTCAGAGAGCACTTCATTTGCCTCATTAACCATAGGACTTGAATTAATATGAATTATTGAAGCTATTTTTTGTTGTCTGAGTTTTAAAAACCATTTGGTTAAACATTGTTTCTTTTATAGGAAATAGCACTTAACCCTTTAATGTGATGGTTTAAAAAGGAAACATACATTGTTAGATTTTACTGTTTTAAGAAAGTTTCAATATGAAGGAATGACTTTGGGATTATGACCCAGCTTTCCTCTTCCACAGGGAAGAAAAGATATATTAGCAGAACTCCTACAAATTATATTTTAAAAATCCCCTTTCTTCTGCCTTTTATGCATCCCTTATCCTATTACTATTTTTTAATGTCACTACCAATTTCATGCTTGGACTTTATGCTTCTGAACAATAAAAAATAAGTCAAAGAAGGGGCTGGAGAAAGTATAGTGGGTAGGGCATCTTCACGCAACCAACTGGGTTCAATCCCTGACACCTTATATGGCCCCCCAAGCCACACCAGGAATGATCCCCAAGTGTAGAGCCAGGAGCAAGCCCTGAACACAGCCATTTGTGGTTCCAAAGCAAAAAGAAAAATTAGGGGATAGCTTTCAGTTCTTTTTATTCTCCTCCCTCCACTTGGTTGCTGTGATGACTGTGGAGTCAAGCCTTGCTCTGACTCATTTTCCTCCTGGTGCATAGTATGCCGCAGAGGTCACACTCTTTCACCGTAGTGCTTTTGTGCATTTATTAGGTTGCTACCATGTCTACAAATGTGCTTACTAGAGTTCACAGTTTATGCGCGTGATATAAAAGGCACGCGCACACACACGCACTCACTCACATACATACATATTTTTAGTTGTAGAGCTTGGTAGGGGTCAGATCCCTTCATTATGGTGCTCCTACATCCCTAGCTGTGGCATGGCTGGGAGATTTGTTTTCAGTGCCAGGGATCACAGGTGGCAGAGCTGCTAAGAGACAGAGTTGGACTGCCAGGATTGCACTTGGTGCATGTTGTGGCACCAGAGATTGAACTTCTGACCGTATGCTTGAAAGTGAGACCATCTAAGTCACTGAGTCAGTCCTTTGAGTCCCAGGGGGACAGGCTCAAACATTTAGCCACAAGAAATGTTTCGGAAAGTCCATCCTTGGCTTCACAGTCTAGCTGTTGTCATTCACAGCCAAGGGGCTCAAGAATCTCTTTAGGTGTTGGTTGTGATGCGTGTTTAAACTAGCTGGAGCACATTATCAAAATTCTTGAATCCAAAGTGGGAGAACAGACAGGCAGGAGATGTGGCTGCTGGTTCTTCACTGTGTGTGTCTATGAGACTAGCACACACATGTTTCTAGGAGTGTGCAGTCATCTACTCTGGCACATATGGACGGTAGTCCCTCAGGTGTAAAACAGGCTTGAGGGTAAGACTTGCTTTACTTGCTCACATATTTGTGCTCTGTTCAGAACTGTCAACTTAGATATACTCGAGTAGGAGTGTTTTGGAACGTGGAGTT
>JAOXYA010000005.1:10327261-10342780 GCA_028565675.1 Sorex palustris | reverse complement strand
TTTCATTTTGTAACTTGCTTATATAGCTTTGACTTTACCTAAAAATTTTTATTTTGAATGCATATGTGTTTTCTTTATAGAAAGATGGAACGGCTGAGGTATTTTCTTTGTTGTGTCACCTTTAGGACTTATTATTTGAAGTACTTCTTAGAAATTGCTATGCCACAGTGTCCAGAATTTTAACTATTCCATAAACACTTCTAAAACCAGATGTTGAATCCTTCATGAATCTCATTGTATTTTGGAGTGTGTAGCATTAATATAGATACAACTTCCAATTTACAATGTATATTGAACTCACTTATCTCCAGAAGCATGCATATATTATTAACCATATAAAGCTCTGTTTAGTGTCAATAAAATAAATATTTTGTAAGTAATCTAGGTAACTACTCCAGGAAAAACCTGTTCGTGCAATATATGAACAAATAATTTGCTGTAAGAATATTATGTTAAAACAGAATTTGTTAAAATATTTTATGGGGATTCATTCAGTTTTCAACAGTGATAATAGCAAGTGGATATGAAAATAGGTTTTCAAAATAGAAAATTACAAGAATGAAACCTATATTGATACAAAGTAGAGATGTTTGCCAAGTAATTAGTGTGTTTCTCAAAATACATTTTTATGCTTTTATGTGCGTTCCCATCCAGGTACATTTTATAAAGAAAAAAATTTAATTAATCAAAAACAAGCCATACAGTCAAGTCATAGGAAAGGAAAACCACATTCGTTAAATATGCTTCCCTGTCTAGTCGTAAATGCCCCTGACATAAACTTGTATTAATAAACCCATGTAAATGCAAACTGGGCTTAAGAGAGAAAGTATCCAGGAACACACAAGCAGCTTCAAATCATTATTGAACGAAGTCTGTGGTGGTGAAAACCAAGAGGAGCTGGTTTATTGGTGTTTGAAACCAAGATTTCGAACTGAGACAGAGAGAGAGCAGCAAAGGTTGGTACTGGGCCCTTTCGACAGCTGATGCTTATAGGGTACCAGAGACCCTGAAAAGGCATCTTCAAAGATATTTGCACGTGCGCGTGCGCATCTCTGTGCGCGCGCGTGTCCACATGTATAAATCAAGTCTTAACCTACTAGTTATCTCTTTTTGCTCTCAGCCTGTCAAAAAAAAAAAAGAAAAAAAAAAGAAAAACCTGTCAGCTGCAGAAGCGATAAGGGCGGGGGATGGGGGGTAGTTTAAAGAAGATACTGGAGCCTTAAGCTTCTTAATGTGCCACGAATCAATCCCATGAAAGCAAACAACTTGAAAAACGGGTTGTCAGTACCTCGGAAAGCTCTTGAGCTCCCTTCCGCGGCTCGGCTCCTTGCAGGAGCCGGTGTTCAAGTTTTCTCACCCTAATGACCCCTGAAGCAGCCCTGAGGGATTGCAAAACAAGGCCGTTACACAAGGCAGCTTGCTAATTGAGAAGTTGATCGGGGGGTAGAGAAATCCTGCTTTAGCGCGTTAAGTGTCCAAATCAAGCATGACTAGATTGACGTCGCCAAATCACCGTCTGGAGGCCGCTCCACGCCAGGAGCAGCAGGGCTTTTCACACCTGATGGGGCCTCACTCCATCTACATCAAGTCGCATTAGGAAAGGAATGTATTACGACCCCGAGCCCGTTGCAGGGGAGCGGGGCTCTGCTGCCTAATTGCGCCTTCACTCACGCGTCCACGTGGCGGACCGGGGCCTAGGGGAAACTGCTGGCCTCATCCAAGGACCCCGCTTCCTCCCGGCCTCCGGCTTGGCTGGAGCTGGAAGAAGAAGGTCAGCTGGCAGTTCTGCCTCTCAGCCCTCCAGCATATTGATTGAAGTCACTGAACCCTCCCTGCAGCTTAGAAACGAGGGCACCTCAAAGCGTTTTTCTCTCCCCAGCGCATCGAGTTGCACATTTCCGACGTCAGTTCAATGGAAATGGCTGAGAACGGGGAGGGATTCGAGCCCCGCGCGGCATGGGGCAGCGAGGAGACCCCTTCTGCTTTTGAACTTCGGAGCCCTCGTTCAGATTTCCTCCTCTGCCACCTTCGAGTCTCCAGGGACAGATGGCATAACAGATAGCGTGGGCAGCCCAGCCCCACAACTGAGTTCATTCCCTCCCTGACACTGTTTCTGAGAGGCTCACAGCACTAAACCAACAAGGTGTTTTAGGTTGGGAGGTGGGTGGGCGGGGAAGGCTTAATCAAGAATCATCCTCCTATTTCTGGCTCTTAGAATTTGAACCCGGTCTTTCTTATTGAGACAATAGAGTTCATTCCGAACTACAGGGCACAGGGAAGGAATAATTCGTGTGTTTCTAATACAAAGAAAATGTTTAAAAAACTGTAATAGAAAATTTCATCTGTACTCTACTTTTTGGGGAGGGGTGTTAGTGTGTTAGTGCTTTTCTTGGTGGGTAAACTGAGTAAAGTGATAGAAAGCGACTAGACCTTAGACTGCCGCCTGCCCCTGCAAGAGTCTACTCTTGCCCGTAACCCAATAGGGGCAGATAATCCAGTATGATAAACAAGGAACAAAGAAACCAACAGAACACATCAAGGAAACTGTGTTTGCTGGTGAAGAAAAGACAACAGGACAATCCGCAGTAACTCTGCGCTGACTTCCGAGTTATAGTCTAAACATGATGTCTACAAAGGGTCGGGGCTTATTTTGTTTGTATGGAGGCCTCCCTCACCACACCTGATGCCATCTAGGTCCCTCCCAGGCCAGGGCTGGGGAACCACGCAGTGTCAGGGACCTGACCTGGCCTCAATCATGCAAAGCCAGGCCTCTGTCACTTGATCTAGCTCTCAGCTTCCCGCCATGCTTTTTTGTTTGGGGTTTTGGGATTTGATCTGGGGGCCACACGTGGTGGTTCTCAGTCAAGGTTTACTCTGGACACTGCACTCAGGGCAAGCTCAGGGACTTTGTCCAGTGTGTGACACTCTCTCTCTTGCCCAGTTTCTGTGTTTAATTGTTTTGTTTTTCTGTTTGGGAAGTGCAGTGCTTAGGGCTTACTCATCACTCTATGCCCAGGGTGGGCTTTCAGGGGAAAAACACGCACACACACACACACACACACACACAAAACAACAAAACAAGTCACATGCACGGCAAATGCCCTACTCTATTGACTATCTGGCCCACAATTAATTTTTTTTTTTTGCTTTTTGGGTCACACCCGGTGATGCTCAGCGGTTCCTCCTGGCTCTGCACTCAGGAATTACTCCTGGCGGTGCTCTGGGAACCAAGTGGGATGCTGGGATTCGAACCCGGGTCAGCCGCTTGCAAGGCAAATGCCCTACCCGCTGTGCTATCGCTCCAGCCCATACAATTAATTTTTAAAAGCTCAATTAATACCCACACAAAAATAAAATCCCACTGGTTGTGGAGAGAATGCATGACAAGCTAGAGCACATGCTTTGCTTGCTGTGACCTGGGTTCAATCCCCAGCACCGGATATACTCCACCCTCTGCAGAACGGCCGGAGTTTACTCCCAGACACTAAACTGAAAGGAACTCCAGAGCACTGCTTTGGGGTGGCCCCCAAATCAGAAAAAAAGCCCCACTAAAATTCAGGTATTCTATATATTAGTTTCATAAGCAGGGCTTTGATTTCTTTGCTCTTAAGGTAATACTGTGTACAGAAACATTTGAAATAGCAAAAAGGCAAGTAAAATTCCAAGGCCTCTATGATACTCATGCGTCAGCAAGTTGGGATCGGTCAAAAGATTTTCCTGTGCTTACATTTAGAAGAAACATCTCAAATCAATACCAGTTCCGGAAGCTGGGCAGTCACTGAAGGGGATGGCTCCAGGGCTAGCATCTCCCAGCCTGTTCTTGGCACTCCCGCTGCTCCAAGCCTGGCGCCTGGGACACTCTCAAAGGAATCCTCTCTCTGGCCAGGCAGGGGAGCAGTTTGGGATCCCATTTCAAGGATTAGAAAGTGAGGTAGTTACAACAGCTCATCCCCAAGCTCACCACGGATGGTTAAGAAAATCCATCGGGTACAGCAGGTAGGGCACTCGCCTTGCACACAGCCAACCAGGGTTTGATCCCTGGTACCCCTTATGGTTCCCCAGACCCCATCAGAAGTCCAGGAGCCTGGCCAGGTGCAGCCCCCCACAAAACCCACCAGATCCCCCTTTGCCTCAATAGTACAGAAGACGCCTCAGAGGTGATGAACTCACTTGCCACCATTTTTGAATTCTTTTCCATTTTAGCTCCCCCGGAAGTGCTGATGTTTCTAACAGTTAAAATCTCTCTTCCCAGGCTCTCCCCTCACTGGAAGAAGCAGCCTCCTTTTCCTCGCCTGCTCCACCCACTTCTCCATCACATCAGTGTTAAGATGAATGTGAGTGAAACAAGGGTTATGGGTAGTGTTGAAGAAAGGGGATTGGGATTTTGGTAAATGTGTGGTAACACTGTATCCCTCCAATGAACATTTGCACTCTGACAAACCAATATTAGCCCAATACGAATTTCATTTTATTAGTTTTGGGGACATACTGGCAATGGTCAGGTGTTATTCCTGCCTTTCCACTTAGGAATTACTCCTGGCAGTGCTCAGGGGGCCATATGGGATGCTGGGGATCAAACTCATTTGCTGATGCAAGGCCAACGCCCAACCACTGTACTACTATTTCTCTGTATTTTCTTTTTTTAAGTAATGAACAGTGGTAACATTCTATATTTCTCTAGAATCAGTCTTCTGAAATTCATATATGTCTGTTCGTCCTCTCCTTAGACACTCAAAGTCAACCCTTTTGGTTCTCTTTTCTTTTCTCTTTTTTTTTTTTGGCTTTTTGGGGCACACCCAGTTATGTTCAGGGGTTACTTCTGGCTTTGCACTCAGGAATTACTTCTAGTGGTGCTTGAGGGACCATATGGGATACTGGTGATCGAACCCAGGTCAGCCGTGTGTAAGGCAAATGCCCTACCTGCTGTACTGACTGCTCCAGTCCCCACCTTCTGGTTCTCTGTCTCTAAAATTCCTTCTTTAGTGGGTCCAGTCTCTTTCCTTCCTTCTCAGGGATTTTCTTGCGAGCCCCATTCCTCCCCTGGACTCAGGCTATGATGCGCTTCTGGAAAGGTTTTCATGTCAGCCTTCCCTGCCCTTCTTGCCATCCCACAGATCTCTCTGGGATACAGATCCAGTGTATTGCTTCTGCTGCAACCCTTCTAGAGCTCCCACACAGGCAGGGATGAGAGGGCCACAGTGTGTGGCCGCAACCTCCAGGCTTCTCTTCCTCTGCAGGGCTCCACCCCTCCATGCTCCCTCCTCCCTGGACTCACCATCAATTCCCGCGTCCCGGGCTCCAACTTTTCCTGCCTCTTGAGCCCTTGTGAGTCTATTCTTCCTGGCAAACTCCTACTTAATTTTCTGTATTAGGCTGAAAGGTCACAGGATCTATGAAGTCCCTGTGATTTCCCTGAGGCAAAATGAATAACATCCTCCTTTGGACGTTTAAACCCTTGTTTTCTTCTACTACCTGGATCTTAAAGCATTTGTACCAGCTCACGTCCAACTTTTTCTCCTCTGTATTAGCAAACTCCCAGACACTTGCTGTCTCCTTGGCTAACCAGCTAGCACATGTAATACTCAAACTCCCCAAATTTCAGAATTAAGGTACAGGAACAAAACTGGAACTTAACCCTTTGCCCTTGTCCACTAAACAGAGTTCCCAGCGTAATTTTACTAACATGCACTAGGTAAGCAGCACCTATTTTTAAGGACCCAGTTTGAACTTGGCATAGAATGGATAGAACACTTCTAGACATACATTGACAGGAGTGGAGTTATAGTACAGGTGGTAGGGTGCTTGCCTTGCACATGCTGACCCAGGTTCAATCCCCAGCACCCCATATGGTTCCTGGAGACTGCCAGAAATGATCCCTGAACTCTGGTGGGGTGTGGTCCAAAATTTAAAAACAAAAATAAAGAAAAATTAAAAATCCATAGACATGGTTAAAAAGAGTGGGCAAGAAAACCTTCTACTATTCATGTTTCCGCAGCTCTGAATAGCTATCTAACAAGGACCAAATCAACATGAGACTCTGTCAGAAGCATCCTCTCTCTACATGCTGAAACTCAGCACAAATTAAGTTTGCCTTTGATCACATTCCAGGTGGTTAAAGGAGAAACACAACAGAACTATTTACTCTGAGCTGCAGATGATTGGAAACTGCCGTTTTCTACCTATTGTATTTGGCTAATGTATATAGACATAAGTTTTTTTTTTGGAACCACACCCAGTGATGCTCAGAAGTTACTGCTAGCTCTATACGCAGGGATCAAATGATGCTGGGGCCAGAATCTTGATTGGCTGCATGCAAGTCAAGCACTTGCTGTAATAGTGATCTGGGTCCCTCCTGCTAATATTTTTTTATTTTTGCTTTTTGGGTCACACCCGGCGATGTTCAGGGGTTACTCCTGGCTTTGCACTCAGGAATCACTCCTGGCGGTGCTCGGGAGACCATATGGGATGCTGGGAATCGAACCTGGGTTAGCCGCATGCGAGGCAAACGCTCTACCCACTGTGCTATTGCTCCAGCCCCCTCCTGTAATATTTTTCTTTTACCATTATTAATGCATTATTCTACACAGAGCCCTGAAAGAACATCAGCCACAAGTTAGGCAACTCAGAAGCATGCCTCATAAAGAGACATGCTTTATACCCTATCGGTAACAGTATGATAAACCAAAGAGCCTAGAAAGGAAAGAAAAAAAGAAGAAAAAGAAAAGAGTGCCTTTTAAGAGGCAGGCCAGAAGGCGGGGTGAGGGTGGTAAAGGAAACTGGGGCCATTGGTAGCTGGGAGTGGACCCTGGTGAAGGACTTGGTGTTGGAACAGTGTACAGCTAAAACCCAATCATACATCACTTTGTAACTCTGTAATTCATAGTGATTAATTTAAAAATTTAAATTAGAACAAAGAAAAACACCCCCTCCTGGTTATTAAGACACATCTTTATCTTATTTCTGTCTTCCATCTGGAAACCATTCTAACCATCTCTTTATAGCAATCCTTTCATAAAGCTTGGTTATTAAAAATCATTTTTCCTAAATAGCCGATAATTAGTCCTTGTTATTTTTATGGTTATGTTGCTACTTTATTGCAATCACTTAAGCCTTCCTGCATATTTCATTCGACCCCACTCTGTACTACCTGCATAATGGTTCATCCTGTTAGGATATCTCTTGAGACCAATTCTTCAGAACCTGAGTTCCCCTTTCTTCCAAAGCTTTCATTGAACAGGGGTTTCAGAATTAGGGTTCCCAAATACTACATGAGACTGACACCCAACCCTCATCTGAAATATAAATACCATTGGGATCCTGTAGTTCATTGACAAGTCAATATTTAATCCAACCAGCTGATGTGCTTCATTGGGCCCTTAGGGTCTAGCCAGGCAGCTCTTCCATTTGAAATATCTCATCTCCTCATCTTTCAAATAATCTCCTATCTCCAAGAAGTCTTGCCAGGAAACAGAGGTCCTATTTTTTTTTTTACTTAAAGTCCACCAGCTACAAGTTGGGAAATGCTAAGTACCTATCTAAATGATCAATATTGCAATTTTCCTAAATTCCAGGACTAAGGAACTATCTAAATGTGCTTAAATTCCGGGACTAAGTAGCTATCTAAACTAATAATACTGCAATTTTCTTTAAATTTCTTAAATTTGGGGGATTTTTATGAGAAATTATTTTTTTCCTGAATACAAACTATATAAACTACTCGAGCTGGAGAAATACCATTTTTACTTAGTTCATTTGAACCATACAGATTCAACATTACCGTTCACCTTCGTAATGTTAAGTGGGTCGGAGACCAGGGCAGGGGGCTGGTGGGAGAAGAGTCGGGAGTGGGAAGCTGTTCTGTCTGTCTGCTGAGCAATGATCTCTGATGGAAGCCTGATTCAAAAATTTCAATGCACTGCAATAAGCACACTAATTCACTCATAGAGTATATTCAAGAGGCAGTCATTCGGAGCTATGTGCTTAATAAAGAGTTATTGGAAACCAAAAAACAGTTCTTTATTTCAGCGAAGTATATTGCATTGTTAAAGTCCTTGTATATTATACTTATACACACTCTTGACAGAATATATCATTGCAATAGGTGACCTTTTCCAACTCAAACAACTCTCCAGAGCCTAGTTTCTTAAAAAAGCATTGATTACAAAGGTCATAAACTTCCACTGGGATCTTTTTTTGTTAAGAAAAAAGAGAGAAAAAAGTCTTCTCTTCCAGCATCTATTTATATACATGTATGCACATATTTATATGCATCTGTACTCACATATACATATATGCACATATATGCACATTACTAATATATTTCAAGCAATCACAGAAGAAATGAACTGTCTGAATTTCTCTATTTTTCAGAAAATTATTACCAGCAAAACAATGATTCTGCTTTAGAGAGAGCTGTTTGGTGAATCTCAGGATGGAATTAAAATATCATGTATCTGAGACCACTGGTGATCAAAACATTTGTGACTGGTACTTCATACCCTCCTAGGGGTGGAATGGTATACAAATAGGTAAAACAAACATACAAGTGAATTTCCTCTTACAGCACTCTGTGAATAGGGCCATGCATGTAAAAGCAGGGCCCCTCCTCTCAGAATGGAATCAAAAGGCACAGAGTGTGCTTCTGACTAACAACTTAACCACTTGCACCTTTGGAACTTTGACTGTAGCACTGTAGCACTGTCCTCCCATTGTTCATCAATTTGCTCGAGTGGGCCCAGTAACGTCTCCATTGTGAGACTTGTTACTGTGTTTGGCATATAGAAGACGTCACAGGTAGCTTGCCAGGCTTTGCTGTGCGGGCGAGATACTCTCGGCAGCTTGCCGGGCTCTCTAAGAGGGGTGGAGGAATCGAACCCGGCTCAAGTGGGTCATTGGCTTGCAAGGCAAACGCCCTACCTCTGCGCTATAATAAGAGCAGGCAAATTTTAGAAATACATTCGTTGGGTTGAGTTGCTGATTTTGTGCTGAAGAACCATTGCAGAACTTCCCTTTTGCTTTTCCATCAGTAGCCATGAGCATAAACACAAAGGTTGAACATATGTACAGAGAAGAATTGAACTCACAGATGTTAGAACATGTGAGAGGAAGCACTCTTAAGTGATGCATAGTTTGAAATAAAATGTAACCGAAGAGTATTTTTTCTGAGTGATTACATGCTACATTCCTTTGTTTCTGTTTGAACTCAGTTTAGAAAGTAAATATTTTTTCCACTTTTCATTTTAGTTTTTCAGTAGGTAAAATGTATATATGGTTTCAGAAGAAAAATCTGTAAAAACACATTCTCAGAGAAGTTTTTCATTTATCTGTAACCATTCACATATTGAGAATCTTTGCCACTATTTTCAGTTTTATTTTTTTCAGTGTTTCTTTTTTGCAAAAACTAGCCAATATGTATATAAGCTTACATACATTATTTATATATATTATTATCTTATATAAAGTATAATAGTACATTCTTTTGCTCCTTGATAATAATGGTAGTATATAGAGATCCTGTCTTTGAAATTTCTTTCTTCATAGTAGTCCTATATGTAAACATTACAATCTAGTACTTTTTATTTTTTTTTTTACTTTTTAAAAATAGAGCCTGAAATACAACTTACATTGATGAAAACTTCACAATATAAAATTTGTTGAGCAGTACAAAGCAGACTGGATATATATCAAATGGTATTATTATATACTATATTGATATATTAACATAAATATTGATTAAGATATGATATATTATATGATATATTAATATACATGTAATATTATATATATCAAACAGTATAAATCAACAGTTCAGAAGGCTGGAGCACATGCCTTGTGTTTGTTTGCACGAAGCACATGAAAGGCCCCAAATTCAGTGATTCCCAGCACTGTTTTCTCAGCCTGCTACTTTTGCAGCACCACCGAGTGTAACCTAGTGGCCCTTGGGCAGACACTGGGTGGAATAGTTCTGCGTCACAAGCTGGTCACTGAGCCACCAGACCTGCCCTTCTAGGCTGAGTATCATTAGGAATGGCTTCCAGGCCCAAGTGCTTCAGGAAATACTCCCCCCAAATTACTTAAAAGCCATGGAAGTATTGGGCATGATAAAAAAAAAAAAAGAAGAAGAATTAGTGGGAAAAATCATCATAAAACTAACAAAAGTTAAGCTTTACATGATAAGCTCTATCAGTCATTAAAATCAACAGTCAAATGAAATCCTCTTAACAAATTTGAATATGTCAAATTTGACCTGAGGAAATTGAACTTGTTAGAAGAGGTTCCCAAGAAAAATCACAAAGGCATAAGCTATAATTGGGAAAAGAAAATGTTCGCAAAGTATCCAATTGAACACTAAAAGCTTTGGAGCACTATGTGAGTTGGAAAGAATTGATCTCAATGAAGTAATTTTAGTTACATAAAAGAAAAAAAACTGCTTTGCATAGAACATTGATCAAAAAGTCAGACTGACTTACTCGTGGAATAGTCTCCAAAAATATATTTTCTTTATGAAAATTGATCTTGTTTGTATAACACGGTAGCACTGTCCTCCCATTGTTCATCAATTTGCTCAAGTGGGCTCCAGTAACGTCTCCATCGTGAGACTTGTTGCTACTGTTTTTGGCATATCGAGTATATCACAGGTAGCTTGCCAGACTTTGCCACGCATCAGGCTGTGTATTTCTGCTTAAAATATTTTACACAGGATCGCATGGTCTCCAGGGGACACAAAGTGATAAAATTAAGTATGTCCTGGGTTCCTTTCCTATGCCTCTGCCTTTCTTCATCTTGTTATCTCCCTTTTGTCCTCCAGAGTCTTTGATGTAGACTCCAGAGCTGTTTAACTATGAGGCATCATGCAGGTGGGACCCTCCTTCCTTCCTTCTCTCCCTCCCCATCGTGACTCACAGAACATTTTCGCTGACATTTGCAGATTTCAGATCCTCTTTAGCAACCTTAGAGAGAGCACCAGCCTTCTTTACCAGTGCCCTTAGCACCTTTCTTCCCCACCTCGCCTGACCTTCCTGGTTCCCAGACTCCTCCCTTGCCCCTTACCTAAATTTCTGATTCAATCCAGGTCTGGCTGTGACCAATCCTGTTCTCGGTGGGGAAACTCTCAGAGCCCAGGGTGACGAGCTCCAATGACTAACTCACTCATTCATCCAGCTGTTATTTCCAAATTGTCACTGTGCTTTGTCTTGGTTAGTCAAGAGTTAGGCTTGTGTTTTGATAAGTCACCCATCATTGCAGCCTGATTCCGGGCTCTAGGACGGTCTTCTTACTTTTTGCACAAGTATTGTTTTATTATTTATTTATTTGTTTGTTTATTGCTTTTTGGGTCACACCCAGCAAATGCTCAGGGGTTACTCCTGGCTTTGCACTCAGGAATCACTCTTTGGCAGTGCTCGGGGGCCATATAGGATTCTGGGAATCGAACCCGGGTTGGCCACGTGCAAGGCAAACACCCTACCCGCTGTGCTATCTCTCCAGCCCCAACACAAGTACTGTTTTAATGGGCTGGAGTGATAGCACAGTGAGTAGGGCGTTTGCTTTCCGGCTGACCCAGGTTCGATTTCTCCATCCTTCTCTAAGGTCCTTGAGGTAGAGTCCAGAGGGGGTGGGAAGTGACCAGTGGGGCTCTCATCCCCTCACACCTCCCTGAAAATAGAGGAGGTGGGTTACTTAGGGAAAACCACGCCCTTCAGATAGGTCAAAGGGCTGATGGTCCAGCGGGGAGGGCACTGGCCTCGAAGGTGGCTGACCCGGGTTCAAAGCTCCTCCAGGAAAGATCCCTGGGCACAAGTGGGTGGGTGTGGGCCCCTGGCCCCCCCAAAAGGGCTGAGGTCTGGGTTCCATCCCTGGCACTGCATAGCTCCTGAGATGCCACCAGGTGTGACCACCCCCTCCTTCCACCCTTCCCCCCGCTCTGTCGCGCCCCCCCCGCCCACCCTCCCCCCGCCAAGCTCCAAACCAGTCAGCGGAGCCCCACTTCGCTCCCCTCCCCACTCCCCTGTAGCACTTACGAGGTGGACAGCGGCGTGTCCACCTGTATGACCTGGGACCCCCGCATCCTGTGCAGCTGAGCCCACGTCAGTTTGCGGGGTCGGCTGTCCCTGGGCTCCGGGAGGCCGTCGATCCTCTGCATGGCTAGTTCCTCCCGGAACTCCCGGAATCTGTCCTCCCTCTGCAGGGGCCAGAGTGGGATGACAGGACGCCCCCCCCTTCTTCTCTTCCTCCTCCTCCTCCTCCCCCGACAGCTCCCAGGGTCTGTCCCCAGCGAAGTCGGTGTGGCTGGGCGACGTGGGCAGCTGGCCGCAGAGCATGGCTCGATGCAGCGTCTCCACCACCACGTCCCCTCGGCCCGGGGTCCCCCCCGCCCCGCTTTCCTCGTCCTTGGCCCAGGAGGGGTTGAGCCCCCCGGGGAAGGCTGCCTCCTCGGGGGAGGAGATTATCCTCCGGCAGGTCAGGGGCGCTTCAGCGTTGGGGCGCTTGGGAGTCCGGGGGCAGCGGGCGCAGGGGGACGTCTTGGAGGTCCATGGTGGGGAAACTGAGGCGAGTGTCCCGCTGCAGGGCTTTGGGGCGCAGGCGGCTCAGTGTGTGGCGGGGTCCTTTGGGGGAGTCTGAAATGAGAGTCCCGTAGCCGGAGTCCGAGGTGTCATCATGACCCGAGGGACCATCTCCATCTGGGTTTTCCACTGGGTCACCACCAGGTTGGGGATGACGGTCAAGAACTCGGGGTGGGGGGACCTGCAAGTGCCAAGGGGCGGTCAGAGGCTGATGCTGGAGTGGGGAGGTCACCGGGACACTCTGGAAGCTGCCATCTATAATGCTGTCTATGGTCCCTGCCTTCAAACCTTCCCTGCATTTGTTGTTTCTGGAGGAGGGGGCGCGGTAGAGCTATAGCATAGCAGATAGGGCCTTGCATGTGGCTGAACCCGGTTTGATTCCTCTGTCCCTCTCCGGCAAGCCGCAGAGAGTATCTCGCCCGATAGGCAGAGCCTGGCAAGCTCCCCTTGGTATATTTGATATGCCAAAAACAGTAACAACAAGTCTCACAATGGAGACGTTGCCAGTGCCCACTGGAGCAAATCGATGAACAACGGGAGGACAGTGCTACAGTGCTAGTGCTCCAAGCGCCTGGCAAGCTACTGAGAGCATCCCACCCGCATGGTAGAGCCTGGTAAGCTCCCCATGGTGTATTCGATATGCCAAAACCAGTAACAAGTCTCACAACGGAGACGTTACTGGTGTCCGCTTGAGCAAATAGATGAACTATGGGAGTATAGTACTATAGTGCTACTGTTTTAATAGTTTGGGATTTCCCTGTCAGCCTGCACTGTGAACCTTTGGAAGGGCGAAGTCTCTCTCTGGAACATTAGCCTAGGGTTTGATCTGAGACCCTGTTTCTAGAGCTACCTGACACATATCAACTGCATGCCTGCTGAGATCTTTGGAGCAGTATTTGAGTTGGAAAGAATTGATCTACTTCAGACGATTACTACTTCAGACTACTGCTGTTCAGTCATCTTTGTCTGCTTGAACACCCACCCTTTGCCTCACATTGAACCACCCAGGCTCTGGCCACCTGTCTTGAATCCTCCCCCACCCCCACAGTTTTCTCCAGCCTGGATGAAGGTCAGGTTCTGCTTCTTTCCATTCCAGGATGTAGACTACACCCTTTAGCATTTGCTCAATTCAAGGAAACAATTTCTTGTTCAAGTATCAGCTTAAGTCTTCATGTCAATTTCCCATTTTGATAGAATCCTTGATAGAACATATGTAAGAACTAGACTAGTATTGTGTATCATTCTCCATTCCTCAGGTTTACCTTTTTTGGTTTGTTTTTGTTTGGGGGCCACATCTGGCAGTGCTCAGAGCTTATCCCACTGGGCTCTGGGGAGTACGTGGAATAACAGGGGTTGAACCCAGATTGGCTGAGTGCCAGGCAAGCACTCCATCTGCTATTCTATCTCTCTGACCCCCCATTTTGGGTTTATTTTTTAAAGCTTATTCTTTTGGGGGACAGATTGTAATTGAATCTTTTGAGATTTTATTTGTACCTCGGGGCTTTTGAGAATTCTTAAAACAGTAGAAGTCATTCTCCTACCACCTGCATTTGTCCAAATATTTCATATCATCAGTGTCCTTAAAATAGAAAGGTTGTCCTTGATTAGTTTGTTGAAATGTGATAGGTTCCAGAGAGTGTGGGATACAAAGATAAATAAGAAACACACTTCATACCATTCTGATCTGATATGATAGAATTCCCTCCAGGCATGATGCACAAATGATTCTCTGAGTTTAGAGTTTGACTTACTTGCCATGGAATAAGAGGATTAGGTTTTAATTCCCTTTATTTGGACTGATTTCCGAAGGCACGGGGATGCCTGGCAGAAGAAACAGGAAATAAAAAAGATACCCAAGCATGTCAGAGCATGGCCCATTCCATTGAAGGAAGTATGAATAATTTGGGTGGCCCCATGGTATGCTCTGTTGATGGAGGAGGGGCAGGAAGTAGGTGGGAGAGATGGGTTGGAGACTGCCAGAGAAAGATAGTGCGTGCTATGCTAAAGAGTTGGAACTTGATTCGACTGGTGATAGGGACCTATCCCTGACACTTGAGCAATTTCTCAATTGCCTTATGGAGTAATTGACTCTTTCTTGCTCTCCCCCCTCCAGTTCCCCCTCCCCCACCAATGATTTCACAGTATTGTAGTCAATCAGCAAGACTTCTCTGTTGGGGATAAGAGCAGGTGTGTGGGTTTGTGAAGGAATTCACTGAGAGAATTATAGGCACACAGAAAGTTCATTTGAGAAATAGAACTTATGTAAAGAAAGGACAAGCGGGCCTTTGTTCCACAGTAAGAGACCCAGATTTAAAAAATCCCAATTAGGGAGCCGGAGCAATAGTACAGCAGGTAGGGTGTTTGCCTTTCACGCGGCCGACCTGGGTTTGATCCCCAGCAAACCATATGGTCCCCTGAGCACCATCAGGAGTAATTCCTGAGTACAGAGCCAGGAGTAACCCCTGTGCATTGCTGGGTGCGACCCGAAAAGCCAAAAAAAAAAAGACCCTATTCAGGGGGCTTATATACTTTTTCTTGAATGTGGGCCATGGGTATTCTCTACATGACTTAGTTCTGGGAGTCAGACCTCATGTTAAAGTACAACAGACATGCATAGTTAGAAATATTATTGGTGTGCACCTCTCTCTCTCTCTCTCTCTCTCTCTCTCTTTCTCTTTTTTTTGTCCTTAGTCTATATTGTAAGGGCTAGAGTGATAGCATAGCGGGTAGGGTGTTTGCCTTGCACATGGCCAACCCAGTCGCCCAGAGTTCGATTCCTCTGCCCTTCTCAGAGAGCCCAGCAAGCTACCAAGAGTATCTCGCCTGCATAGCAAAGCCTGGCAAGCTCCCCGTGACGTATTCGATGTGCCAAACACAGTAAC
The DNA here is from genome assembly GCA_028565675.1 of Sorex palustris. Lineage (NCBI taxonomy): Eukaryota > Metazoa > Chordata > Mammalia > Eulipotyphla > Soricidae > Sorex > Sorex palustris. Next base: position 10,327,338 of record JAOXYA010000005.1, on the reverse strand, counting down.
AACAAGTCTCATGACGGAGACATTACTGGGACTGCTTGAGAAGGTCGATGAACAACGGGAGGACAGTCCTACAGTGC